>OX578142.1:146935982-147535982 GCA_951213105.1 Amaurobius ferox | reverse complement strand
TTTTATGGGTAACATTCGAATAACCCCACTTAAAATTTAGTACATATTTCGAGTTTCTAAGACCAGGGGTTGTCTAAATATTAAGATATTAATTTAAAACGAACAATTGAACCTTCCATAGAGATAGCATTATGCAGACTATATTTCTTCCACCAATTTATTTGAAGAAAATTATGTCATGTCACTTAGCAATGGATTTAAATCCAATGTGTTTATGCAGTAGAAGAGTTTTATTAAATCTTTTCCGATTTAAATAATAAAGATATGTATACGTATGAAATAAATTTCATTGATATTGCATTTTTGACTGGATTATATCAGTTACGGTCATTATTATTATTGATATTTTTGGGGCTTATTGATAGTTTCAATTTCTTATGTCATTGTTTTATTTTGGCAAAAATTGTTGTAGCTTGTAGTACGTAGTACGGAAAATCTTCCACAAATGCATGGGTATATCTTCTAATCTATGAGAATATGTTATATCTTGTATTCTTCTTACATAGGTAACATTTTAAAATCTCATGCATTTCATCCATTCTTTGTATTTTTATGTGAAACTATTTTATTTTATTCACCAATAAATAAAACTTATTGAAATAGAAGTTATGAAAATGCGAACATACCTGAATAATTTTGAAAATAATTATCATGTTTTATTACTTTCCTTATATACATAATATATAAGGAAGGTATTGTGACGGTGTCGAAAATTCGAATTCGAGTTTTCGACTGGAGAGCACGTTTTAAACATCCCTGATCACGAATCGAACATTTTTGAAGTGATGTGTGTGTGAAGTGATATGTGTTTTGAAGTGATATGTGTCTGTGTGAAAGTATGTGTGTGTGTGTGTGAAAGTATGTGTGTGTGTGTGTGTGAAAGTATGTGTGTGTGTGTCAGTGAGACTGTGGAGACGATAACTGACGAACGAATAGACCGATTAAAACCAAATTTGGTACAAAAATCACAATCCATAAACACTGGAAGCCTATTGTTTTTATACGCAATCGAATGTTCAGAACCCCTCTAAATTTTCTAATAATATTTTGCAAAAATTGTCAAAAAATCAAAACCGCTAATAAAGTTGCGCAAATAGACATTTCTTATGTAAGTTTTCATTAGAAAACGATTGACATAAATTTTAGAACGCTAACATGAACCGTTCTCGAGATATTGTACATTTTTTAAAAAAATTATGAAAAAGTCACATAAAAAAAAAAATCCTATTGAGAAACATGTTCACTTTTCATATGTAATACCATGCGATAAATTGGGTGACTCGTTAATTTCTCGTGGATCTAGCTCGTTCCATTCATGAAAAAAGATACTTTGAGTAATACTTTTGTATTTGTACGCCAATAGTCATTTATCTGCTGTAAGAATAACTTATTTCTTAGTGCATAACGCTTGGCGAGATTTTGGCGACGAGTTTGGTGGAGTGTCACCAACTTGGCGACTTTTTGAAATGTTGCCAAATTAACGAAAATCCTGCCAAATGGATAAAAATAACGCTAAATCAATGAAAATGACGACTAATTGTCGAAAATTCAATATCTTGGAAATAATATTAGTATCTACTATAAGAAAAACCTTTTTTTTTACTGTAAAAGTAGTAAATTCATTATATTATGTAAGGAAAGTCATGTGTTGCCCACATCAGATTTTTTCTTCCATGCCATGAACAGTGTGTAAATGATTGCGAAAATCATCCGACTTCTCAGTGCTGTAAAATTACAATTTATTTCTTTACAAACATAATTTGTTTTTTCAGCAATTGGTGTACATTTTTTTTATGTCTGTAAAAGGTAGATTTACTGGAAAATATATTTTTGCAATTGCACATTTTAGAAAACTTTTCCGTTTTCTGTGAGTTTGTGGCTTGTAAAGTGTTTGGTCCATCCTTAAGCTTTGGATCAATATTCATATTTCTCAAAAAGAAAAAATTCACGAAACTTAAATTTGCCGCGAATGCTAAATAAAAGCTCCGCTAACCAGAATCAACGTGTACTCTACGTCATCGGCCACGTCAAACGCATCATCGTCAGAGTAGTGGTTCCTTGTTGGTCAAATCGGAGTGGGTCCGGTGTTATTTATCCGCTCGCTATTGAAAGACGTTAGGTTCTCGCGATTCGGTAATTAGGAAAGACTTCAAAATAAAAACTGTTAGAGCCCAAATCAAAAAGCTAGCGCTTAAATTCTACAAAAATCTGCCATCTGTCCCAAATGAACTATTATTTAATCTGCATGACTATGATCATCGCAAGGCTAAATCTCGTAAGAGACCCCGCTCGGTACTTAACTTTGATATTCGGTACTAGGAACGTCCCACCTTAATCAGTTGATATTAAAGAAAACTCGCGATCTTTGGTTTTCTACAAAATGTTTAAAATCCTAAACTGCTAAAATGCTAGGTTACCCTCAGATCTGCATCAACCCCCCCAAACTGCTTAAACTCTTAATGTGCAACAAACTGCCACACTAGGAGCTAGGACAAATAATAAAAACAGTAAATCAAAAACCTCGAACCTCCAACTATGGACCAATGAAATAATGTCACAGTATGAAGATAAGAACCACACCTAGAGATTGGAGATTAAAGGCGCTTCGCGCCTGGTGCTCTGTTCTGGACGAAACTCTATGAAGGTTCTCGCGATCTTTGGTTTTCTACAAAATGTTTAAAATCCTAAACTGCTAAAATGCTAGGTTACCCTCAGATCTGCATCAACCCCCCCAAACTGCTTAAACTCTTAATGTGCAACAAACTGCCACACTAGGAGCTAGGACAAATAATAAAAACAGTAAATCAAAAACCTCGAACCTCCAACTATGGACCAATGAAATAATGTCACAGTATGAAGATAAGAACCACACCTAGAGATTGGAGATTAAAGGCGCTTCGCGCCTGGTGCTCTGTTCTGGACGAAACTCTATGAAGCAAAGAGTCAGCAATTTCGTGTTGCACCGACGTCACATTCCCCCCAGCAACGGTTGCTATCGCCATACTCTTTGTAGACGTCGTCCGCCATTACAATTCCTGTCAATGTTAGTGTCAGATAGCGATTTTTTGATCTTGACATTGTCAAGATTTCACAGTGAAATTACACCTCACACCACAACGTTGCTTCTAGAAAGCCAATAAAAGTACCGAGAAAAATTACTTCATAAGGATTCGCCTGACGATCCGTATATTATCCGTCATTTTTAGATCGCGTGTACTGATACAACAAAACCAATGGATACTATCAGCATGTATTGCTTCTACTCCAAGTTCAGATACAATACAAGAAGTTACTTTTCATGTCTATTTATTTACTTTATTTTAATGTAATAATTTGTTTTAAAAGAAATTTTGGAAATATAAGTACATCTGACCAAGAGAAATTATGTGATTTCACTCGAGCTAAAGCAAGACATTGTTCTCGCGGATTGAGGGTTCACCGGGTTGGACGAATCAGGGATCTCCATTCCACTTTGGAATTGCCTAGACAATAACCTAAGTGGAACAGAGTCACCGATATTGCCATCCGGCGAAGAGATTAGAAAACTCCTATCTGGGGCGTTAGATATCTGGGGCGCTTCCACGGTGGCGCCGTAGGACCAGAAAGAAGGTCTCAAGGACGGGAGTGCCCAGGAGGGGAAAGGATTCCCCCCTTTAAACTCCGGGCGAAGAGAAAAAAGAAGTACTAAGAAAGAGAAGCATAAGTTAAGAGAGACATCAGAGCTTTGCTTGGGGAGAGGGCGACGACCGAAGTCGAGCCCCACGCCAAGTCTTACAGAAGGGGAAAGGTATGCTAGAGCCCAAGCAGGCACCTAGCGAGAGTAAAAAGAAAGGAGGGGGATAAGCGCGTCCCGAGGAACGCAGGGCCTTGAGCTTGAGACGGGGGGGGGGGAAACGTACATAACAAAAAAGGAAAACGGTTCGTCGATAAATCGTCGACATTTGACATTTTACACTTCTCTAACGAGCACTAAATACAGGTCCATAAGCATTGTGGTGCTCGTGAGCAACATGTTCAGGACCTCTGTTCTATGGCAACTGACAAATTCAGACCTACCACGTTACCAACTTCAAATGTCAATAACATTTAATTTGAGTTACATAAAAATATTTAATGAAACACGAAAAAAATGTAAAAACTTCTGGATCTTCAATAGTAAGAAGTCATTAGAACTGCAGTTTATCAAATCAACTTTAACTTTCTTGAAATTCAGAAACATATAAATTGAATCAAGCCTTGTAATTTAATCAACTTTAGCCGTCATAGGAGTTCAAAAATTATTTTTAATTCTTTGAGAAGTAACTCGTTTTCCACATTTGGCATTATTTCGCTCTATAAAATAAGTATATCAAAAGGGCTTTCGACACCAAATGTAGTGTAGCTTCTGTAAATATGCAATTTTGCATGCATATATGAAGATACTCAGTTTTATGTACAACTACTTAATTATCATACTGGATATAAATATAAAGAGTATCATTTATTCTACAGGATGAGCATGTCCTTAAAGGTTGTAACTAAAAGAACACGGAAAAGCTTACCAACATTTTATAAAAAGCATAACTCTTTAGCGATCATTTAATTTTCTATTACTCTCAGTAGTAGATTGGGGGAGGGGGGGGGGGTTGCAGCCATGAACACCAAATTGTGTAAATTAAAAAATATACCATAATTTTACATTACATTTTAATTTATACATTTGTACGACTGCACTTACTGCTATCGAGCTTAATATATAGTTGCTCATATAGTCAGTGCTTTTGATATGTATATCAAATACGCCTTTTAAAAATATAATATTTCTTTTAGTTCTCCAATTAACACTCTGTAAGGTGATAATTTGTGGTTTTAAAATGGCTTGAAAAGGCAAGTTTTTGATTTAGTTGTGTTTGTGTTACTGGTAAAATTTGGGCTGTAATTATACTAGTTTACTTAATTTTTAGTATAATTGCAATTTAAGAAATACAATAATTAAGAAAGTACAATGACAACAATTACGTATGTAAATTGTTTCTGAATAAATAACTAGTATACTTTAAACCCCTTTAGATCTTAATTATTTTCTATAGAAATATAAATGCATCTTTACACATTTCAGGTTAGCAATATAATAGTTCATTAAGCAAAATCATGCATTTCTTTCTCACTAATTTTTAGCATGTTCATTGTAATCATCTTAAATGTAAATATATCTAAATACAATAGTATTTAAAGGATATCAGAGTAAAATATATGTATATATATATGAAGCGCCCACACAAATTATAAATCATTGTGGAAAAAATCAAAATTCAACACCGTCTGTTTCTCATACTTTTCATTTCGAATATTAAGTAGTATGATTTTTGGAAATTAAACTTCTGTAAAATGAGTAAATGAGTCATTTACTATTTTTAATGAGTCATTAAAAATTTATGTCATTTTAAATGACAAATTTTTAATTTCATTTAAATTTCCAGTTAAATGTTTTATGTCTCTATCATCAAGTTGCATTTGATTGACTATATTCATATATCAATAGCGACCCCTTTTTACTAATAAACATAAATCAATTTGTTGCAAAGGCCCTATCAATATTTTAAGTTAGGGACCCCATGCAAACTTGATACACCTCTGATGACTGTGTGTGTTTGGGTCCGAGAGTATAACAGGGAATGTCATTAGTAGCAGAGAGCGACTGTAAAAACCAGCCAACGAAACTGTAATGTATGATGAAAACAGACTGTGCACCTTGAAATCGATACTATTATAGATACTATTACTACTGAAATATAAAGTTCCACAAAATGCTACTTGACAAACTGAAATTCATTAAAAAAGATTAATTTCAGTGTGGCTCAACTCGACATTCTCATACCAGAATCCATTGTCTCATACCAGAATCCATTGTGTAGCTTGTTTCTTGTTTGCAAATTTTACAACAAAAAAAAATTTCAAAAATCTATATTGTTGGTTCAAATGATCATAATTAAAGCATGTTACCTTTCATTTTAAAATCTTGAAAATATTTTTCGACTGATACTAAGTTTGACAATGTATCCTATCGGGAGAGAGGAGGGGGGAAATCTTTTGATTGATACCATACTTGGCAATGAACCCCTAACTTGCCCATCAAGGGGGGGGGGACTAATGACGTCATGAACACAAAAATTGTATCACAACTACTTTTGAATACGATTGAAACTGTTAGGTTTCATGATCATTGAGCCATAAACAATCTCTTTTATGCATAATTATGTTACATTTTGTCCTATGGTACCGAAAAATATAAAATTTCACAGTTTTCACTTGATTTATAAAACTTTTATCTAGTTCTAGATTTTTTAAAAATAAACTGGATATAAAGTATCGTGAAAATCCATTAATATTTATGGAAGCTATCGTGTACGCAAGAAATTGACCGCAGACAGAGGGACAGCATTATAAATATAGTCGAAACGTGTTCAAGAGGCTCTAAAACACATAGTGTCAAAATTTTTCATTAAAACAATACTTTCTTTATACTATATTCTACAAAAGGAAATACGATTGAAATAAAAATTAAATACTGTTATAGGGGAGGAGGTGCTTGAGGAGAATAAAGTGCTTTAAGAAAAATAATAAAGAGGAGAATAAAGCGCTGTTCAGCGTTAAGAAAAGTACATGGAATGAAAATTCACTGAACTCATTGCAGGGTTAGATTCGAATCTGTTACTTTCAAAACACGCATGAAGAAAGTGTACAGTGTATGTTAAAATTCAAACCATAACTTCTATTACTGAAATGTAAAGATACACAGAATGGTGCTGGATAAAATCATGATTTCATCGCAGCATAAAACATTTATATCAACAAATTCTGTTACTTTTATTCTAAAACATGCAATCGAAACTTTACATATCAGGGGAAAAACTCAATACAATACTTTATATAGTACAAGCGATTTCTAATGCCATGTCAAACAAATAAATAATCCATTATACATGGAATATATGACAATACTACATTTTTATATTCAATTAATTTGTTATACTTAACAGTTACTACCCTAGCTGATTTCGGAGATGCAGATATATTTGAAAATTCCTAGCTAAAAAAGCACTTAGAAAGTTGGCTGAGATATTATAAACAGCATAACTCATCTGGTGCTCATTTAGCCATTTTGTGACATACAAACTCTTTTTAAAAGCATTTTGTAAAATAAAAATACAATCATGCACGTATATATGAAGGGTAGATAACATAAAAATAAAGGAAACAAATCTTAAATGTCGATGCATAACAAACAGTGATATGTTTTAGGCTTATGAAAAACCGGCAAGAAAGAGATGATATTTAAAAAAAAAATGTTAAATGCTGTCAGATTAATGTTTAAGGCATAAGGTCAACATAATATGTAATTAAATAAGAAAACTTACTTCAATTCTCTCCGAAAAATCTTCATAGCGTAGCAATCAATGCTATTTTAATGCAGGAATCTACCGAACCTTGTCAGGTCACTTGTCTTTCTTGCCATAATTTATGATTTAGCGCTCAAGCTTGGCTTTTTTTAGTCAGCTCTGGTTTGGCGTTAAACCGTTCGTGATTCACCGATTTCGCCAAGGATCACCTGGCGGCCATCCTGGGTTCTGTCCGCACCACCGATTCTGAATACGCGTCCAGGTTTTCTTTTCCTTAGATAGGAAGTTGTGGAAGGGTCGTAGCTACTATCAACGTCTCTCAGGCAGGGTTTGCTACTGTTTTTCCTGAAAAAATTTCGTGAAGTTTTTCGAATATGCCCAGAAACGTCTGGGACTTTCAAGTCGTGATGAATCACTTCGTTCTGGACAAACCAGGGTGCATTTACAATGCAACGTAAAACTTTATTTTGGAAAACTTGCAGTTTCTCGATATGGCTTTTTGCAGCTGATCCCCAGACGGGACAAGCGTACAAAAGGGCAGGTGCGATGATTTGTTTATAGATAATCAGCTTATTAGGGAGGGACAGATGAGATTTTCTGCCGAGAAGTGGGTGGAGGGCAATAAAATTTTATTTGCTGTAGAGATTTTATTTTGAATGTGCTCTCTGAAAGTTAATTTGTCGTCCAATGTGACGTCCAAGTACTCTACAGAGTGTAAAAAGGGGATCGGTTCATTGAAGATTTTAAGGGTAAAGTTAAGACTAAGTTCTCGGTAGTTGGGTTTGAAGATGCAGACTGCACTCTTGGTTGGATTAATTTTGATTCTCCAGGTCACGAGCCAGTGCTCAAAGCTATGTTTGATGTAGCTTTGTAATGTGTTAATAGTGAGCAGCTTTTAGAAATCAGGGCTGTGTCGTCTACAAAGACGGCCAGCTTTGTCTGCGGGAGCCTGGCTGTGTATCATTAATGAACATAATAAAAAGTAGCGGATTTCCGCCCTGAGGAACCCCAGCCCTGACTGGTCGAAGGGAAAAGCGAGTTTGATCGACTCGCACGCGGAAAAAACAATTAGTGAGATACGAGACGATGAGAGCTAGAAGTTGCTTCGACATATCTCGCAACGTATATGTGCACGTACCATTGGTTCCTATTCTGATCCCGCCCATACTTACTGCTAGAACCTCGTTTCAATATATGGCACTTCAACTTCATGCGAACGTCACTCTGATGTCATTATCAACGACCAATAAGAGCTTCAGAGAACTATGACTATGCAGAGAGTTTGAAAATTTTAATTTAGATTGCGATCGCGTTTTGTTTTGATCTCATTCGGAGCTCAGACTCCGAGCTACGAGGTTGTGATTTTGTGAAGCTGCTGCTTTTTGATTGTGGTGACTTTCTTTGCTTAAGTTTGGCGTGTTATATCTAGTTACGATAGAGCACGTCGGGCTAAGCAATTACAGCTTTGTTGCGTACGGATTTCTCGCCATTTTGGATTCGTGCTTTTTCAACTTTGGAGTGCCACGTGTGTTTTTCCCACGTGGTAGTGCTATTGCTTTGATCGTTTCTACGCTGACGACATGGATTTGGATGCATTCGATACGGAAGCTACTCGCGGACTTGCTGGTGAGCTAGACGAAGATGGACTGCGGCCTCTCAGGGATGCCATGATTGAATATTGTGATTCTCTGCCCAAGGATGGATTGATGCCCGCTTGGAAGGAAGAAGTGAAAAACGCTGTGAACTTTTGTGCACTGGCAATCTACACTCTGACGCTACACATCAGGGAGCTACTGACGAATGGACTACTCGGACGGGACGAGGACCAAGTCTCCAAGATTCTGGGTTCGTTTCTTTCTGTAAATTCTTTTTTGTTGGTCCAGAATTTGGATAGGTTTTATGCTAGTAATTTAAATGAGATTTATAACTGTGAAGGAAGTAATTCTAGTGATGTAATTAAATGTAAAATGATAGAACTAGGCTTAATTAAAGAAATTAAAGATGAAGATAAACTTAAACCTGTTGAAAATCCAAATAAAAAGAGGAGGATAGAGGGGCAATCTACTATGGATGCTCCTACTAAAAACCAGAATGGAGAATTAAACTTAAAATCTAATGACAAGGATAACATGGATTGTAGTAAAAAAATTGATAAAGATGTAAATGATAATGTTAAAACTAAGAGTTATGCTGAAATTGTCGCGCAACCTATAGTGTTCAAAAGTGCACCAAAACCAAAAACGGTTCAAAATAGTGACAGGCAAAATAGTGTAGTGGTTGAGAAAAAAGACCCAAAAGCGGAATGTTTTTTCATCAAGTTTAATGACAATTACCAGGCTCTCCTTAAAAAATTAAATGAAATCTCAGGTAATAAAGTATCTGGCAAGCTCACAGGAGACATGCTAAAATTGATTCCAAATGACGCTGACGCCTATAGGGTTGTACAACGCCATTTATCTAGTGAGAAAATCCCCTTCCACAGTTTAAACTTAAAGACGGAAAGGCCCAAAAAGGTAGTTTTGAAGGGGCTACCAACAAACTATAACATTGAGGAAATAAAAATCACTCTAACATCCGAAGGATTAGATGTAGTCCGGGTTTCTCAACTGAGAAACACAAAAACGAGATTGCCCCTGCCGATCTTCTTAGTCAGCATTAGGCCTACGGAAGACTGGCAGAGGGTATACCGACTGACAAGATTAGGATACTTGGCTGTGAAGGTAGAGGCCTTCAGAGCACGGGGCTTCAAAATCTGCTACCGGTGCCAGCAATTCAATCATTCCTCTGAGAATTGCAGCATGCCACCAAAGTGCCTTAAGTGTGCTGAAGAACACTTCACACGTGACTGCCAAAGACCAAGGACAGAGAAGGCAACGTGTGCTAACTGCAATGGAGATCACCCGGCGAACTTCAGGCAATGCCCGAAGAACCCCTGGAACAGAGGAAAGGCACCGGGGTATGCCCCCCTCCCCCCAAAAATCAGATACCCCCTTGGAGGCAAAAGGCCCTCGGTCTAAACCCTCAGACACCCCATCAGGACTCCTCGCACTCTGTGCCACAGGTTAAAAGAACTCAAACTTCAGCACCTACCAGATCGGTGCAAGAGCAGGCCCCTAAACCGTCGACCTCCAGAGAAATGACTGTGGAGGAAGTGAGAATAGCTCATGAAGACATAAATCAGAGGATAGCAATTGATAAAGCCGCCAAAGAGGCAAGAGAAGCAAAACAAAGATTAGAAAAAAAGGTTCAGGAATGGCAGAAAACTAAACGCGCCCGAGAAGAGCTCGCGCAAACACAGCAGTTAGACAAATCGGCTGAAAAAAAACAAAAGACTACCGAGGTCCAAAAGGATACTCACAAAACAGATCAAACCGCGGTTGAGGCTGAGGAAATTGTAGCTGAGACTGAGGAAATGGAAGCTGAGACTGAACTTGCTGATAAATCCAATGATGAAAAGATGGATGAAATCCTCAACCTCGTCAGAGGATTTATCAGTATGTTCAACCTAGACGATATAAAACATCTGTTGATGCAGCTCGCTGAGTTAATTAAAAAAAAGAGCGATCCAATGCAAATGGTCTTTGAGGCTTTTAAATTAATCGCGGAATTTAATAAAAACAGTGAGAAACAAACCCGCCATGAATAGGTCCCAAAAAGAAAGTTTTAAAATAATATTTTGGAATGCGAACGGCATATCTCCAAGAATAAATGAACTTAGGAGCTACGTAAATGAAAATGATGTAGATGCCCTGCTAATCCAGGAAACTAAAGTTAGAGAAAACAAAAAACTAAATATAGCAAACTATAATAGCTATCATACCCTTAGCTCAAATATAACTGATAGAAATCCCCATGGAGGAACAGCAATATATATTAAAAGTAATATTCCCCACGAGGAAATAAACAACATAAATCTTCAAGGTATAGAAAATACTAGTATAAAAATTAAAATAAATAATGTAAACCCATTTATCCTAACTTCAATATATGTCAAAAACATGAGTGGTATAAATGTAGCTGCGCAGCTGGAACTGCTTTTCTCGCGATATCCAAACACAATACTCGCGGGCGACTTCAATGCACACCACCGAGCGTGGGGCAGCAGGAGAGCCAACACACGCGGTACACAGATACATAGATTGCTAAACACAACAAACACTGACATCATTGCACCGTCGAGACCAACCTGCTTCTCAGGTGCCAATTCCTCATTCATAGACTTTGTCCTAACGAGAAACATAGAATACGCTCACACAATTGATACCCTGGATGAATTCGACTCGGATTCATCCAGGCCGTTCGCATTCCAAAATATTATTTTAATGCTCGACTCATTCGGAGCTCAGACTCCGAGCTACGAGGTTGTGATTTTGTGAAGCTGCTGCTTTTTGATTGTGGTGACTTTCTTTGCTTAAGTTTGGCGTGTTATATCTAGTTACGATAGAACACGTCGGGCTAAGCAATTACAGCTTTGTTGTGTACGGATTTCTCGCCATTTTGGATTCGTGCTTTTTCAACTTTGGAGTGCCACGTGTGTTTTTCCCACGTGGTAGTGCTATTGCTTTGATCGTTTCTACGCTGACGACATGGATTTGGATGCATTCGATACGGAAGCTACTCGCGGACTTGCTGGTGAGCTAGACGAAGATGGACTGCGGCCTCTCAGGGATGCCATGATTGAATATTGTGATACTCTGCCCAAGGATGGATTGATGCCCGCTTGGAAGGAAGAAGTGAAAAACGCTGTGAACTTTTGTGCACTGGCAATCTACACTCTGACGCTACACATCAGGGAGCTACTGACGAATGGACTACTCGGACGGGACGAGGACCAAGTCTCCAAGATTCTGGGTTCGTTTCTTTCTGTAAATTCTTTTTTGTTGGTCCAGAATTTGGATAGGTTTTATGCTAGTAATTTAAATGAGATTTATAACTGTGAAGGAAGTAATTCTAGTGATGTAATTAAATGTAAAATGATAGAACTAGGCTTAATTAAAGAAATTAAAGATGAAGATAAACTTAAACCTGTTGAAAATCCAAATAAAAAGAGGAGGATAGAGGGGCAATCTACTATGGATGCTCCTACTAAAAACCAGAATGGAGAATTAAACTTAAAATCTAATGACAAGGATAACATGGATTGTAGTGAAAAAATTGATAAAGATGTAAATGATAATGTTAAAACTAAGAGTTATGCTGAAATTGTCGCGCAACCTATAGTGTTCAAAAGTGCACCAAAACCAAAAACGGTTCAAAATAGTGTAGTGGTTGAGAAAAAAGACCCAAAAGCGGAATGTTTTTTCATCAAGTTTAATGATAATTACCAGGCTCTCCTTAAAAAATTAAATGAAATCTCAGGTAATAAAGTATCTGGCAAGCTCACAGGAGACATGCTAAAATTGATTCCAAATGACGCTGACGCCTATAGGGTTGTACAACGCCATTTATCTAGTGAGAAAATCCCCTTCCACAGTTTAAACTTAAAGACGGAAAGGCCCAAAAAGGTAGTTTTGAAGGGGCTACCAACAAACTATAACATTGAGGAAATAAAAATCACTCTAACATCCGAAGGATTAGATGTAGTCCGGGTTTCTCAACTGAGAAACACAAAAACGAGATTGCCCCTGCCGATCTTCTTAGTCAGCATTAGGCCTACGGAAGACTGGCAGAGGGTATACCGACTGACAAGATTAGGATACTTGGCTGTGAAGGTAGAGGCCTTCAGAGCACGGGGCTTCAAAATCTGCTACCGGTGCCAGCAATTCAATCATTCCTCTGAGAATTGCAGCATGCCACCAAAGTGCCTTAAGTGTGCTGAAGAACACTTCACACGTGACTGCCAAAGACCAAGGACAGAGAAGGCAACGTGTGCTAACTGCAATGGAGATCACCCGGCGAACTTCAGGCAATGCCCGAAGAACCCCTGGAACAGAGGAAAGGCACCGGGGTATGCCCCCCCTCCCCCCAAAAATCAGATACCCCCTTGGAGGCAAAAGGCCCTAGGTCTAAACCCTCAGGCACCCCATCAGGACTCCTCGCACTCTGTGCCACAGGTTAAAAGAACTCAAACTTCAGCACCTACCAGATCGGTGCAAGAGCAGGCCCCTAAACCGTCGACCTCCAGAGAAATGACTGTGGAGGAAGTGAGAATAGCTCATGAAGACATAAATCAGAGGATAGCAATTGATAAAGCCGCTAAAGAGGCAAGAGAAGCAAAACAAAGATTAGAAAAAAAGGTTCAGGAATGGCAGAAAACTAAACGCGCCCGAGAAGAGCTCGCGCAAACACAGCAGTTAGACAAATCGGCTGAAAAAAAACAAAAGACTACCGAGGTCCAAAAGGATACTCACAAAACAGATCAAACCGCGGTTGAGGCTGAGGAAATTGTAGCTGAGACTGAGGAAATGGAAGCTGAGACTGAACTTGCTGATAAATCCAATGATGAAAAGATGGATGAAATCCTCAACCTCGTCAGAGGATTTATCAGTATGTTCAACCTAGACGATATAAAACATCTGTTGATGCAGCTCGCTGAGTTAATTAAAAAAAAGAGCGATCCAATGCAAATGGTCTTTGAGGCTTTTAAATTAATCGCGGAATTTAATAAAAACAGTGAGAAACAAACCCGCCATGAATAGGTCCCAAAAAGAAAGTTTTAAAATAATATTTTGGAATGCGAACGGCATATCTCCAAGAATAAATGAACTTAGGAGCTACGTAAATGAAAATGATGTAGATGCCCTGCTAATCCAGGAAACTAAAGTTAGAGAAAACAAAAAACTAAATATAGCAAACTATAATAGCTATCATACCCTTAGCTCAAATATAACTGATAGAAATCCCCATGGAGGAACAGCAATATATATTAAAAGTAATATTCCCCACGAGGAAATAAACAACATAAATCTTCAAGGTATAGAAAATACTAGTATAAAAATTAAAATAAATAATGTAAACCCATTTATCCTAACTTCAATATATGTCAAAAACATGAGTGGTATAAATGTAGCTGCGCAGCTGGAACTGCTTTTCTCGCGATATCCAAACACAATACTCGCGGGCGACTTCAATGCACACCACCGAGCGTGGGGCAGCAGGAGAGCCAACACACGCGGTACACAGATACATAGATTGCTAAACACAACAAACACTGACATCATTGCACCGTCGAGACCAACCTGCTTCTCAGGTGCCAATTCCTCATTCATAGACTTTGTCCTAACGAGAAACATAGAATACGCTCACACAATTGATACCCTGGATGAATTCGACTCGGATTCATCCAGGCCGTTCGCATGCCCGAGATATGCCGTTCGCATTCCAAAATATTATTTTAATGCTCGACTCATTCGGAGCTCAGACTCCGAGCTACGAGGTTGTGATTTTGTGAAGCTGCTGCTTTTTGATTGTGGTGACTTTCTTTGCTTAAGTTTGGCGTGTTATATCTAGTTACGATAGAACACGTCGGGCTAAGCAATTACAGCTTTGTTGTGTACGGATTTCTCGCCATTTTGGATTCGTGCTTTTTCAACTTTGGAGTGCCACGTGTGTTTTTCCCACGTGGTAGTGCTATTGCTTTGATCGTTTCTACGCTGACGACATGGATTTGGATGCATTCGATACGGAAGCTACTCGCGGACTTGCTGGTGAGCTAGACGAAGATGGACTGCGGCCTCTCAGGGATGCCATGATTGAATATTGTGATACTCTGCCCAAGGATGGATTGATGCCCGCTTGGAAGGAAGAAGTGAAAAACGCTGTGAACTTTTGTGCACTGGCAATCTACACTCTGACGCTACACATCAGGGAGCTACTGACGAATGGACTACTCGGACGGGACGAGGACCAAGTCTCCAAGATTCTGGGTTCGTTTCTTTCTGTAAATTCTTTTTTGTTGGTCCAGAATTTGGATAGGTTTTATGCTAGTAATTTAAATGAGATTTATAACTGTGAAGGAAGTAATTCTAGTGATGTAATTAAATGTAAAATGATAGAACTAGGCTTAATTAAAGAAATTAAAGATGAAGATAAACTTAAACCTGTTGAAAATCCAAATAAAAAGAGGAGGATAGAGGGGCAATCTACTATGGATGCTCCTACTAAAAACCAGAATGGAGAATTAAACTTAAAATCTAATGACAAGGATAACATGGATTGTAGTGAAAAAATTGATAAAGATGTAAATGATAATGTTAAAACTAAGAGTTATGCTGAAATTGTCGCGCAACCTATAGTGTTCAAAAGTGCACCAAAACCAAAAACGGTTCAAAATAGTGTAGTGGTTGAGAAAAAAGACCCAAAAGCGGAATGTTTTTTCATCAAGTTTAATGACAATTACCAGGCTCTCCTTAAAAAATTAAATGAAATCTCAGGTAATAAAGTATCTGGCAAGCTCACAGGAGACATGCTAAAATTGATTCCAAATGACGCTGACGCCTATAGGGTTGTACAACGCCATTTATCTAGTGAGAAAATCCCCTTCCACAGTTTAAACTTAAAGACGGAAAGGCCCAAAAAGGTAGTTTTGAAGGGGCTACCAACAAACTATAACATTGAGGAAATAAAAATCACTCTAACATCCGAAGGATTAGATGTAGTCCGGGTTTCTCAACTGAGAAACACAAAAACGAGATTGCCCCTGCCGATCTTCTTAGTCAGCATTAGGCCTACGGAAGACTGGCAGAGGGTATACCGACTGACAAGATTAGGATACTTGGCTGTGAAGGTAGAGGCCTTCAGAGCACGGGGCTTCAAAATCTGCTACCGGTGCCAGCAATTCAATCATTCCTCTGAGAATTGCAGCATGCCACCAAAGTGCCTTAAGTGTGCTGAAGAACACTTCACACGTGACTGCCAAAGACCAAGGACAGAGAAGGCAACGTGTGCTAACTGCAATGGAGATCACCCGGCGAACTTCAGGCAATGCCCGAAGAACCCCTGGAACAGAGGAAAGGCACCGGGGTATGCCCCCCCTCCCCCCAAAAATCAGATACCCCCTTGGAGGCAAAAGGCCCTAGGTCTAAACCCTCAGGCACCCCATCAGGACTCCTCGCACTCTGTGCCACAGGTTAAAAGAACTCAAACTTCAGCACCTACCAGATCGGTGCAAGAGCAGGCCCCTAAACCGTCGACCTCCAGAGAAATGACTGTGGAGGAAGTGAGAATAGCTCATGAAGACATAAATCAGAGGATAGCAATTGATAAAGCCGCTAAAGAGGCAAGAGAAGCAAAACAAAGATTAGAAAAAAAGGTTCAGGAATGGCAGAAAACTAAACGCGCCCGAGAAGAGCTCGCGCAAACACAGCAGTTAGACAAATCGGCTGAAAAAAAACAAAAGACTACCGAGGTCCAAAAGGATACTCACAAAACAGATCAAACCGCGGTTGAGGCTGAGGAAATTGTAGCTGAGACTGAGGAAATGGAAGCTGAGACTGAACTTGCTGATAAATCCAATGATGAAAAGATGGATGAAATCCTCAACCTCGTCAGAGGATTTATCAGTATGTTCAACCTAGACGATATAAAACATCTGTTGATGCAGCTCGCTGAGTTAATTAAAAAAAAGAGCGATCCAATGCAAATGGTCTTTGAGGCTTTTAAATTAATCGCGGAATTTAATAAAAACAGTGAGAAACAAACCCGCCATGAATAGGTCCCAAAAAGAAAGTTTTAAAATAATATTTTGGAATGCGAACGGCATATCTCCAAGAATAAATGAACTTAGGAGCTACGTAAATGAAAATGATGTAGATGCCCTGCTAATCCAGGAAACTAAAGTTAGAGAAAACAAAAAACTAAATATAGCAAACTATAATAGCTATCATACCCTTAGCTCAAATATAACTGCTAGAAATCCCCATGGAGGAACAGCAATATATATTAAAAGTAATATTCCCCACGAGGAAATAAACAACATAAATCTTCAAGGTATAGAAAATACTAGTATAAAAATTAAAATAAATAATGTAAACCCATTTATCCTAACTTCAATATATGTCAAAAACATGAGTGGTATAAATGTAGCTGCGCAGCTGGAACTGCTTTTCTCGCGATATCCAAACACAATACTCGCGGGCGACTTCAATGCGCACCACCGAGCGTGGGGCAGCAGGAGAGCCAACACACGCGGTACACAGATACATAGATTGCTAAACACAACAAACACTGACATCATTGCACCGTCGAGACCAACCTGCTTCTCAGGTGCCAATGGCTCATTCATAGACTTTGTCCTAACGAGAAACATAGAATACGCTCACACTATTGATACCCTGGATGAATTCGACTCGGATCATCTACCGGTACTGGTGACATTCAATTTGAACACTGCCCTTCCAGCCTCTCTGGGACAAGAGAGGGTGAACTGGAACGTATTCAAAAGAGCACTTTTCGAGCCGCATCTAGCAGTACTCAACATTATGAGCACGGCGGATATTGACTCTGCCACGCACACACTCACAACAGAAATCAGGAGAGCTATTGCATCTGCCACAACACATCGTGAGTCACCAAAAATGCCCACACTTTCCCACCATGTCAAACAATTAGTTAGGCAAAGGAACAGAATGCGTAAGACATGGCAGGCTAATAGAGACCCTACCCTCAAAAGGGAGCTTAACAGACTCACGTGGAAAGTCAGGGATAAAATTGTCGCAGAAAAGCAGCAACAGTATAAAGAGTTAATTGAATCCCTTAGCTCGGAAGACGTATCGCTCTGGCAATTCGCTAAAAGACTCAGAAAACCTCAAATTAAACTCCCGCCACTAATAGATGGCGCTAATATTGCGTACTCAGACGAAGAAAAGGCAGAGGCGCTTGCTAGGCATTACGAAAAGCAATTTGAACCAAACCACGATCTAATGTGTCAGGACACCCTAAGAATGGTTAGGCAAACTCTAAACAATTTCAGGAACTCCCCGGTCACGGCTGAGATTAACCCAGCCACCCCGCAAGAAATAGTAGAGATTATCAAAAACCTTAAAAACCGTAAAAGCCCAGGGCACGACAAAATCAGGAATATCGCGGTAAAAAACCTACCCTTAAATATAATATTTTACTTGACCATCTTAATAAATAAAATACTAGAACTAAATTATTTCCCCAAAGAATGGAAGGAAGCGATAATTATAGCGATCCATAAACCTGGTGAGGATGCCTCAATTCCAGCCAACTACAGACCAATCAGTTTGTTGCCGACACTTAGTAAAATTACTGAGAAAATAATTCTTAAGAGATTGAACACGCACCTTAGTGAGAATGACATTATCATTCCGGAGCAGTTTGGATTTCGGCCAAAACACTCCACCACTCATCAATTGCTGAGAGTGGTAGAGTACATTTCTTCTGGTTTTAATAATAAGACACCCACAGCTGCGATTTTTCTTGACATCCAAAAAGCCTTTGATAAAGTGTGGCTCTGTGGATTAGCTTACAAATTGATCACTCTAAAAGTCCCTGACGCACTTGTCAAACTTTTAATTTCATACCTAAATAACAGACACTTTCAAGTCAGAGTAAAAAATAACTTATCTACACCCAAGCTCATTAAAAGTAGTGTACCGCAAGGATCCATCCTGGGCCCGACACTCTTTAACATATATCTAAATGACATTCCCAGGACCCCAGACACGGAGCTGGCACTCTATGCAGACGACAGCGCGATACTTGCAAAACACCCTTACGTCTCAGTAATGCACAGACAGCTACAACAACACTTAGACATACTCCAAACATGGCTGGAAAAATGGCGAATAAAATTAAATCCCAATAAATGTCATTGGATTTATTTCTCAAGAAAACGTAAACCTCCGCCTCCTCTGTACATAAACAACCATGCCCTAAAAGCGGAAAAATCTACTAAATACCTAGGTGTAACGATAGACTCCCACCTAACTTGGAAACTGCACGTAACGAACATAATCAAAAAAGCGTATATAACCATAGGAGCCTTATACCCAATGATAGGGAACGGAAATCTAAGTTATCAAAATAAACTCCTAATTTATAAATCGGTCATCTGCCCGGGAATGCTGTATGCAGCACCCGTATGGGGATATGCCTGTAAAACTACCATAGACTTATTAGAGACAAGACAAAACAAAACCCTAAGGATTATAAGGAAAGCCCCTAGATACTTAAGAAACTCGGTAATTAGGAAAGACTTCAAAATAAAAACTGTTAGAGCCCAAATCAAAAAGCTAGCGCTTAAATTCTACAAAAATCTGCCATCTGTCCCAAATGAACTATTATTTAATCTGCATGACTATGATCATCGCAAGGCTAAATCTCGTAAGAGACCCCGCTCGGTACTTAACTTTGATATTCGGTACTAGGAACGCCCCACCTTAATCAGTTGATATTAACGAAAACTCGCGATCTTTGGTTTTCTACAAAATGTTTAAAATCCTAAACTGCTAAAATGCTAGGTTACCCTCAGATCTGCATCAACCCCCCAAACTGCTTAAACTCTTAATGTGCAACAAACTGCCACACTAAGAGCTAGGACAAATAATAAAAACAGTAAATCAAAAACCTCGAACCTCCAACTATGGACCAATGAAATAATGTCACAGTATGAAGATAAGAACCACACCTAGAGATTGGAGATTAAAGGCGCTTCGCGCCTGGTGCTCTGTTCTGGACGAAACTCTATGAGGACTCGGATCATCTACCGGTACTGGTGACATTCGATTTGAACACTCCCCTTCCAGCCTCTCTGGGACAAGAGAGGGTGAACTGGAACGCATTCAAAAGAGCACTTTTCGAGCCGCATTTAGCAGTACCCAACATTATGAGCACGGCGGATATTGACTCTGCCACGCACACACTCACAACAGAAATCAGGAGATCTATTGCATCTGCCACAACACATCGTGAGTCACCAAAAATGCCCACACTTTCCCACCATGTCAAACAATTAGTTAGGCAAAGGAACAGAATGCGTAAGATATGGCAGGCTAATAGAGACCCTACCCTCAAAAGGGAGCTTAACAGACTCACGTGGAAAGTCAGGGATAAAATTGTCGCAGAAAAGCAGCAACAGTATAAAGAGTTAATTGAATCCCTTAGCTCGGAAGACGTATCGCTCTGGCAATTCGCTAAAAGACTCAGAAAACCTCAAATTAAACTCCCGCCACTAATAGATGGCGCTAATATTGCGTACTCAGACGAAGAAAAGGCAGAGGCGCTTGCTAGGCATTACGAAAAGCAATTTGAACCAAACCACGATCTAATGTGTCAGGACACACTAAGAATGGTTAGGCAAACTCTAAACAATTTCAGGAACTCCCCGGTCACGGCTGAGATTAACCCAGCCACCCCGCAAGAAATAGTAGAGATTATTAAAAACCGTAAAAGCCCAGGGCACGACAAAATCAGGAATATCGCGGTAAAAAACCTACCCTTAATTATAATATTTTACTTGACCATCTTAATAAATAAAATACTAGAACTAAATTATTTCCCCAAAGAATGGAAGGAAGCGATAATTATAGCGATCCATAAACCTGGTGAGGATGCCTCAATTCCAGCCAACTACAGACCAATCAGTTTGTTGCCGACACTTAGTAAAATTACTGAGAAAATAATTCTTAAGAGACTGAACACGCACCTTAGTGAGAATGACATTATCATTCCGGAGCAGTTTGGATTTCGCCCAAAACACTCCACCACTCATCAATTGCTGAGAGTGGTAGAGTACATTTCTTCTGGTTTTAATAATAAGACACCCACAGCTGCGATTTTTCTTGACATCCAAAAAGCCTTTGATAAAGTGTGGCACTGTGGATTAGCTTACAAATTGATCACTCTAAAAGTCCCTGACGCACTTGTCAAACTTTTAATTTCATACCTAAATAACAGACACTTTCAAGTCAGAGTAAAAATAACTTATCTACACCCAAGCTCATTAAAAGTAGTGTACCGCAAGGATCCATCCTGGGCCCGACCCTCTTTAACATATATCTAAATGACATTCCCAGGACCCCAGACACGGAGCTGGCACTCTATGCAGACGACAGCGCGATACTTGCAAAACACCCTTACATCTCAGTAATGCACAGACAGCTACAACAACACTTAGACATACTCCAAACATGGCTGGAAAAATGGCGAATAAAATTAAATCCCAATAAATGTCATTGGATTTATTTCTCAAGAAAACGTAAACCTCCGCCTCCTCTGTACATAAACAACCATGCCCTAAAAGCGGAAAAATCTACTAAATACCTAGGTGTAACGATAGACTCCCACCTAACTTGGAAACTGCACGTAACGAACATAATCAAAAAAGCGTATATAACCATAGGAGCCTTATACCCAATGATAGGGAACGGAAATCTAAGTTATCAAAATAAACTCCTAATTTATAAATCGGTCATCTGCCCGGGAATGCTGTATGCAGCACCCGTATGGGGATATGCCTGTAAAACTACCATAGACTTATTAGAGACAAGACAAAACAAAACCCTAAGGATTATAAGGAAAGCCCCTAGATACTTAAGAAACTCGGTAATTAGGAAAGACTTCAAAATAAAAACTGTTAGAGCCCAAATCAAAAAGCTAGCGCTTAAATTCTACAAAAATCTGCCATCTGTCCCAAATGAACTATTATTTAATCTGCATGACTATGATCATCGCAAGGCTAAATCTCGTAAGAGACCCCGCTCGGTACTTAACTTTGATATTCGGTACTAGGAACGCCCCACCTTAATCAGTTGATATTAACGAAAACTCGCGATCTTTGGTTTTCTACAAAATGTTTAAAATCCTAAACTGCTAAAATGCTAGGTTACCCTCAGATCTGCATCAACCCCCCAAACTGCTTAAACTCTTAATGTGCAACAAACTGCCACACTAAGAGCTAGGACAAATAATAAAAACAGTAAATCAAAAACCTCGAACCTCCAACTATGGACCAATGAAATAATGTCACAGTATGAAGATAAGAACCACACCTAGAGATTGGAGATTAAAGGCGCTTCGCGCCTGGTGCTCTGTTCTGGACGAAACTCTATGAGGACTCGGATCATCTACCGGTACTGGTGACATTCGATTTGAACACTCCCCTTCCAGCCTCTCTGGGACAAGAGAGGGTGAACTGGAACGCATTCAAAAGAGCACTTTTCGAGCCGCATTTAGCAGTACCCAACATTATGAGCACGGCGGATATTGACTCTGCCACGCACACACTCACAACAGAAATCAGGAGATCTATTGCATCTGCCACAACACATCGTGAGTCACCAAAAATGCCCACACTTTCCCACCATGTCAAACAATTAGTTAGGCAAAGGAACAGAATGCGTAAGATATGGCAGGCTAATAGAGACCCTACCCTCAAAAGGGAGCTTAACAGACTCACGTGGAAAGTCAGGGATAAAATTGTCGCAGAAAAGCAGCAACAGTATAAAGAGTTAATTGAATCCCTTAGCTCGGAAGACGTATCGCTCTGGCAATTCGCTAAAAGACTCAGAAAACCTCAAATTAAACTCCCGCCACTAATAGATGGCGCTAATATTGCGTACTCAGACGAAGAAAAGGCAGAGGCGCTTGCTAGGCATTACGAAAAGCAATTTGAACCAAACCACGATCTAATGTGTCAGGACACACTAAGAATGGTTAGGCAAACTCTAAACAATTTCAGGAACTCCCCGGTCACGGCTGAGATTAACCCAGCCACCCCGCAAGAAATAGTAGAGATTATTAAAAACCGTAAAAGCCCAGGGCACGACAAAATCAGGAATATCGCGGTAAAAAACCTACCCTTAATTATAATATTTTACTTGACCATCTTAATAAATAAAATACTAGAACTAAATTATTTCCCCAAAGAATGGAAGGAAGCGATAATTATAGCGATCCATAAACCTGGTGAGGATGCCTCAATTCCAGCCAACTACAGACCAATCAGTTTGTTGCCGACACTTAGTAAAATTACTGAGAAAATAATTCTTAAGAGACTGAACACGCACCTTAGTGAGAATGACATTATCATTCCGGAGCAGTTTGGATTTCGGCCAAAACACTCCACCACTCATCAATTGCTGAGAGTGGTAGAGTACATTTCTTCTGGTTTTAATAATAAGACACCCACAGCTGCGATTTTTCTTGACATCCAAAAAGCCTTTGATAAAGTGTGGCACTGTGGATTAGCTTACAAATTGATCACTCTAAAAGTCCCTGACGCACTTGTCAAACTTTTAATTTCATACCTAAATAACAGACACTTTCAAGTCAGAGTAAAAATAACTTATCTACACCCAAGCTCATTAAAAGTAGTGTACCGCAAGGATCCATCCTGGGCCCGACCCTCTTTAACATATATCTAAATGACATTCCCAGGACCCCAGACACGGAGCTGGCACTCTATGCAGACGACAGCGCGATACTTGCAAAACACCCTTACATCTCAGTAATGCACAGACAGCTACAACAACACTTAGACATACTCCAAACATGGCTGGAAAAATGGCGAATAAAATTAAATCCCAATAAATGTCATTGGATTTATTTCTCAAGAAAACGTAAACCTCCGCCTCCTCTGTACATAAACAACCATGCCCTAAAAGCGGAAAAATCTACTAAATACCTAGGTGTAACGATAGACTCCCACCTAACTTGGAAACTGCACGTAACGAACTTAATCAAAAAAGCGTATATGGCCACAGGAGCTTTATACCCAATGATAGGAAACGGAAATCTAAGTTATCAAAATAAACTCCTAATTTATAAATCGGTCATCTGCCCGGGAATGCTGTATGCAGCACCCGTATGGGGATATGCCTGTAAAACTACCATAGACTTATTAGAGACAAGACAAAACAAAACCCTAAGGATTATAAGGAAAGCCCCTAGATACTTAAGAAACTCGGTAATTAGGAAAGACTTCAAAATAAAAACTGTTAGAGCCCAAATCAAAAAGCTAACGCTTAAATTCTACAAAAATCTGCCATCTGTCCCAAATGAACTATTATTTAATCTGCATGACTATGATCATCGCAAGGCTAAATCTCGTAAGAGACCCCGCTCGGTACTTAACTTTGATATTCGGTACTAGGAACGTCCCACCTTAATCAGTTGATATTAACGAAAACTCGCGATCTTTGGTTTTCTACAAAATGTTTAAAATCCTAAACTGCTAAAATGCTAGGTTACCCTCAGATCTGCATCAACCCCCCAAACTGCTTAAACTCTTAATGTGCAACAAACTGCCACACTAGGAGCTAGGACAAATAATAAAAACAGTAAATCAAAAACCTCGAACCTTCAACTATGGACCAATGAAATAATGTCACAGTATGAAGATAAGAACCACACCTAGAGATTGGAGATTAAAGGCGCTTCGCGCCTGGTGCTCTGTTCTGGACGAAACTCTATGAAGATTGCGATCGCGGTATCACTCATATGTTTAGGTTAATATCGTATTAATTTGTTCAATCTAGTACGTAATTAATATTATTAGATTGTTCAGAATATTAAATTCTAAGTTATGGCAGAAAGAAAATCTATTTCCCATAGTGGTACCATCTATTGTTAATTTGTCAAACTATTTTGTTTTGAATCGTCTCACATTGTAAAATATTAGTATTTTATTACTGGAAATGATAGTAAAAATATTTATATAATTTTTATTTGAAAAAATGAAAAATTCAACATTTAAATTTGCAATAATGTTTTAGTCATTCTTAGATATTTTAATTGATTGTAAAAAACTTTAAAGTTTAAACCTTTATATTTAAAAATAATTCTTGAAATGCAGATGATGATTGTAAATGATTATAAATAGTTTGAAAGAATTCAACATAAAATTTGTAAATAACACAATTTTTAAATTTAATATTTTCTTAATTATAAATAATTCAGATATTTTAAATTATTGGTCTTAAATAATTTAATACATACCTAAATAATTTTATGAACATTTTTTGTTGCTTCCATGTCATGGATATTTTGCAAATGATTATAAAAGTCATATGACTGTAGTACTTTTAAATTGCAACTTTTCTTTATAAACAAAATTGCCGGTTTATTCATCAACTGCTGAACATTTTTTTGTGTCTGTGAAATTTGTAACTACTCGAAAATGTCTTTCTGCACTTGCACATTTTGAAAACATTTTGTTTTCTTGCGCATTTTTTTGCTTGTGAAGCTTTTAAACGATATTCATATTTTTTAATGCAGATTATAAAGATCGGCCTTAAATTTGCCGCTAAATCCACTAGCTGCTCTATAAACAACGTCTACACCTCGTTATCCGCAATATCGTCAGTAGTAAGGCTCCTGAATATATAGGCTGGCGCAAGAACGGCCATCCGACTCCCAGTGGCTATACATGGCTATACATGAGTCGCAATGGCTATGCATGGCTATACATGACTCGCAATGGCTATACATAGCGAAAAGAGGATTACTTTCTCGTCGTTTTCTAGGAATTTCGAGAACATCAATACATCCTAGACAACCTTCTTGAAAGACTAGTACAATTTCAAAATAGAAGCACCTATTTAACAGCTAAATTTTGTATTAGATATCAGCAAAACTAAATACACTAAATTTAAAAATGGCAGCCATTTTGATCGTCTAGACAGTTTTTTTCACAGAGGACATACTTAAATTTTTTTTCATCTTTAAGGTATAAAAAGAAATTGTTCTTGTAGGATCGGCAGGGAGGGGGGGGGGGTGCACGTAGATCGCCCCTGGTTCCGGACTATCTTTTCCACTGTCAGCTGTTCCTGACATTCATCTATCTTCAAAAAGGCAATTGACTCATCCGACATTCATTTGGCTGGAATTGTGTGGTTTGTTGCGTATGTTTCCACGTGACCACAGTGCACATTAACCCTTAATGTCCTTGCCCTAGGCGGGAATTCATTCCTGACTACAGAAGTACAGTGCTTAGACGTAATAGTGTGCTGACCGCCTATACCTACCAACGCTGGGATGTGTTCTTTAAAAATGTTCACGAAATGTCATTTGATTTTTAGAGCGATTGAGTTAAGAATATTTCTATTTTTAAAACTTGTATTTAACTTAATCTGGTGTTCGTTCAGACTTTTGAGGTTAAAATGAATCATGTTCCATTCATCACAGAAATATGAAATTCGGTGTGATTTTTTCTTATGTTGTACATTTCAGTTTTTTCGATTTTGAAGCTTATCGGGCTAGCCTGTTTTGAGCCCGCCATAGGAATAGACTCGTTTTTGAGAATAACTGGAAAATAGGAGCAACTAGAAAATCTAAATTTAGTATATCCTTATTTTTTGGGGAATATTTTAATTCATTCGATTTTGAATAGTATCGGGCTGACCCGTCTTCGAAACTCCCTCGTTTTTGGAAAATAACTCGAGAACTGGAGTATCTAAAATTTTGAAGTTCAGAATGTCGTTGTCATTTGTGGTTTAACTTAACTCATTGGATTTAAAATCTTATCCGGATAGCCAGTTCTGGGCCCAACAAGAGGAATGAACTGGTTTTTTGAGAATAACTCCAAAACTGTAGCAGCTAGAACGTCTAAATTTAATATATCATTGTCTTTTAGATATTTTATTTCTTTGGATTTTTAACTTTATCAGGCTGGCCCGTCTTGAGCTCGACATAGGAATGCACTCATATTCCGAGAATAACTCGAAAACAGAAGCAGCTAGGAAATCCGAATTTAATATATCATTTTCTTTTGAGGTAAAATTTAATACTTTCGAATTTGAAAAGTATCTGGCTAGCTCGTCTTAGGCCTCCCTTGGGAATCCTTTCGTTTTTGGGGAGTAACTCGAGAATCGGAGTAGCAAAAAATTCCAAGTGCAGCATGTCGTTATATTTTGTGGTATATTTTAACTCTTTGGAGTTTAAAACCTTATCGAGGAGAGCCCGTCCTGGGGCCGATATATTAATACACTCATTCTTTAAAAATAACTCAAAGAGCAGAATAGCTAGAACATTTTATATATTGTCTTTTGGGGTATATTTTAATTTTTTAGATTATGAACCGATCGGTCTAGCCCGCCTTAGAAATTCATTGGTTATTGTAGGATAACTCGGGAACCGGAGTATCTAAATATTCCAGGGTTAGCAAGTCGTTATCATTAGCGATATGTTTTAACTTTTTGGATTTAAAACCTTATTAGGGCATCGGGTCCTGGGTCCGATATGGTAATGTACTTGTTTTTTTAGAATAACTCATAAACGGGAGCAACTATAATATTTAAAATTTGTATATCATTGTCTTTTGGGGTATATTTTACTTCTCTGAATTTGAACCTTATGAGACTGGCTCATTATCGGAAAGTACTCGTTTTTCGAGAATAACTTGAAAACAGGAGCAGTTAGAAAATCTATATTTAATATATCATTTTGGGGCGATATTTTTATTCACAATAAATAAAACTGCTACTTGTGAGAAAAAAACTATCAATACATCCTTAAATAATGCAGACATATGAACATTAGGTGACTACTGCGACGTGGCTCCGCGGGAAAATTGCTGTTAAAAATAGCCGTTGATCGTACTTACGCCACTTGCTCGATTACCGAGCATAACTCCAGGTTGAGTAATTTGAAAATTCATCATGCGATGGAAACACAATAAATACTAATTATGGTGGAATAAAATAAAGCTTCTATTTTAAGAGGCACATGTACTTGATACTTGATTTTAAAGTCACAAACAATTTACTTTACACAATGAAGTTCGCTAATTGTGAATCTTAAAAATATGCGCTTCCCTTTCTCTAGTTTGAAATTCCCTATTAAAGATTAAATTAATTAGATTCTATCTATTAAAATCTAATCTCTGGCGTACAGACTGCAGCGGAGTGAGAGACAAAGGACTTGCACATTTGCAAGAAGCGGCAATCATCAGACTTCATCATTTTGAGGTGCACTTCATTTCATGTCTCAAATCCAACTCTATACTTCTCTAAACTTTTCGCGCTCATCCCGGGAATCAGGCTACGTCTTCATCCTGGCCCATGGCTATCGTTTGGTCACAATAGGTTGAGAATCCAATAAATCCGTGACGTGTCCGGGCTCTTCCGAGTCATTGGGCGAGGCTCCTTCCGAAGAGTTGGCGAAAATTGGGGGCGCTAGCACTCTTGCAGTTGTTCTATTTTATCCAAAAAAAACTATAGCGTCCTTTGCCATTTCTCACGGTCTTCAGCTGGTCCGCTAATTCATTGTACCAGGTCATTGGAATCTCAAAATGTTTCCAGAGAGAGAGGTGTAAGAATTCCTAAGAGTGAAGTGGCGACAGGAAATTCCAACTCTGTCCCATGACACTGGCTTTCCCCATCTAGGGAAAAGAAACCACGTTTTTTTCTCACGTAGTGAAGCTACGAACAATGATAAATTATACAAAGTATAATAAATGAAAATAGATAACAATTAAATTTGATAATAAAATTATACACTAAAATTATACACCTAAACAAGTCCTCTAAGTATGGAAAGTCTCTTTCTCTCAAAGTATGTCAAAAAGAATCGTTAAGATGAAATATTGTCACTGTTCGTTTTGTAGTAATTCGCTAAACAGTCTAATGCAGCACATTGATAATGTTTGTTACTCTGCTAAGTCTATGCATATCACATATGAAAGGTTTGTCATGTTTTGAGCTCATCAGTTGCGAATATTGTGGGTTCACCTAATTCGCTCGGACATTTTTCTCTTTACTCCATTACCGGTATTCCTCCTACACAATTAATTGTTATTATTCATCATAATAAATATCATTTTCGGAAACATAGATCTAATTTCTTTTCTAATCCTGACCTCCCATCTCCTTCCCTATTTGATTTTAATAGCCCTCTTTCCAATGTTTCTCCTTCCAAACGCATTATTTTATATAATAAACATGATCCAAAAAAATTTTCCTCTCTCAACATTTTCACCGATGGTTCAAAAATTAATGATGGAGAATTTTCGGTGAATGGGACAGAAGAAAGCCATCATTTTTTCGAACATTTAAAATAAAAAATAAGATGAACATGAAAAGTTTAATGTTTAAAAATGTTACAAAAATAAATAAATTCAATTTTCACTTAAAAGCGAATATTATCATTTATATAGGACGCTAATGAGCACGCTAATGCGTTTTCGAAATATTTTGCATTTTTTTATTTGAAACAGGAAAAAAAAAAAATTAAATACAATCAATAGTGTTAAGTTTTGAAACATTTTACAATTACCTTTAACAGGAAATAAATGAATACCATTGTTTAGAAGGTCTGATTAAAAATTTTACTTTATCAAACAAATTAAGAAAATCAAAATATATTTGGTATACAATCAATAACTGACAACTTTTGCTTATTTCGTTAAGTAAAAAAAAAAAAATTTTTTAAATGATTATATTATAATTTGCTACAAACTGATTAATTTTATATGTAATATTTCATTTATAACACTTTACAACAAAGTTGAAAAGTGTTTATGACTTTGTTCATCCATTCTGTCTGTCTGTCTGTCTGTCTGTTAGCACGACAACTGCCGTAAAAATGGCTTAATCAAAATGAAATTTTAGTATGTTATTCAGACGGTCTGTAGGACCTATAGGAATATAAATTAATAATATCACCCAATTAGTTTTGTATTGAACCCGGGTTGAAAAAATGAAATACATTGAGCCCTATGGGACCTAATTTTTCAAACATTTTTTAAGCGGATTTAAAATTCACAAATTGTTTCGAAAATTTTAGGTAATATTCAAATTGTTCCATAAAATATATAAAAAAAATTCAGCGAAATATATTCAGTAGTTCTTTAAATAAAAATTAAAATAATAATAACACCTCTTATATGAAGCGATCACGTGACCATGATATGAAAAGATCACGTGACCCACTTCAAAATGATATATGGCATCCATCTTGTCTCAAAATCGTGATTTTTAAAGTTCTTTTTAATTCATATTGAGTGTTGTATCCTTCCTAAAACCGCTTTATTTTTGCTTAAATTCTGTGTATCTACATACTGAAACAACGCAATTACAATATATTTGTGTTTAAATGCTCATCCAAATTTGATTATTTCTACAACGAAAGCCTATTTTTCATTTATGTAAAATGTAAACAGCAAAATATGTAGATTGAGTTGTATTAAAATTGCTGTATTTCTTTAACACAAAATCATTTAGTTCATGGAGCCTGCATAGCTGATATGAATGAAATATTCATTGATTTTACAATGAGCAGGACGATTTTTTCCAACGAAGTTTTACGCATAGAGTTTATTTACTTGTAGCTCCATGGTCTTAATTTGTAAATAAAATAAATTATTATAGTATTGTGATGAATGACATGAATGGGAATATTTATGAATGAAATGCTGCTTTTATAGAGAGAGCCAGGCGTGTTATTTTTTCTATGACGTCATTTGAATGAATTTCAGTTGTTTTCGATGAAGTTTTCAAATATAATAAATTATCGTAGTATTATGATAATTCTAAAATTATTACCGAGGAATGTATCACATTTTAGAGATGTTTAAACCAGGCAATTTATATTTCAATGCCGTCATTTGAATGAAGTTCATTTTTTTCGATGAAGGTTTAAGTTTTCAAATATAATAAATTAATGTAGTATTGTGATAAGTTTTAAAATATTACCGAGGAATGTATTGCATTTTAGAATTGTTTAAAAAAAATTGCATTGAAGTTGGAAAGTGTTTCATAATCAATGCTTTAAGTATGATTGATCTTTCTTGTTTAAATTACACTATTTACAGCACAATAAAATGTGTGTTTTGAGGTATTGCATATTTTTGATTTAAAATAGACTTTTTTTTTTGCATACTCACTATTGTTAAAGGAATAAATGATTTGTAGGTACTTCTAACCAGAAAGAAATGGACAATATTGTTTAGTAGTTATCACTAGTCGTTCTAGAGATAGAAAATTTTACTTTCTTAAGTAGAGATACATATCTCGAAATAATGAAGCGAATTCCATAATAGAAGCATAGCAAATCGGTATCAATAAAATCCTATTGATTTTCAGCCATACCTAGTTATAAGCTTTAATTTTGGTAATTGTTTTCTAAAAACGAATAAATATAGAAACTTTGATTTTTGGCTAAAAGGTTTTATTCAAAACAGTTTCAATGGAGACAAATCATAAGAAATATCTGAAATATGGTAACTCTAAATTAAAAAAAAAAAAAAATCATTTTAGTTCTACTGCAAATTACAAAAACCATTGAGCTTAATTTATACAGTTAAACTTGGCAGTGTTATATATATATATATGTGTGTGTGTGTGTATTCCAGCTTCTCTCTATTCTTGCATTGGATTTTCAAATTATTTTATTATATATATATATATATATATATATATATATATAAATATAAATTAGTAAATCCAAAGTTAGAATGTATGTAGTAACTCATAATAAACTATTCCAAAATTTTCTACAACATACAAAGAAATAAAAGAAATTAAGACATAAAGAGGAATGAATGCGATCGAACGCAAAATAAGATAAAAATTATCAAGCAATAATCAAATTGCTAAATTTTGTTTCTTCAATTCTGGTACTCAATTAAAATTTCGTAATAAATAACTTTATATCTTATATCTTATTAGACTACTATTGGCAGTTTGTAGAAATAAATGAAATGTTTATGTAAGCCGTTGCTTCCTTTACAAGCACTCATGTGATAAGACGTATTCTACGTTGCGGACGTAAGCCCCTCAAGACTTTTTTTACCTATTTTACATTAATGGAATTTTTGCCGGCCATTTCGTAGAAAAAGAATATCAGTTCTATTTTTTGAGGATCTGACAAACTTTAATAGATTAAAATGTTCTACTAGATTACGATGTGTACCAAATGTCAGCTCACTAGAACATAGCAAAGTATGTTGAAATGCCATCAAAGAAGTTGGAACAGACAGACACACACACATCATTTATGATGAGTTAAATAATAAAATATATTCAATAATAAAATGTATTAATATATATGGAAAGGCATGCGCCAGACAACATATTTTTTTAAATCTAAAATTGAATAGCATTATTTATATGATATTAATATATATTTGTTCTTGAGATATTGCACATTTGTTTTTATTTAAAACGGAAAAAATTAAAAGATTTAATCCTACGAAAGATCCATTCACTTGAAAAACATTTGAAACAAAATTGACTAAAAATTGGCGATATAGCAGTGTTTCTTTATTCTATTGCATTTATAAAGGTTAACAGAAAATTGAATTTTAGGGAGGGGGCGGCCAAATTGATTTCTGCTTGGGGCGGCAAAATACCTAGAGCCGGGCCCGATGACTACCTTCCTCCTGTGGAATATATGATTTACAGGTTTCAACCCCATGGCTAGGAAAAAGAGCAGAAGTTTACGATTTTCTATAAAAAAATATCTACTAAGGGGCTGATATAGATTCGCATGAACTAAATATTCAAAACATTATTAATTAAAAAAAATTACTTATACCCTCTTAATGTTATTCTTAAAAGTGATTGTATTTCTAAAACGTCGTCAATTCTAAACATAAATGAGTACGAATCTTGCAAAATATACCTTTATTAATTTTTTGGAATATAAATAAATCATGTTGTTAATTGTTGAGTGATAAAATATCACATTTGTTAATTTTTGAAACGTAAAAAACTTACATTTGTTAATTTCTGTGAAGTTGAAATTCGCATTTGTTAAATTTTGATCGAAAATAGCACACTTACAAAACATATGTTATTTTCCCCTGGGAAAATTAACACGCATGTTGTTTTTGAAACACTGAAAATCACATTTGTTAAATTTCATTGAAAATCACATTTGTCGGTATTTGAAAGTAGAAAGCATGCATTTGTCAAATTTTGGCCGAAAATAGCACACTTGTTAACACACATGTTATTTTTCATAAGAAAATTAGCACATATGTTATTTTTGAAAAGCCGAAATACGCATAATTTACATCTGTTAATTTTTGAAAAGTCGAAATTTACATTTGTTAATTTTTGAAAGATTGAAATCCACATTTGTCAGTTTTTTAAAGTAGAAAACTTGCATTTGTTAAATTTTGAACGAATATAGCACACTTGTTAAATCCCATGTTATTTTCCATATTAAAATTAGCACATATGTTGTTTTTGAAAAGATGAAATTTACATTTATTAATTTTTGAAAAGTTGATATTTACATTTGTTAATTTTTGAAATGTTGAAATTCACATTTGTTAAGTTTTGAATGAAAATATCACACTTGTTAAAAGAAGAAGATCGAAATTATTGGTGTTATAAATTTGATTATTATCCCAAAATATCCTGAGAAATACTTCTTATCTACCCATTAAATAAAAACATCCTTCTTATTCTTATCTGACTGATAAAATCCTCCTCTTCGTGGGAAAATCAGGTGGAGGTAGAAGTTTCGCCCTCTCAATCAGCTGCACCTATGTTATAACATGGGAAAAACAGCACCCGAATAAACCCATAATAAAGTATAGCACCAGGTGTTCTAGAACCAGGGCCCCCACAAAGGGGGGGGGGGGTCAGTTGGTATTACGGTACTGGGGTCCAGCAACTTTTAGGGGCCCGTGAACATTGTTGAGGATAAAATATTTATACATTTGTGTATGAATATATAGTTATTTTTTCTAAATTACTTAAAGTTTTTGAAATTTACATAGTATTCGTAATTATAAAATTACAAATATAAATTAGATATAAAGCCTAAACACAACCTATAAGTTTGAATAAAAGAAAAGTACAAAGCATTTAGTAAACATATGATAAGTTGCGTTTGTTAGGATTCTATATCTCATTTCTGAAATAGTCAAAAAAGCCTCAAAGAAGGGCCCCTTAGTTCAATACAAGCCGTCTGGGTACAGATAGCTTCAGTGTCATTGTGTTCAGAATTTGAAGGCAATAAAACCGATCCCTACAGGAAGAAACTTTCTAGAATTACACCTAAATGGATACGTTTATGAGCCCTGTGGGAAAGTTTGCTCATTCATGTTTACAGCTCATATCAATCACATCCAGCTAACTACTGAGACGAACGACCCTTCTACAGGTTTCTTTTGTGAAATGATCAGTTTGGGAAGGGGGCGATCTTATCTCCCTGCTCTTCCAGGTCGTAAACCAATTAACGCGACGGGGTATCCATGGTCGTGTTCGACTGAATCTTCTCTTTGGACTGAATGCAGGGATGTTGAAAGAAACTTTCAGGTTTCTTCCTCCCTGGCATGAACTTGCTTCCCACGTTGATTTCAGTTTCAGTGATAGACGATATTTCTTTACAGCAAGTTTATTTTAATTTCTCATGCAATTATATGACAATCTCATGTGTGTTATCAGTGCTAGTGCATCTCTCAACACGTGACTAAATCTTATAAAAAAATTATTCGCTGAAACAAATCCCAATGCAAAATCAAAATTTTAATGTATGTTCAAAGTAATTTTCTTATATTTTCCAAATATTATTTTCAGATATATTAATCTTGAAACAAAGCTAATCTTAGAATGAATAAAAATTTATTTTATCAAATTCCTATGCTGTTTTGTAAATTTAATCCTTTAAAATAACTATAATTAAATATGTACAAAACTTCAGAGAAAATATTGCATTATAAAAGGGAAATTAATGCTTTTGTGTTCATAATGAGTTTCTAAACTTTCACTTTATATTGTATGATTTTATGTTGAACTTGTTAATTACTAGGAACTGTGCTTAGTCAGTGAAAGGGAAAATTAACACCATCTGTATCATATATTTATTACATTTTGCTAAGGAATATCCAGGGAAGAGGAGTGAGGAGATTTAGGGATTTGACCCCTTCCCCGAAATCCAAAATAGAGAAGTTCTTATTATTATATGGGATCTTTTGTCTATTTAAATAGTGTTGTTTGGCTTTACAGCTTGTGTGACCTCACACGCTCGAAAAAGAATTCTGGATTCGCACTTGACATTTTATTTCATAAACATCATAATTGATACATTTTGGAAGAAACATTTTATGAATAAAATGAATAATGAACAAACACATGACAATATAATATTGAATGAATTTCATGTTTTTATTCTCTTAATGTAATTATAAAAATAAAATAAAATATGTAGTTATGAAACAAAAATGAATTGTAGAAATGAAACAACAATGAACTTCATTTTATCAACTTTATATTGGTGGATTGTCCGACTGTGGGAATATCTAGGCAGTCTTTGTATTCACTGTAGTTTAGAAGACATTCACTAAATTTCCTTAAAATTTGGCAGCTATGTTGATTAGGCACCGATCTGATTTTTGGTGAAAATCAAATGATACAAAATAAAGTAAAATGTTACTGCTTCCACTATGCTGGTATAAACTGTTTTCAACATACCATCATTTTTTCAACTGTGGCATAATAATTGGCGAATAGGCATTTAAATTAGCACACTGATTGGAGGTAATTCAGCTGCAACACTGATAACTGTTTTTTCTGAGTGAATGTTGGTGACAAAAATGTTACAATACCACTGCTTTTCCCAAAAAATTATTTTGAAGCATCAATTTCTCAGAATTTATCATAAATGAGCTTAGATAAGGATTGGTATGGATCTAGCATTACATTTTGGAGGAGGCGGTAGGGAAGTTCACTAAAGATTTCCATATGAAGTTATGTTTCCATTTCCAGTTCAAAATTTCCTCTTTTTCTTAAAACATTCATTTTTTAAGATTGGTTATAAATAGAACTTTGGTGAAAACTGATATGGATTCAGCTTCAAATTCTGGAGTCAGGAAGAATTTTTATGTCCTATTTTTTTCCAATTTCCGGTTCAAAAATTTCCCTTGCGTCATCTATTTCTTGGAATTGGCTGAAGATAGAGCTTAGACATTGATTTATGTAGTATCAAATTTCAAAGGGGGTAGAGGAAATCACTAAGAATTTCAACTTCTGGTTGTGGAGATGTCACTTTCCATTTATAAAATTTGCATTTTCCTTGCAGCATCTATTTTTTTAAGGATGGGCTTAGATGATGACTGATATAGATTCAGCATCATATTCAAAAGGAAGTAGGGAACCTCCTGCCCCCTCTGGAATTTAGTTTTCTAAGGATTTCTATTTACAGTTTTTCATCTTACGGTTCAGAACATTTTCTTGAAACGTACATTTTGATTGACTATAGAGCTTAAATGATGACTGATATGAATTTAGCATCGAGCTTCAAGGATGGTAAGAGGTGGGGATTTACTAAGGATTTTCCCTTCCAGTTCTTTTCCCAATTCTGGATAAAAAAAATTCATTTTCCTTCAAACATTTATTTCTCAAAATCGGCCATGGATAGAGCTTAAATGATGACCGATATGTATTCAGTATAAAATTGTTTAGGGATTATGAGAATTCATTAAAGATTTCTACTTCTGATTCTACAGATGTTACTTGCGATTAAAAATATTACAATTTTCTTTGCAATACCCATTTCTCAGGATTGGCTATAGGAATAGCTTAGATAATGACTGATAGGGATTAAGCATCGAATTTTGCAGGGAGTAGGGGTCACTAATGATTTACACTTCTGGTTCTGGAGATGTCACTGCGAACTATATTATTAATATATAGTTCGCAACTGAGTATAAAAATATTTCGTTTAAAATGAAATGTACACACCACTTTCCGTCATATGAACGATCTTTCACAGACTTCTTATTTTTCTGAGTTATATTGTGTTAAACTTTGTACTTGATATGTTTTATTATATTCATTTCTACCCCAAAATAATACATAAAAAAGTGGCACCCCTTCCCCTTTATTTTTACCTAGGGCCCGTAGCTTGACTTAGTACCCGGGCCCAAAATAGAATATGGGGGCCTGTCTAGAACACCCTACTAATGTTTCAATAATTTTTAAAAGCATTATATGAATAACTTGAACAAATGCTTTAAACCAAACATTTGTTTAGCAGTTTGATACAGATTATGTGAACCTAAAAAAAAAGGAATGTATGAGAATGTCCAGCAGATATTTTGCTTTATCTCTTATGTTCGGCTACTGAGAAAATTGCAGCCGATGAATGAAACATCATTGCTGCCTGAGCAGTAAAACGAGGTGGGATAGCTTATAAGTACTGCCTCTTTGAACGAGAGCTGATAAGAATTTCAATTGAAAGCGGACATGGAACCTAGCGCTATTTTTTTATTTCGACAGTCGCGACTCCTTTACATACGTTTCCGCAAATTGCCGCATCTCTTGCACGAACAATGCTTAAAAGATCCGCAAATCAGCGGGGTCTCTGAAAATGGATAGGACACCAGAAAACGGCATTTTGCATTGCCACCTTGTTTGTGACAGACTTTGAAGAGATAACGGAACATGTTTTTTTAGAACTTCCCAGCACGCGTTCCCAAAAATGTTACAAAAAATGTTACCCTCAACTTTCTCCAAAAACGTTAAAACATCCGTGTTCATTTTTGCAGCGTTCACTCCGACCCGATTTAATGAATGTGCTCCGCAAGGAGAAAAGAGACATGCTCATTTTTTTCCAAGATTCTGGTCTTGACACCATTTATTGGTTCACGCATATTTGCACCATTGTCATAACCTTGAGAACGGCAGTTTTCAAGAGGTATGTTATGTGCTTCTAGAGTTGAACGTATTTCCTCTGTAATTTTCTTTCCCGTTTTACCAGTGAAGTTCATGAACTTAATAAAACGCTTGCATACTTTAAATTCGCTGGTCTCTAGGTTCCAAAAAACATACCGAAGGATCAAAACATTTTGTTCTTCGTGAGAAATGTCCGGTGTTACATCTATGACAAGTCCGCAAAAAATTTCTTCTTGTCTTTGATCCAGAACGGTTCTGAGAATTTTCTCACCACATACAAAAATAAACTCATTTTGAGAAAAGCACGATAAATAATGTGCTCAATCTTTCATACTTTTTCCTTCCAACTGTAGTTTTTCAACTTTGGCTAGATGCTCACGTGTTACTTCATCGTACATTCCAAGCAATTCTGAAAAAACCTAAACAATTATCATTGTGGCAGTCTCCAAATTTTATGTTTCCCCCTGAAAAGTTAATCCTCCAGATGGCAAAAATAATGTGATATCCAAAATCTTTTGTCCTCCACTTTGTTGCCTCACACTAAATTTGCTGTTGCAAATTTTTATCGATCCCATTTCCTTGTAGATACAGTTGAAAAGACTTCTAAGCTAAATAATTCTTCCTGTATTCATAGCTGCTCTCGTGAGAAGGCAGAATGTCATATAACCTCTTTCAAGATTTTGTTTTTGGCGAAAATCCTTCTCTAACTAATTGACTTACATTTGTAAGATTTTTTCTAGCCTTGTTGGAAAAAAGGCGACACGGGAAGCAGTGAAGAGTCTCTTTTAACGGACTTCATGTTAACCATTCTCGTGGAAACTGTTGCCATGTCCTCATATCTATTGTTTTGGTGTAAAGCAAAGAATTTTGAAATTGTTTACTCTCAAGATCTTTGTGAAATGCCTTGGATAGACTTTGAAGTCTATCAAATCTGACATCAAATAAAACAACATTTTGTTGCAGATTGTCTGGGATTGCTTCTGGCCAAGTTCCAGGGTCATCATATTTTATGTCTGAATGCTCAATTGAGCCGGACTGAATATTTAACAGTAACTGGCTCTTCACTCTCAACATTTTGATGACAGGAGTTTTCTAAATTAATATGATTCTCTCGTTCAGTTTCGGAAAGTTCAGCAGTCTCATTATCTTTACCAGCAGATAGTGTACAGATTGGAGTAGGCCTGGTATCTGTAGAAATTGTAGCATTAGATAAAAAACCAGGACAAGGGGTCTGTGGTATAATTTTTACTTGTATTTCTAAGAAACTTATTTATAGTCTAACGGCCTTCTAACTCCTTTGCTTGCCATTCAGCTTGAATTTTTCTTTTCTGAGAGCCAGACTTGTGTTTGTAATTTGAGCTTGACATATTGCTTTAACTTGTACGGAAGATGTGATTGTTACGAGGTAAACACCTCACGTTCGATTTGAACGCTAAAATATTTAAATATCCATGTAACATGAATATAAAGGCCTATAAATGATCTCAAGTGGTTAAAGCTGAAAAAAAACGTAATTAATAAGAATTGAAATGAGGACACGGATTAGATTTAAAATAACAAAAAAGAATAAGTTTATTTACAAAATTAACATTTAAAATAAAAGCATGAAATAGCTTTGCTCATAACACATGAGCTACTCCCTTAAAGTATGTGTACATAGTAAAATATGAAGACACCACAAAACCTCTTAAAATAAATTCTACTCAAAAAATATCCCAAATACATCATCAATCTTTATCGAAAAACTATTAATCCTCATAAGTCATTAATATATCAGCAATCCTCAAACAATATTTCTACTTGTAAAAAAACATTGATATGTTGCAAAAACGTTATACCCTCCAGGTAGCAATAATTTAAAAGAGAGAAGAGAGAACATTTCAAAAAGTGTTGTACGTATAGCAAGTAGGCCTCACCTTATCTCTTGGGCCAAACGGCCATACGTGCTCTTCTGTAAACGGGGACCGGAGAGCATTTTCGCTCCGTCAACTCAAACCCAACTTCACTTCACCAGCTCGCAAGAGGCACTCTCGATTCCTCTTTTTGCAAAAAACTCTCTCTCCAAAAACTTGTAATATCGAGTCTCCTCCCTCTCAAATATTATTTGCTGACCGGATTTAAGCCCCCTAAATATTACTGGTGGACACTTGGCTTCCACTCTCAGTGGCCAGTCCGTGACAGCAGGGCTTGGTCAGTCGCCCCTGAATTATTGCTGGCTGGGATCCCACGCTCCTGCGTGAACCCCCGGGCTTAACTGCGCCCCCAACGACCGCTTACCCCCCGGATGCGTCTTCCTTCATCTTGTGCTGGACCACCCACATGCAGTCCAAGCTCCACTGACCCTTCCCTTTGCGGGTGGCCAGGAGGGAACCTTATACCTATTGCGTGAAAAGCCAGGGGCCATCTTTTGTAGGTCGCCATCCTCTTCACTCTTTAGCGATGTTACATATTTTTGTAAAACACTATGTAACATTCACTCTCCTTTCCTAAGTTTTCTTTTTTTTTTTTTGGAAAAAAAACAACTGTATCAAAAGAAAAACTGTAACTATAAAACAACATATACCATTGAAACATCCACTTCAAAAAGAATACATATTAGCCATACAATAAAAAAACAAAGTAATAATAATAATAATAATAATTTCTGAAATACAGATTGCAAAATCATGTAACAGTTTATACTATTTGTTCATGTTCAAGTTTTGTTCAAGTTTTTTGTTCCAAGTCCATTTCGTTAAAATCAAACTTCAGCTTATGCGTTCAATCGATATTCCATATTTCACGTTCCTATGTTTAAAGTCTGAGTATATATCATTGACTTTGTGGGAACACTGTAGTGGATAATAGTTTGTAATCTAAAAACAGAACACGTTGCTGTAACACAGACGGAAAGTTAGTTGTATTTCACTATATTATACAGTGTAAATGGTCCCAAGTATGGCCTAACGCCACTGCGTCGATGGACTGCTATCGTCCCTCAGGATCTGGCGTGGGGTGTCGCTTCTCGTAAGTCAGCTGTAGATGTGTCCCTACAATGTCTCTGTCCCGAAATATCGTGTGGTGTCCTGTACATCAAGTGTGTCGTGTCTGGCACGCCACTGCGTCGGTGGGTTGCTATCGCCCCTCAGGATCTGGCAAGGGATGTCGCTTCTCGTAAGTCCATATCTTTCCAGACGTACTGCTGGAGATAAGTTTACACACAGGCCAAAGAACATACATACAGACACTCAAAAATTGAAATATCTCTCTCTCAGAAAAAATATTACCTTACCATTAAACGATTACAAAAATTCCTATCATGAAAAAATTTATTTACACCTCGTTATAACCTTATTAAAAACATTGCTTACTTCCTTAACTATCCCCGAAATACTTTTTTTTTATATCTATATACATTCTCTATAAAATCATCCTTAATCTTTACTTTCATTCAGCTCAGACGTAAAAATTTCCTTTCCTTTAGATTTTATATTCATTTTCTACCAATTCATCCTAACCTTTATTTTATTCTAACTCACACGTAAAAATCTCCTTTCCTTTAGATTTTATATTCATTTTCTACCAATTTATCTTAATCTTTATTTTCTTACAAACCAAATGTAAAAAATTTCTATTCTTAAAATTTAATCTTCCCTCCGAATTGCCATGCCATGTATTATCAAATATTCATTTTCTGTACCTTATTACCAAATTTGCCTTTCAAAACTCCCAAATCTGTAAATCCTCCCTTTTGTTAAAGCATACTCAAGTCTTCTGAGATCATAATTCTGTATACTTTCCTTAAATTCTCAAATTGCGCCCCTGCACCGGTCAGATAAAGTGTTTCGAAATCCCCCCGAAAAAAAAAAGCGTATGTCACGGAAAGAAAAAAAACAAACAAAGAAGTCTCTCCTTTCTCTATCTTACCAAAAACCGGGGTGGGAAACGAGGTACAACCCCTCAAACTTGCCCGAAGCAAGATGCACTTGTTAAGATTGCCACCCCCTACAAGTTATCAGACTGGCTGTCCCCATGAACTGTGGAACCATATACCTCCCATAACGAAAGAAAGAGACCGTACGTCAAAACTGACCCTTTCCTGACAAGGGGAAAGTGAAAGCCCCCTGCAATAAAATAAAGTATTTTCTTTCTTTCCCTCTGTGAGTGTTGCTGCGTGGCTATAAAATTTTATGTGTTTGACACACCCCCTTTATTGGATTCCCCTTGTTTTACGTCCCTCTTGTCACTGGCTAACTGTGATGTAGTAAAGTTATGTGTTGTGCAAGTTTTCCCCTTGTCTAAAAAAGAATTCACTGTATTATCTTTAGGCTGTCCGCTGCTTAAGCACCCAAAAGCCGGTTGATCAGGCCCACTTTTAGATTTTAAACTGGCGTGTCCCCTATAGTCAATTACACTAAATTTTATTTATTTATTTATTTTAAATTTACATTAGTTTCAAAAGAGAATTATCTTTTCTGTTTAGTAATTACCCAGTTTTTCAACATGTTACCCACTCTTATCTGCTGTACGATTTAAATTGGATTTTATATTATTTTTTTTATTTTTTTTCATTTCTATTTCTTAACCTTTCTATTACTACAAATATTATCTCATTATCATTCCACACAATCTTTTCCCCTGTATTAAATCTAAGTGTTTGTTAATGCTGTATTACCCATGTTCCCTGTTGCCTGGTTCAAATCAACGAAAAATGCTTATCTAAACATTCTTTTTTCTTTTCTTTTCTAAAACTTTTCTCCCTCACAACAAAAAAAAATTTCTCTGTGTATTTCTAACCTGACTGTTACCTACTTTATAACTTCCCTATTAATTCGCTTTCTCCACTAATCTCGAAAAATTAAATTCCATGTTCCTTCTGTAAAACCCTTTTTTTTTCTCCTTTTCCTCTTCTTTTCCGAATTTACCGATATTAAAGTCGTTCTCTAAATTTTTTCTCAAATTTGCCTGTCAATCTCTTCTCCCTTTAAAACTTCCTCCTCATATTTCCACATACGTATATATTTTTAAGAAACACTTTAAATTCGAATTCCATTTCTTCTCTAAATTGTTTTTCAGGTTTGCATATCCATTTATCCTCAAGTATTTTCTACACATTATATACACGTACTCTCGTAAATTCACTAAATCTTTATCCACCACTTCTCAAATATTTTCTAAACATTATAAACCCGTATTCTCGTAAATTCACAAAATCTTTATCCACCAATTTTCACGTTTTCTCTAAGCATTATATACCCGTACTCTCGTAAATTCACAAAATTTCTATCCATTAAATTTCAAGCATTTTTAGTTACAATTCATATTAAATATCCCAATTTTCCGTTTAAACAATTTAAATATTCAATTATATTTACACTCTTTTTCTAAATTCAATTCAAATACCAATTCATATTTACCCTCATTTCCTAAGTTCAATCCATTTCAATTTTAAATTATATTTGCTCTCCCAAAATCTATATTCCCAGAAATAACGTTTTGCTTTTCAACAACTCAAATTTCAATTTATATTTACATTCTTCCAAATTCATCTCTTACCATATTTTCAAATATTATATACAATCCCATATTCTACACAATCCTTTCAATTAACTACCGATTTCATTGTAATTCAGAGCCGATTATTCCTATTTCTGAGCGAATACGAGTGAGATCGGGTGACAGCTCCGTGTTGAGGTTCCTTTACAAAAGTATTCGGTTGTTCCTGCATTGTTGACTCCCCCATATTACTTTCGCCCTCTTGGCGTTCGGGGAGGGGAGCTTGTTGATTTTTGACACTGTTTGATGGATGTCTCTGTGGGAGGTCCGAAAGAGTAGGTGATTGCGTACCAATTTCTGTACTATTAGGTATGGACTGAAAACTTTCGGAAGGAGTTTTATTGTGTTGATTCCCTTGTGTCGTTTGAATAGCCCTGTTTACGTTGGAAAAAATAATTTGTTCCTCTTCGTGTGAAAAAGGAAAAGACTGCCCTGCTTCGTTTTGTTTTCTGCTTTCTCTGTTTACCACCGGTGTTGGAAGAAGTGGGGATGTGTATTTAATGTCTTTTTCTATGTCGCGCGTAAATTTTAGGTGTTCTTTCCTTTCCAATAATTGTCTCAATCTATTAATATGTACCCTCTGTGTTTTTTCGAAAGGTTTCCCAACTTTTTGAATATCGTATAAGAATCTGTTTATTTTCTTTACCACCCTGTACGGTCCTGAAAAGTTAGCGGTTCCAAATGCATTTTGTCCCTCTAAAAATACCTTGTTTCCTATTTCTAAATTTTGCATTTTCGATTTTGAAAACTGTTGTTCTTCTTGTCTTAGTTTTGAGCGTTCTATATTTTGGTTTGCCGCCTTGAAAGCTTTTTGCATTGTGGTTATTTTATTAGCTATGTACCCCCCATATGATATATCCTGTTGTTGCTCATTTTGTGTTTGTGTCTAAAAAAAAATTGGAATGTCACGTCCGTAATAAAGAAAATTTGGTGTTTCGCCTGTTGATGAGTGAACGGTTGCGTTATATGTCATGACGTGTATTTGAACTGCAGTATCCCAAAAAGGTGAATTATCAGTGAGAGTATAAAGTGTATTTTTAAGAGCATGATGGCATTTTTCGATGGCCCCATTGCACCAAGGTGATCGAACAGGCGTTAATTTAGCTACTATTTGTAGTTTCTCCGTCATACATTTGTAAACTTTTGAAGTAAATTGAGACCCCCTGTCACAAGTTATGGAAAATGGTAATCCGCTGGAGACAAACGACTGTAATAACTTTTCCGCCACGGTTTCTGCACGTATGTCCGGTATAGGGAAAACTGTTAAATATTTAGTAAATTGGCAAATCATAGTTAGCACGTATCTGTTGTTGTTGACACTAACTCTAAAAGGGCCACATAAATCTATTGAAATGCTATGTAAAGGGCCTTCAGGAATGGGGATTCTACCCATATTTGTTATCAGCAGCTTTCCTTTCCGACTTTTACACTTTTCACAAGAAAGGACATAATTGTGTGTGTCTGAATACATACCTCCCCAATAATATCTATCTTCTATTAATTTAAACGTCTTATCAACCCCTGCATGAGTGACATGAGCCATGGCTAAAATGTTTTTCTGTAAAATGCGTGGAATTACTATTGTCCTCTTAAAATTCTCCCGCCACGGTCGATCTTTCCATCTACCAATATGCATTACTAGTCCCGTCTCCTCATCTATATAAAATGTCTCATTGTTTTTACTGTGTTTGAGCTTTTCGTTTTTTAAATTTTTCTTTAGTTCTGTAATTTTTGGGTCTTTATTCTGCTCCTTCAATATTTCTTCTATCGTCGGTATTTCCGTTAACTCTTCTACATTTCTAATATAAATATTATCCACATTTACATACCCATTCGCGTCTTCCTGCTCTGCGTGAATTATACCATTCACTGAAAGCTCCCCCGTTTGTTTATTTTCGTTTTGAACGTGGCCTTCTTCCTGCGAGTGTTCGACAACCGGTTCCCCTGAAGCTCCCTGATTCGTTTCTTTTCTGTCTTGCTCCGTATCTGGAGCGCGCTCTTGGAAAGTATGGAGAGGGGAGGGCGTTTTGTTTACTTCTTGTTCTGAGTGGTTCGCAAACTCTTTGCGACTTAAAAAATCTGCCAGTACGTTTTGTTTTCCCGGGATGTGAATGAATTTAAATTTATATTCTGATATATCCAACAACCAACGCTGCATTAATGTCGGAGGATTATTAATCTTTAAATTATCACCTAATGATTTGTGGTCTGAGAGCAAAAAAAATTCTCGTCCGTACAAAAAATTCCTAAAAAACTGTATCCCTTGATGTATTGCAAGTAACTCAATCTTTACTGCGGGGTATTTTTTCTCTTGTGGACTTAACTTGCGGCTAAAATATGCAATTGGCTTAAGAATGCCATCTCTCAATTGTAAAAGGCATGCCGCCAGCGATAATAAAGATGCATCTGTGTTAAGGTAGAATTTTTCGTCAAAATTTGGCTGAATTAGAATAGGTTTTTCAAAAAAACAATTTTGTAATGTCTGGAAAGCCTTCTCGCACTCTGGAGTCCATTTAAATTTTGCGTCCTTCTGCGTTAGGTCTGAAAGCACCGCCGTAATTTGCGCGTAATCTTTTATTGAATTCCGATAAAAATTGCATACTCCTAAAAATCTTTTAAGTTTTCTCAAGGTCTTTGGCACCGGAAAAGATGTAATTTTGTTTATATTATTGTCCATTGGACTTATTCCTTTATCGGTAATCTCGAATCCTAAATAATTTATTTTTGGTAAGAAAAAATCGCATTTGCTCGGGCTTAACGTTAAATTATTCTCTCTAAATTTGTTAAAAACTAATTGTAATTTGTATTTCATTTCCTCGTAAGAGTCTGCTGGGACAATCACATCATCAATGTACGCTAAGATGTTTTGGTCTTCTAAGTCCGCTAAAATCGTATCAATAATATTTTGGAAAATGGGCGCTGAGCTAACGTGTCCGAAAACCATCCTATTATATTTAAAATTGCCGAAGGGTGTTACAAACGAAAAAATATTCTGTGCCTCTGGGCTTAAGACCACTTGGCTGAATGCACTGTTGAAATCTAATTTTGAAAAATATTTAAACCCTGCTAATTTGGTGATAATTTCATTGATTTTCGGAATATTATATGGGAATATGGTGGAGATGTTATTTATCAGTCTTAAATCTAAACAAAGTCTGTGTTCTCCGTCCTTCTTGCGTACTAAAATCATTGGACACGCATAATTTGAGTTGGTTTTAGAAATAATTCCTGCCTGCTCCAAGTCTTTTAATTGCGCTTTTGCAGTGTTTTGTAGCGAGTATGGTATATCATATGGCCTAGATTTGATTGCGTGATTGTGAGCTAATTCGATTTTGGGTTGGATTAAGTCCGTAGCCCCAATGGTCGAAATGTTTTTTGAAAAAATGTCCGCGTACTGTAATACAAATTGTTCAAAATCTTTCCTCCTCTCTGCGCTCATATGTTCTAGTTTAAAATCTGTCGGTTCCAAATCTTTTTTCCTCTGTTCTATCACTTCGGGTGTCGCCTGAATCAAATTTATCATTTCTTTACAAATATAGTTTTCCTCCTCCTCTGGCTTATTTTTCTCTGGTTTAATTTCAAAATTTTCTGATACCTGTCCCAAAATCATATGTTTATTTAAAGTAAATTCCGATTCTATGTTATTTTGCACTCTTACCCAGATTCCCTTCTCTGCCATTTTATAAATCCCATAATTCATGCTTATATAGTTTTTCTGTACTGGTTCAAATAAGATATCCGTGCCTTCCTGTACTTTATTCTCGGGTATGATCAAAATCTGTTTGGTTTCATTCGGCAAAAATCTGATTTTCCTGTTAATTCTGGAAACGTTGGGTTTTTCTATTAAACTGTGTATTTGTGTATCTCGCGGTGTTTGATTTTGGTTTCTAAGTTGTATCTCTAAGTTTCCAATTTTTAAAATGTTATTTTGCGTGTCAATTACGCCTTTAAATCTTCTAATGAAATCATAACCGAAGATGCCCTGGTATGATTGTGGGAAATGTGCTCGCGTTATGAAAAAAATATGTTTGAATTTTTGGTTGTCAATTTTAAAATTTATTTCTACCGTTTTTGTGTAATTTATGTTGTGTCCCGTTAACGTGGTAATGGTCACCGATCTTGATATATATTTAACTGCAACATTCTCTTTAATATTTTGAAAAAACTCGTCTGCTAACACCGAAATTGAAGCGCCCGTATCTAATAAAATGTCAGTTTCCTTCTCGTGGAATTTTGCCCGTACCGTCGGTAATTTTGTCATGTTCTCCTCTGTGACAGAAGCTATTAATTCAGCCTTATCTCTAACTTTCTCTCTATCCATTGCTATTTTTGTTTCAGGTCTTCCCCTATCCTCGTTTTCTGTATGTTTTCGCGTACCGTTCCGTGTATTAATTTGCCTATCACACTCCCGTGTATTATCCCTAAGATCATTTCCCGAATTGTTTTCTCTAGGATTCCTTCTTTCTCTTTCTAAATTATTTTCTCTAAAATTCCTCTCCTCCAACCTATTGTATTTTTTTCCAAAATTTTGTCTACCTCTTTGCGTGCCAATTTCATCTCTAAAGTTATTCCTAAAATCTCTTTCCTCCGGTTTCTTGTGTATTTCCCTAAAATCTCGTCTATTCCTCTGTGTATACATTTTATCTCTACATTCATTCCTAAAATCTCTTTTCTCAAATTCATTACAATTTCTTCCAAAATTTAACGCATTCCTCTGTGTACTATTTTCTCTATTAAATTCATTTCTAAAATTCCTTTCCTTCGATTTACTGTAATTTCTTCCAACATTTAACGCATTTTTCCGTGTGTTATTTTCTCTTCTCAAATTATACCTCACAGGCTTTTTTTCATACTTATATAAGGGAGACCAATCCCTGTGTCTTTGTGAATTTTGCATAAATTCTCCTTCAGTCCCCCACACTAGTTTAAAGGCCTATCATTTTTATTATTCTCTCTCCCTCGAACGTATCTGCGCTCCTCTTTAGTATTTGCATAATTTCTCTCATCTACATAAGATGCAGGATTTCTGTCCCAATTTCGCAAATTCCCTTGTCCTCTCATGTTAAATTCGTTTCTGGGCCGCGCTCCGAAATTTCTATATCTGTCGTTGCCTGAATTCCACTGGTTCGACCTTCTGTTGTGCACATAATTATCTTCCCCGTTAAACGATGTAAAATTCCTATTCTCCTGCCCATATCTGACTTGCCTCTCATTATTATTTTGCCGTAAATACATTCTGCATTCCCTCATAAAATGTCCAGATCTGCCACAAAAATGACATAAAAAAGTATTTTGTAATTTCCCTACCTCTGTGCGTTCTTTAATTTTTAAATTATTCATCTCTTTCGTTATAGTGTCTAATAATTGTGAGTTAAATTGTTCTTGTTCCTTGCGTAGCTCTTGTATGTCATTTTTTTGTGATACATTATTTACCGCTACTACCATTGCCGCTAAATTAGCTGACTCTAAATTTTGTGCTATTTTCACCGCTTCTATGAATGTTTTGGGATTACCTTTAATCACTTCAATTTGGAATTCTGGTCTAATTGCTTCTATAAATTTACTAAGGCTTAATTTATCAATAATGTGTTGAGTGTCATCGTTTATCTGAGCCTCTCCTATGTACTCCAACGTTAGTGTTCTGATCCTGTGTAATAATTGTTTTATAGTTTCACCTTGGTTTTGTTTAATTGATGCAAAAATTACTTGGTTGGCGGTGATATGGGGTTTGTCTGTGAAAAAATCTAAAAATCTGCGCTTGAAAGCTTCAAATGAGGTTTCACTCCTCAACTCCCGAGAACTCATATAAAATTTCCTAGCATTATCCCGTAATCGCGATTTGATTATAACCAGTTTTTCTGCATCGTTCCAATTTCCCAGTTCTGATATAGCGCTGAAGTGTTCGAAAAACAATTTCGTTTCTTCCATGTCTTCCCCATTTAATTCCCCTAACAAATGTGTAATACCCGGAATTTTGCTGACGTGAGCTACTGGGACTTCGTTCCGTTCTTCTGCCATGACTGAAATGTGAAAAAAAAAATTCTGCGATTTCTTAACCAAAATTCTATATCCTAAGTGCAATTATCCCCTATTACCAAAATCCTATACCATATAATAAACACAAATTTTCATGCAACATATATACACTCCTAACATTAAAATTCTGGTACATAAAATTCTTTCACAATATAAAATACACTCCTAATATGCATACAAAAAATTTCTAATTTCCTCAAATTTTCGAATTTTGATCCCGTGTTTCCCTAAAATAATACATATATCCCCTTATACCATGGCATAACAATTTGAAGAAAAGAATTGAAGAACATGATTTTTTTTTTTTCTTCCTTTACAATCCTCATTTCCGAAAAAATATACTTTATTTAAAATTTTCCTAACGTAACATTTAGCCTACACCAAAAAAAAAAATTTTTCAGTAATTCTATTAATTATTTTTATTTCGCATCCTGGTCATCGGAACCATTAATGTTACGAGGTAAACACCTCACGTTCGATTTGAACGCTAAAATATTTAAATATTCATGTAACATGAATATAAAGGTCTATAAATGATCTCAAGTGGTTAAAGCTGAAAAAAAAACGTAATTAATAAGAATTGAAATGAGGACACGGATTAGATTTAAAATAACAAAAAAGAATAAGTTTATTTACAAAATTAACATTTAAAATAAAAGCATGAAATAGCTTTGCTCATAACACATGAGCTACTCCCTTAAAGTATGTGTACATAGTAAAATATGAAGACACCACAAAACCTCTTAAAATAAATTCTACTCAAAAAATATCCCAAATACATCATCAATCTTTATCGAAAAACTATTAATCCTTATAAGTCATTAATATATCAGCAATCCTCAAACAATATTTCTACTTGTAAAAAAACATTGATATGTTGCAAAAACGTTATACCCTCCAGGTAGCAATAATTTAAAAGAGAGAAGAGAGAACATTTCAAAAAGTGTTGTACGTATAGCAAGTAGGCCTCACCTTATCTCTTGGGCCAAACGGCCATACGTGCTCTTCTGTAAACGGGGACCGGAGAGCATTTTCGCTCCGTCAACTCAAACCCAACTTCACTTCACCAGCTCGCAAGAGGCACTCTCGATTCCTCTTTTTGCAAAAAACTCTCTCTCCAAAAACTTGTAATATCGAGTCTCCTCCCTCTCAAATATTATTTGCTGACCGGATTTAAGCCCCCTAAATATTACTGGTGGACACTTGGCTTCCACTCTCAGTGGCCAGTCCGTGACAGCAGGGCTTGGTCAGTCGCCCCTGAATTATTGCTGGCTGGGATCCCACGCTCCTGCGTGAACCCCCGGGCTTAACTGCGCCCCCAACGACCGCTTACCCCCCGGATGCGTCTTCCTTCATCTTGTGCTGGACCACCCACATGCAGTCCAAGCTCCACTGACCCTTCCCTTTGCGGGTGGCCAGGAGGGAACCTTATACCTATTGCGTGAAAAGCCAGGGGCCATCTTTTGTAGGTCGCCATCCTCTCCACTCTTTAGCGATGTTACATATTTTTGTAAAACACTATGTAACAGTGATGTCTAAAGACGATCTGAAAGAAAAATAGACTTTTGTGGAAACAGAAAACCCACTAAAACACGAAATGCCAGTTGTTGACAATAATTGATAAAAATTCCAAAATATTAATATTTCTTTCTCCTTATATTATATCAATAATGCCCATACTAATAGCGACAACAGAAAACTCTAAACTCTCTCTCTTATTTCAGCTGTCCCGACGTTTTTTAAAATTTGAAGGTCTATTGACCATCTAATTTCTTCCCCCTGCTTAGGATCTGCTCCTGCATTGCGGGCTTTTATTTTTCACTCCATTATTATTTGTCATCCCTCTTTTTATTCGGTCCTTAACTCCCCCCTTCGTTCTGGTCTCTCAGTTCTCACCGTCCGTAAAGAATTAACGAAGTTTTGTTATGTACAGTCGCGGGAAAAAAAACGCCCCACCCTCTGTTAACCGAGCATCGTTCATCGTAGAGAAAATTGAATGATACCATTCGATTAGGAATAACATCCTCTACAAATTAATGTGTGTAAAATTTGCATAAGGGGCCGTCTTCATATCTAAACGCGCACAAACTTTGAAATTTTAAGTAGCAACACCCAAGTTTGACAACATAGTTCGAAACTAGAGCAAAATTCAACTTGTAATACAAAATTTCAAGTCCTGTGGGTGAAGCGTTTCTGAGTTGTGAGTATGTAAAGTTTTGAGCTCCTAATGTTAAATTAGTTTCCAAGACTTCCATTCACATCTTCTGTAATAAATATCTGCTCACTCTGATTATTTGTATGACGTTAATACTAAACAACCCAAGCATATTTACGTGATTTTTATTTTTGTGGAAATAATTGTTTGTATGAAATATTAATTATGAAATCAATAATCGAAAAAATATGAATACAAACCTGGACATGTTTTGATAAAAATCTATTCACAAAGACTTTTTATATGTTTATGTAAAATTCCAGGTGTTTCCTCCCTCTAGTTCTTTCGAAATGTTTAAATATTCAGCATCACGATGATTTTAGGGGTCGTATATTAGTTTAAAAAATGACTAATTTGAAAAAGTTATGTTAATTGTAAGTTAATCTTTATTTAAGAAAACGGATATTTATTTTTACCCAGTTTTAATAAAAACTTTGTATAAACAGTGTTGTATAGATTCAACCTAATCAACGTAATTCTGCTACTGTACTGAAGGATGAAAACTTGTATTGTTATAAATGGGATCTATTTATGTTACTGTCGATTAATAGTTCTGGAGCTACTGCGAGTTGAAATCGCCCACAAAATGTAATAATTTATAATAAAAAATATTTATATAAAACAATAACAAAGTACAAAATTATGTGATACTAGACTTTAAACAGTGATTGATAATGACGGAGTGATACTTTTAAATTCGTCACCAAGTTCCAACGGAGTTGTTTTGTCGCGTCATCTGCAGATATTTGTTAGTCTCATAAATTGATTTTGAAGCAGCATTATAAAATGACATTTGAAAATAAACATTTCATTCTTCTTTATTTCTTCTTCATTTTATTGAATCTGGCACGAATGCCCCATTAGTTTTTAGCAACGTACCCAGTACGACTTTTAACCCCTAATAATTGTGCCCTATTTGAGGCTAACATAATCCTACCCATTACAGGCCCACTGCCTTATGGTGCTATTACACGGAGCAATTCCTTCCAGCAATTTTCCAGCAACACCATACATTTCAATGGGAAGAAATCTTGCCGCCGAATTGCCGCAATTCGTTCGTACTCGGCAATAAAAATTGCTCAATTTCTGAGCGGCGAACCAATCAGAGGCCGATAAAATTGGACGTCACTACGCTCCGCCTTTCCTCTTCTCATTTGCATTCAAGATGGCGATGGCGACTGTAATGCAAATACGTTGAATGAAGTTGAAGCAGCTCAATTACGTTAGAATCTGGAGATGGAAAAAATAATAGAACTTCTACCAAATTACAGACACCTGTGGGATATAAAATATCCAAATTATACGAAAAAACACGCTAAAGAATGCTTTCTGAAATCGGCAGCACTAAACAGGGAGGGCCTGTTAGAAAGGATGGGCTTACAGTATCATTACTGGGTGGAATTGCTAAAGTCTGGAGATGTAAAAATAATAATAGACCTTTTACCAAATTACAGACATCTGTGGCATATAAAAGATCCAAATCATACGAAAAAAACCCACTAAATAATGCTTCTTGGAATGAACTCGGCGGTATTAGAAAGGAGGGGCGTTTTAGAAAGGCGGGGCCTAAAGTATCATTGCCGGGAGAAATTTCTAAAAACTGGAGATGGAAAAATAATAATTGAACTTTTGATAAATTACAGACACCTTTAGGATATAAAAGATTCAAATTACATGAAAAGCACACCAAAGAATGCTTTCTGAAATGAAATCGGCGAGATTAGAGAGAAGGGACCTGTTAAAGAGGAGGAGCCTAAAGTATGATTGACGGGCGGAATTGCCGAAGTTCGGCAATAAAAATTGCCCGTGTAATAACACCATAAGTAACACACACACACAAGACAACACCACACCCAGCCATGAAAATGTTCACCCTCTCATGCAGGAATCAAACCTGCGACCCTTTGGCTGTGAGGTAAGCCATAATGCTGGATGTCAAGAGGATAGTTCAATAATTTACTGTGGTCAATCAACGAAACATCGCCCTTCAAATTGCGGTTTTCTATATGGAGCTCATCCCCGAAAATTGCACATTCTGGAATATTGAATATCTTCGGATATAAAGATAGAAACGCCGTGAAAATTTGAATTTGGACCAATTTGGGGGTCTAGAAATTGTGGGTGACATCAAAATTGGGTGTTGCCATTTGAAATTTAAAATTTTGTGCGCGTTTAGATATGAAGACGGCCCCTTATGTAAATTTTACGCACATTAATCTGTAGAGGATGTTATTCCTAATCGAATGGTATCATTCAATTTTCTCTACGATGAACGATGCTCGATTAACAGAGGGTGGGACGTTTTTTTTTCCGCGGCTGTACGTTATTAATACACATTAAAAATTACATATTAATATACGTATGAAAGAGAATCATAATATATTTCATATAATATTACTTACCGATTACCATTATATTGAAAAACAGCAGAATTCTTCTTCTTATGTGCTGCGAATATTAAAACTCTAAATGTTCAAAAGTGTTAGATAATATGAAACACGTATTATAAGATGAGCGACGGCGATGAAACACTAAATAAACAAATCCAGAAAACTAAGACGTTGTTACTGCCTCAACAACAACAAATTGGAATAATTATTAGACGTAGACGCAAGACAGTAGCTACATATTCGCGCGCATTTCTCTCGCTTTGAACTGAATTCTGAACGAAAAGTCAATTAAACTGGACAAAACTGAATCTTCTTTTATGTTTGTTTTCCCCCAAAAATTGCCCTTGGTTTTTCAGGTTTTTATAGCCACTTTGTTTTTCGGTAATTTACATGGATGGGCTCTAAGCCAATCACTACTTGTATCTGATTTTAGATGGCTTGATTCTAAAGAAATCCAGAACTTTGATCTAGTTGTCGTAGAAGATGGTTCAGCCATGGGGTATATTATCGAGGCTGATATTGACTACCCTGAGGATTTGCATGATGAACATAATGACTATCCTCTGGCACCTGAAAGGATGCATATCCCCCATCTCTGATATCAGAGTATAGCCGGAATTTATCTGAAGAAATGAATTTGAAAATATAGAAGGATCAAATCAAATTACCACCCAATTTGAATCATAAGTCTAAATATGTTCTACATTATAAAAATTTTAAAAAGTATATGAAACTTGGGATGAAACTTGTGAATATCCATCGAGTATTATCAAGCAAGAACCTTGGTTGAAACCCTGTGTACAATTTAACACTGAGAAGAGAATGTTGGTGAAACATTCCTTTGAAAAAGATCTGTTTAAATTTATGAATAATGAAAGTTTTTGGAAAAACTATGGAGAACTTGAGAAAAAGAATGGATGTTAAACTAGTACAGAGTAAGAAGAGATTAAAAAAATGTCTTGCATCATCAGCCTTTCATTCCTTCAAAGTATTTAATGAAGATTTGGTTGCAGTTCATATGCATAATGATTAATTTGAAATTAAATAAGTTCATCTATACTGGTTTTTCAGTACTAGACTTGATTAAAACACTCATGTATGAGTTTCATTATGATTTTGTTAAGAAGATGTATGGAAGTTGAGCTGAATTACTTTTTACCGACACTGATTCACTATGTTATGAAATTGAAACGAAAGATATTTACAAAGATTTTGAAAGTTATGAAGATTATTTTGACTTTTATGATTATCCACGTGATCATAAACTTCATTCCAACAAAAATAAAAAATAAATGATTGGAAAAATAAAACATGAGTTGAATGGGACACCTGCCCTGGAGTTTGTGAGCCTAAATGTGTAAGAACACCCTCTATGGAAAAGAAAACTGCTAAAGGTGTTCATAAGAATGCCATGAAAAGATTCATTCATCATCAAGATTATTATAACTGCCTAACAAGACGTAAATATAATAGAGTTGAGCAAATTAAAATTGCAAGCCGAGATCAGGAGATTTATACTCTAAAGCAAATTAAAATGGGGGTTATCCCCCTATGATGATAAACGTCATATTTTAAATGATGGTATCAAGAGTTTAGCATATGGTCATTATAAAATGTAAATGACCAAACCATGCTAAATTAAATTGCAGCGGTGTATTGTATACATCGGATTAAGGCGGGACTATAATTAAAAAAAAATTTAATTGATAAAATGAAGATTTATTTTTCAGAGAAAGTGAATTCATTTACAAACGTTGCAAGTAGCTGTGATCAAATAAAATCATGTTGAATTATATTAAGATACATCACTTTTTATACGTAGACTGAAAGTATCCAATTTAATTAAAGAGACTTCAACATGATAAAGATGGCTATGGATAGAGATAGATAAAGATGGCTCTGGATTAAAAAAACCCTGGAACGATAGAAAAAAAAATATATATATGTACAAAACGAATCGAAATTTGCATTTCACTACTACTCCTAAAAAAATACTTCATGTCTACCTACTGATTAATAACATTCTTCTTACTCTTATCTGACTGATAAAATCTCCATTCATAGAAAAATATCATGTGTCATGTAGAAGCTCCACTCTCCATCAGGTGCATCTATGCTTTAACATGGGGAATTGTAGCACCGGAATATATCCCATGTTAACGTAATGTATAGCACCGGATGGTCCAATATCCCCCTATTTACCCTACTTACGTCTTTATCCATATCAAAATATGTTCTTAGCTCTCTGTTAAAAATATTTTGTGCTGGAGTGATTCCGGTGACTACTTGCTTGGAGTTATTATACTCATTTTTGAAAATTAAGATTTTTTATCCCAGTGAAACGATTGGATAGCTAGGCACGCTAAAGACGACGCAAGGATCGTGTGAACTCTTTTCAAAACTTCGTTTCCACATGCTCTGTAAAGGCTTGTTTTGGGACGTGAAATATACTCATATTAAGCAGCAAAGTGAAAAAAGCGGATAAAAAGAAAAGTATTTATTCGAATTCATTGAAACTTTCACATACCATGGGGTATAATAAAATACACTAAAATGCAAAGAAAATTATCAATAAATAATTAAATAATAGAGATAAACAAAAACATAGGTTTTGGGGCGACAAAAATAGTTCATTGGTGGCAGCCTGTCAATACGGAATGGGATGATCTCTGCAGGAAACACAAGCCCGACAGCGTCGATTCATGCTAATAATAGGATTATCTATGGTGGTTTGGGGTATCTATGCTCATTCAATGAGACGACAAGTTTTTAGTTCGTAAAGATTCCGGGGAGGGTCATGGAGAGAACTTAAACGGCTTCCAAGCAAGTCCCATACATGCTCGATGGGATTCCAGTCGGGTGCTGTCGATGGAATTCCTTTCGGATGATCTCGATGGCCATTCCATACGAAGCAGTGTTTTCGATTCTAAATACTGCTTGACAATGCGAGGCCTGTGACTCGTGCGTTATCGTCCATAAGAATAACATCAAGACCCATAGCCGCAAGAAATGGGTCAACATATTGAGCAAGGATATAATGAATCTCTGTACCGCACTGCAGTCACAGTACCGAGAAAGATGTGGAGATCGGTGCGGGCGTTGAAGCAATCCCTGCCCAAATCATCAAACCACCGCCTCTGTATGCGTGCATTTCGCGGATGTTACTGGTATGATAGCCAGTAATCTTACGTAATCAGCCGTAATATTTTATTTTTCTCCAGTAGTTTTCTATTTTTCTCTGTATTACATTAATAAAAACAAAACAAAACAACAACAAAAAATTAACTGAAGTGTAGCTGAACTCGACTTTCTCATATCAGAATTAATTTTTTTTTAAATTTTACAAGAAAAATTTTGAAAGATCGGTATCTCGTGGGTCCAAACTATTACAACTATAGCGTGTCACCCTTCAATTCAAAAGGCTTGAAAAAATCTTTCGATTGATATCATATTTGACACTGTAACCCCTGGGGGGTTGTTGTTGTTGAGACCCAGACCGTCCGATCTACCAGAAAGGTGTAAGGTAACCGTTTGGACGGCCGGGAAGTGCCAACCAATTTAGACCGGAACACAGTGGGGGAGGCATCCACAGGGACCGTACCCTCCTTCCCCTACCACCAACATCTCGGAAGGACTTACGGACCCACATGTTTAACGTGATCGTACTCCGCATGAACATGGCGGCAGTTGTGGCAGAGTGCAAATCCAGCGCGCAAACCACCGGGCTACCGCGCCCGAAAAGTGCCAACAGCACGCGGTGTTCCCAGGTGGTCACCCACCCAAGTACTAACCGCGCCCGATGCTGCTTAACTTCGGTGATCTAACGAGAACCGGTGTTTTCAGCACGGTGCGGTCGTTGGCCTACCCCGGGGGGGGGGGTTGTTGTTGTTGTTGAGACCCATACCGCCCGACCTACCAGAAAGGTGTAAGGTAACTGTTTGGACGGCCGGAAAGTGCCACCCAATTTAGACCGGAACCCAGTGGGGGAGGCATCCACAGGGACCGTACCCTCATTCCCCTACCACTAACCGCCCGGAAGGACTTACGGACCCACATATTTAACGTAATCGTACTCCGCATGAACACGGCGGCAGTTTTGGCAGTGGCTGGAATCGAACCCGGGCCTACCGAGTGCAACTCCAGCGCGCTAACCAATGGGCTACCGCGCCCCCCGGGGGGGGGGGTTGCGTAACTTACCCCTCAAGGGGCTTAATGACATCACGAACAAAAAAAATTGTGTCGCGGCTATTTTTCGCAACAATGATTGAAACAATTAAGTCTCGGTATCATTGAGCCATAAATAAACCCTTTTATGCATGAGTATGTTAAATTTTGTCTTATGCTGTCATGTTAAAAAAAAGTTTTCGCTCGAATTAAAAAAAAATTCAATCCAGTGTAATATTTTTTGATAACAAAGCCGGATGTAAAGTTTCGTGAAAATCCCATATCCTGCTAAATCGACCACGTAGATCAGACAGACCGACATAGAAACATAACTCCATAAATAGTCAAAAGTCTTTAGAAGGTCTTAAAACATATATTAGCATAATAATCTCGAAATCGAAAATTTTCGTGAAACTTACTCAATACTGCGTATGAGAAAGTAAACATGTAGTTTACAATGTATCGATATTACCTAGAAAGTATAGATACATAATGACTATCAGAAACAAAGTATCAATAATATTGAAAGACCTATTAATACTTCTATATAGCAGCATCCTATTTAAAACAAATAAAAGCTTTTCAATTTCATTCACTTTTCTTAGAAGTGAGTTTCACATGAGATGATTAAATAAATAATGGTCAACACTGCCACATTTATAACTTTATTGAACAGAACTTAAAAACATCACAAATGAGAATAAGAGATGAAGAAAGAATTGGTGAGGCAAAAATATTCAACATTATTTCGAACACATTTGGTTTGAAGTAAAAGTTCATTATCAGACATCAAAATTATGTTTTAATTCATTGTTAAAAGTTTCTCTAAAATAAATAGTATTTTGCCTCACCCAATATTTGTTATGCTTGGTCCACAGTGAACCATCACAGGAAAAAGTGCTTTGAGAAACACGGTGCTCTTAAATTCATAAAATATGAAATGTTACTCGTTGTCAAATGCAAGTCAAGTAGCATTCAAATATACCCTAGGTTGGCGATGTTTAGTTTAACATGGAATAACAAGATATAAAATAATGAATGTTCACTGAAAGGTCTTGGCTGAGAAATACAATAGTAACAAACTTGTTTTATGTTTCCAAAATTTTACACAAGTTATATATTTAAGGTAAAAGGAGTACAATAAGAAAAGTTTTGCTTTCTACCAGAAAGCTGTTCAATAATTTTATTAAATACTATTCTTCGGAAGAAAGACAAAAAATAGACAGTGGCGTATCTAAATAAAATTGGAGACCATGAAACTTGGATGTTGCTCCGTTATGTTTACTCCATTAAAACCTTTAAAATACGCTCCAGTCAATGTATTCAAGAATAGGAACTTTTAGGATTTGTTCCTGGGAAATGTTTCATGGTAAATCAGTATCATACTTTAAATCAACTTATTTTTTAAATGTTTCTGAATATAAGTTGAACAGTAATCTATTGGCAACAATTAGACATTGAACGTGGAGTAGAAAATGATTCATGCAAAAATAAACATTCTGAAAGATATCAAGATATTTTGAACGATATATAATATCCTCAAATTCCTTTTCTGGATACACCACTGTTGAGTGTACATGTTACCATCGAAATTTTCATTCAAAATTAATATTTAAATTGATATTTTATTATTCAATCTATGCAAATTTTATTACTTTTAAGAACAGGCATTCATTTTCGCAAGGGCCCAGACTTTGATCCTGAGCATAATAGGTTTATCAAATTATCAATCAAAAAATTGTGATACCTACTATATAATACAGTATATGCCTAATTGTTGCGTGAGATACAACATGGTCCTGGGTATTATTACCGGAGTGATTGAACCTAAATTATATGCTATTTTTGACCCACAAAGGTTTCTTTACAATATTTCTCACCAACTTATGTAGACGGTTGAATGTTTAGAATCAAGGAATCTGTTGGATTGTTAATAAAACTTTTGAATACAGATATAAAGAAATGCATAAACCACCCAATGGAAGTAAACATATTTGTTATGCAATACTTTGAATTTGTTGCTAATCAAGTTTTTATTGTTTCTTTCAATTTGAAAGCATCAAAAGTTGAGTATATAACATTTGCAATTTCAAGGTGGCGCGTTGTGCATTTTCAGTTATTAGATTTTGATGCAATACACTATGCTTACAGAGCAACAAAACTCTGCTGTTACTCTTATTGAGCCTCTGGATACAAAACCAAGATCTTTATTGACAAGTCAAAATGAGAAAAGGCATCAACTTAAAAACGGTTCCCGCCAACAATGTGCAAAACAATTAAATATTAAGTGCTTAGTACTCCACTCATTTCGAGTTCATTAAAGGCATTTTTAGAATTTAATTTTAATTGAATAACCTGCATAATTGCTAAGGTAATAGTAGCAAATGTGTCTCTTGTGATGTAATTAACACAATAATATATATATATATATATATATATATTATGATATTATGGAAGGCGGCATACATATTATTTATCGTCTAAACTGGATTGCACCTCTCTAAAATTTCAAACAGTAGAATGAGTTTTTGATGCAATGTTATTTTTATTCATGCAATATCACTGTTTTCGAGCATGTTTACAGTAGTACACGTATAAGTATTTTTAAGCTATTTGTTTATTTATTCCATTGAAATTACAGGATCTCCAACGTGTTAGATATATTTTATTTCCCATTTATTACCTTAAATGTCAATTATGTCTTGGTTTATAGTTTCAAAATGGTAACATGCACTCACTGAAAACAAACATGAACAAAATGCCATATGCAATAGTATTGAACACAAATGTATCACTTAATACATAATATGACTAGATACACATCATTTAATCAATGCAGTTAAGGAACACACCTCATCAGAGAGTTCAAATATCAAATGTGTTAAATTACCTTCAAATTTAAATGAAAAGTTTCATAAATAAATATACAATAATAATGATAATTTTTATATGTCTCAACTATATACATAAAACATTTCAAATGTAATATCCATTTTCACGAAACTCAAGAAATGAACACTCTCACATTCTCAAGAAATGAGTGATTTCCCGAGTGTCAACTAGATTTACGTTGGAATTAAATGAAAATAAATACATGCTTCACAATGAAAATGAAAATCGTTGGTAAAATGACTTCATAATAATAAACCGAAAAACAGTGTATCAAAATGTCGATCGAGATTTGTGCTGAATAGAATTGCGACCAGAAGTGAAAGCAGTGGCGAATTATCCTCCATGAAATGTTCAGCAGGGCTTGATAAAATTATGTTTTTATTTAAATATCTCGATGTTAATATAAAATTACAGATTACAGTACTAATATAATACTGCTGTATGAAAATTGGGTTAATATTAATTTGTTACACTTCTTAGCTCGGAGGTTCTTTAGAAAAAGGCCTCAAACTACAAGTACAAAGTTATTTGTATAAAAACAACTTTTAACCGATTATGTAGTAACAAGTGTTGGAAAAAACATATATGCACTCTTGCACTTTAAGCTCTTTGAAATAATACGAATAATCTCAATTTTACTAAATGTCTCAATTTAAATATTTTAAATTCTATAAAATGTTTGCTCTACACTTTTAAGCATTTACATCTTTTTTGCTTACATATATACTGAAAACGAATGCTCGTTTTATTTAAAATATGTTTAAATTTTAAACAATTAAAAATTGACTGGACAACTTACAATATTTTTTGTCTTTTGAGGAGATTTTATTACAGAGAAACAGCAGGCTTAAATCTTGGTTGTAATAATAAGATTCGAATAATTTTATAAATCGGTTCGAAGCAATCATCTAAGAAATGAAGGAAATTCTTTCAATGACGGTCCGAAGGTTAATGCCAGTGACGCAACAAATGAAGCTCTCGCAAGACTTTCGGGTTCCCTTTCCACTATTACCATAATTTATGTTTATAAGAATTTTTGCTTCTCCATATACCTTGCTCCCTCCCTACATTGTTTTATCGGTGAACCCGGGGTATAATAAATCATTAAAAAATTGTCTTAAGAAAATATTTGGTACATATCCGAAAGAAATATGATATGTAATATCCCAGGATCGCTTTCATTGTCACAACTCATCAAACGCGAAATATTGTAGGAGTACCACTTAAAGATTTTTAACCTGTGTTAAATGTAAAAACGAGCACATGTCTCGAAAGTGCCATCCGCAGCGTTTAATTAATTTCGATACTTCAATTTGGATATAGTAATATACAGTTTAACGTGCCATCATAGAAGTAGCTCATTTGTGGTTGGACAAGCTTCAGTTGCTAGAATAGGACATCATCCACATTATTTAGTGATAGGATAAATGCCTAAAATTTCTAAAATCTTTAAGAGTGTGAGTGACCACTGACGAGTTCCAACGATGTGACAAAAGCAAACTGGGTCTAACTATCTGCATGCACTGAGAGGACCTCTATCGCATCGCTTGAGAAAATTGCTATTCACGCACCCTAAGACATTTTAGTACTAGGAGATACATACTGTATTTACTTACTGCCTTTTTAGTCAAATCATTATTAGTGTTTAATGCACTGTTATTTGCATGTGGTTAACATCAAATAGAATTCCGATTCTATTGACAAGATATCAAGTTTCCATTTTTGATACGAATTGCATGATTTATAGCAATAAGTAGTTCCTGTAATACATGTGAAAGATACAATATGTGTTGTTATAAGTTACAGTTGAATATTAGAAAACAAGACAAAAATATGTGTATGTGTTTAAAAATCTTATTCAGTTTGCATGCTCAATAAAATGTATGACTTTTTCGTCCAAAATATGTTTTATAAATTCTGAATAAATATATTCAATTTTAATTACTTAAATGAATTCCAATTATAGTTATTGGAAAAACGTTGCTGTACCTTCAATTACACATCTTTCTTTACCTAATGGTCAATTCTCGCATATTTTAAAAACTCGTGAAATCATTTCATATTTATAGAGAATTTGCTTCGGATTTCAAATATCTAAGTGAAAATATCTACAAAAAATTATTTAATTAAATATCAAAGAAAGAAAACTACTCAACGTAAAACTTACTCAAACACAAAACGCTGTGACGTCAATTTTCCCCCTCGACTGTGATGCAGCATTCTGTCATGTACTTTGTCTACGCATCCTATGTTGATTGTGTGAGATGCCTGCTGGGTAGTTGCCATTCGATTTCGCTCACAGCCGAATTATATTTATTATACACGTTTATTTTTGGTCTATTAGAATTTAGAGCATTGATTGATTGTTTTTATCACTAAACACTTGTATTTAATTTCAAATGAAGTATATACGTGTATATATGTCAAGTTTCAAATTTTTGAGGCCCTGACAAATCAGCGTAGCGACATAATCGTAGTGACAAAATTTGTCATTTTAATTGTTTGGTACATTTTAATTTCTTGGATCTTAAACCTTGGCCAGTCATAGGCCCTCAATTGGAATGGACAAATTTTTGGAGTATAACTCGAGAAACAGAGCAGCCAGAAAGATCAAATGCGGTATATAATTGACTTCTGCAGTATTTTAATTCTTCAGCTTTTGAATTTTATCTGTCCGGCCCGTTCTGAACCCATCATAGAATTATAGAAGCTTTTGGGAATAATTCGAGAACCGGAGAAGATAGAGAGTTCAAAATTGGCATAAAGTTGCCTTCAGTAGTTTGTATTAGTTTTTTTGATTTTGTAACCTCATTAATCCAGCCCATCTTCGGCCCGCCGTACACGTTTTTCTGCGAATATCTCGAGAACTGGAGCAATTAGGAAACTCAAATTTGGCTTATCGTTGCCTTTCCTGGTATATTTTCGTTCTTTGGCTTTTGAACTTTACCGGTCCAGGCCAGCATAGGCCCGGCATAGAAAGAAACAAGCTGTGAAGGAATAACTCAAGAACTGAAGCAGCTTAAAAGTTCACATTTGGCATATAGTTGCTTTTAGTGGAATATTTAGATTCTTTGAATTTTGAATCTCCCCACTGCAACCCGTCCAGGACCCGCAAAAGTAAGGCACACGTTTTGGGGGTATAACTCAAGAAGCGAAGCATCAAATTAAGTATGTATCTGCCTTTTGCGGTATACACTGAATCTTACCGGTCACACCCGTTCTGGATCAACCATAGTAAGTACAAATGCTTAGTGAATAGCTTAAGGTCCGGGTCGATCAGTAAGCTCCAAATATGGCATATCTATGCAGTTTGTGGTATATTTTTATTCTTTGAATTTCGACAAAATGCTATATCGATTCTTTGAATTTAGAACTTTACCAGTCCAGCACGTCTTCTTTCCATTTCAGGAATTCACATATTTATTTTAAAATGCACTAAAAGTAGTAAACAAGCAAGCAAAATCCAAGTTTCAGGATCCTCACTTTATTTGAAAATGCTCAAAAAACAAACAAAAGTGGAATCATTGATTAAATATATGGATTCATTACCACCATTAAATGTATGAAATCAATGATTCCATGCATTTAATGGTGATATTTTGGAATAATTTCTAGTCACCCACTTTTATTGCATGAGATGAAAATATGAGAATTTTCTTTTTTCGATTTAGTGCATTTTAAAATAAAAGTGTGGATCCGGAAACTTTGTTTTCCTACTCTATCTATCAACTGAAAATTATCGCAGCTCATTTGAGAGATCACTTTCATGCGGCAGTACTATAACAGCAATGAAGACCTATGTATTATACAAAAATTTATTGTACAAGAGAATGTAGAATTAAAAATTAATTAAATATATACTGCATTAATTCGCTTAATGTTTTACAGGCAGACATAACAAAATGGAGCAAGGAAATTGCGTAGAAAAGAGCCTGACGTAGATATGCTGCTAAATAGAAACTCGAGGAAGACTAATGAAAACTGTGTATACAAAAATAGTTAATATTTTATTAATTATTATCCATTATATTTTCAAAATGTTTGAAATATGTTTCTATAGCACACACTACAAACGTTTGAATTTATTATAATTTACCTTTAATATTAAAAGACCTAATGAAGTGTCTGATTATTTCAAACACTAAAATTCTCCGCTGCTTTCTTCTTCTAGAATGACTAAATTTCAGCTTTGATACTAGTCTAAGAACCCAGCCTTATTCGTATCAAACACAAGCTCGACTGTGGAGAGTGAAAAATGTTCCCAAGGAGACAGCATAGAGCTCTTAATGGCTTCTAAAAGTGCAAAATCCATTGACCACCAATGATACCTCTTCAATGGCCACAAAGACTGTGTGAGAGAATGAGAGAAAAGCAAAATTCTCATGTCTCTTAAAAAAGATAAAAATATTTCACCTTAAAAGTAGACAAGATTGAATCAAACCACAACATCAAATTGGAAAGATTCATTTTATGCACAACGTATGACAATATTTAATACATTTATACAACAAAAAAGAGATGGAATACGGTCAATTGCTTCCTTTTGAAAGGCTTAATCACAGGTCTAAAAATTGCACAAGTGGTCAAATATGTAATAATCTCAAAGAGAAACTCTTTTAAGTTCGAGAAAATTAGGAAGATTTGAGCTGCTCAAGTACTAACTCAGGCTGTATGAAAAATTTCGATAAGATGCACTTTATAATGTTGGTAGTGGCTACTATTTGAACCAATACCTTTATCAATAGTGTTTCTACTTAAATGTTTAAAATGTCCTATATTTTTCATCTGGAGTAAATATACTAAGTGCACTAACTGTGCAATATACGGCACTGTGGCAACTTAAAATCTTTGTATTGTAACATTAGATAAAAATATTAGCTTACATTGAGTAAAACATTTCCTTTTATCTTATAAATGCTCTGAGTAAATAAATATTCAGGTAAAATGTACTAATTTAAAAAATCTAATAAACGTACAAAAAACACTTAAAGAAAATTATTTAAAAATGGCTCACTCATTATGCTAACATTAGTGCAAGCCAGAATTTAAAAATGGAATCTCTGCTTTGTAAATATTTAGTCACAGTCAGATTCTAAAACATTTTTAATGAAATATTTTAGAAGCCACTGATTTGACATCTGAAACGTATTGAATAGATGCATTATGAAAACAGACTCACATTTCTAAATTATAATTACTTCTCATTTAAGACACTTTCGATCTAACTTCTTACATTGCTACTAAACTTTGCTTCCAAGAATTTTTAAGACTGTTTTATTATTCATTAAAATTACAATTAAAATTTTCATTTCCAATGTTAATTTCTTGTGTTTATAATTTTATCAAATTTTCTTTCTAAACAGACAAAATTAATTTATTTTTTTATGTGTATTTTATATGTATGCTTAAGTAAGTGACCTCAAAGTAAGGGATCTGTATCATTAATCAGAAATAACAAAAATTTTTTAAGAATAGAAATTGTGTTTTCATCTAATAAATAAAGTTATTAATAATTTTAAAATATTGGCAGAGATGATATTAAGAAACCAGTTATTTGTTTTATGGTGCATAAATGAACAAAAAGGTTTAATAGGCTTACATAATCAGACTAGTTGCATTCTTAAAACTATAAATTTGTATACTGTAACCTATGTTGATGAAAATTCACCTTTGATTTATTATATAAATAATGTTAACATACACATACAAATATAAAAACTGCCTAACTTTCCTTAAATATGAATAGATTTTTAAAATATCAGTATATGTAAATAAAAAATGATTCTAGGCAACCTACTTTTTATTTCAAAATGCAATTTCTTTAAATCTCTTAGCTTAAGATTTATTTTTAATTGAGTTAATGTTATTTTCTAATGATTTAAAAATAGATAATAAAATATTATATATATATATATATATATATATATATATATATATATATATATATATATATATATATATATATATATATATATACATATATATATATATGAATGAGGCAAATTTTTATAATAAGTAAGCATGTATATTTATCGCATTCTATTTACTGTCATATTCTCCTGTTGAATTATGTATAAAGTAATTAAAATTATTACATCCTATATGAGTTATGTCAGTACAAATCTTCAATCTTCAAATAAGGTATTACATATTTCATAGGGAATTCTGTAAAAAATCTTGAAATTGTTGTGCTGAATGTCACATACTCCTGTCACATGCTTCTTTAAAAGATAGATTTATTAAGGAAATGAATGTTTCAGTTGTAGCTCCAGAGAATATAAACCTCTTAAATATTTATATATTTTTTCTCTAGATTTAAAATAAATAGGATTTAAACTGCAGAGTAATTCCATGGATCTATGCATAAGTAAACATTTGTGATCAGTCATAAATGTTTTACTAGAGTGATGGATTTCAAAATATGAGATCAATGAGATGCATATTTAGAAGCTTTCAAATCTCACTGATCTGGAGATATCACACTGAACAGGAGACTCTCAAGTTGGGAAACATTACGTTATCAACACTTTTATAACACACCTGCTATCTTTCTCAAACTAGAGGCTCCGCTCCCTGCTCGCTACGCTGACCAACCCTTGTAACTCACGTCTCGAATCGGAGGCTTCGCCCCAACTTAATGGTGCTCAATGAGCTCGCCGCCTGTTACGCAAGCGTAATACGCCCGTCGGAGTACACTTCTTGTTCACTAGCCCTCATTAACTCCAGGATTTCAAACCGGACGGCGCACATGACCCCCCTCGTGCTCATAATCGGCTCGACCAATAAAAATTTTTCCCATACTAAAGAAAAAAATACTTTAGAAATGCATAAAAAATATAGAATAACTCATAAGTAAAATCGAAATTTAATAAAGGGCGCTATCTTGAAAAATTAAAGTATGTAGGTACATGCTTGCAAATTTTGTGGTCTTGTTATTACTAGCTTGTCCAGGATGCGAACTCATAGCTCAAATACTCTTCCTTTGGCTTTAAATATCTCTTAAAATAAAGTTTAAATCAAAAAGCGGTTTATTTCAACTTGTTCTCTAATATTCCTCCACAGATGAAACAAACTTCATATTTTTGTATGCTACAGATTTTACGGTGCGAGATACGAGACAGAGAGACACGAGGGACGCAAAATTCGTCAAACAGCGGCTGCGGAGTCAGCTACTCTTTTCTTACTAAGTTTGAGCTTTATAGTTAATTGTGCTAGTGTAGCATAAAGGGGTTACAAAAGAATATGTTATGATATAAAACCTTCATAATATATATCATCTTCACTTTTATTAGCAGCCAAAATTAGACTTATTATCCTTAATTGTCATTAACGTTTTTATACTCTATATTATTTAGAATAAATTTTAAATTTATATTTGACATATTTTATAATCAGATTTTAATGAAAAGGAATGTGCTATAGTTCTATTTTTATGTCGCCTTGTGTGCACCTTTTATGACAATGTGTTTCATGTTATACAATATTATGCTATTATATATATAGTACATAATTGTCAGAGAAGAATATTTTATTGAACATTGATAAAATATAAAAGTGTAAAAGTTACTTAAAATGCTATCATTTTTTACGAACTTCGCGGATTCATTTTTGAGAAAAGTGATATTTAAGTACAAAACAATATAAACTTGCAAATGAATCTGAACTCTAGACAGGAAAATGTCGTGGTAAAAGTAAATCTAGGATTCTATCATCTTTTATTTTTTTAAAGTTTCTTTATTATTTATTCCGGTACAATATATTATTTATTCAAAAATTACTGAAACGTGTTTGATTGAGTCGTAAATTTATAAATATAACTACTGTACTTTCCTGATCCGAGATCAAACCCAGGCCTGCTGAGTTCACTCACACATGATACCTACTACACCACTCTTTGATCCTGGTAAGAATTACTAAAATTACCCTACAACAAACTGTGAGAGAGTCAAATATTATTATGCTTTTCAATGTTAATGCCCAGAAATAAAAAAGAAATAACTCTGAATGTAAGAGCAAATTTAGACATCGTTAAAGGTAACTTCAGAAAAGTTGACTTTTGTAGACTCTAACATAAAATTACAGCGTTCTATAGCGGACACAGGATTTTTAAGATAGATAAAATTTTTCTTGTCGTCAAAGCTTGGTTTCCCAGAAGCTTGCAATTAGTTAATTCATTGCATTAGTAACACAGGCTTTTAATTTCGCAGCTACCTACGCAAAGATGAGTGAAATATAGTTTTATTAAGGACCATGAAAATATTTCGTGGAGGTAATAGTACAGAAGACCCATTAGCACACAAGCAATTTTAGAGAGAACGTTTCAAATTGTAGCTAGTTTATTTGAACTTATCGTTCGTTGTGAAATAGCACATGGACCTGTACACACAATTATGTGCATGCATTACTGAAATATTTTCTGGAGCCGCTACTGATGAGAATGATACTTGACTATTTATGTGACAGGATGGCAGTGACGATGATACACTAAACTACAAACACGTCTAAAAAGGAATTCTTGCCGACAATGTTTGGCTCAGATGATTCTTTATGTTCCCTAGTTAATAAAATAGAGTCTCAATAAAGTCTTAGAAAAGTGATGCTTGGTTGAACCACTGGACATCAATAATCCGTTACAAAAACATAGGCCGGAGAAAGGAATGGCCAAAAATAGAAGGAGAGTTGGTTTATATACCGATCCCCAGTTTTTTGCTTCATCTGTAACTTATCCTACAATGGAGGATAATTTTCAGTTATGATGGTACTTCAAAAAGTTTTACAATTGAAATTTATACACAGAAATATGCTTCAAAATAATAATGATAAAATACATTGAAGTATAGAAAAATAACCAGACAAGTGCTATGATATTTTACATGTGCTGCATAAAGGAGTTAAAGCATTGCTTCTGACAAAACGGGAGATTTAGTACAACATGAAACTTTTTGTTATTTAAAACTGGATGTAAAAGACTATCTGTAAAGTGTTAAGATACATTTTATCTGTCATAAAATATTAATTTTACTTTATAACTATTAATAAAAATTCATGATTGTTTAGAATTTACATTTTTATCTGTTTTTAAAGAAATATTCAATATCATTTTGGAAACAGATTTTCAATGATAACAATTTCATTTCTCCCGTTAGTCAACGTGTTTAGTGTTTATGAAATATTTGACTGCTTTCATTCAGTACAAAGTGCTGATTTTGCAACAGCTCATACGTATTTGGTTTTCTTCATAAAGAATTATTTTCTTCACTTTTACTAAATCCAGAATAATTTTCTTTAGATTTATAATACAAAAATGCAACACTATTACAAACTAAACCCAACTGGTTACTAGCAACAATGAACATGAAAAAAAATAATATTAATAAATAAGTACTCAGCACAAATGTAAACCATTAACGAAAACTTTACATCACATACTGAATTTCCAAATCACAGATTTTTTAGTGTGATAACAAAATGTGATTTACTTTTAACTATAGAAGGTAAAAAATGATTGTGCAACATATATATAAGTGCACAATTTCATATTACCACCAAATAATCACCTTTTAAAGTTCAGTGGCAAATAAATGACATATTTGTAAAGATACTCCACCAAATATTAAAATTTAAATAGGTCCACAAGATATAGTCATTAGCTCAATAAAGCTCAAGAAAGGTCGGTTTCAAAAATATTCTTTAAATCCCCGTTAGAAAAGTATCTTCTCTAATCTTCGGAATGCCTTCTCCATGAGCACAGAAGACCGTAACTGAGGATTCGAAAGGTAAGTTGATACAAAGAGATCAACGTAAAGGCCCCCAATGCCTCGTACATGTAGGAATTTGTGTCATTCACTTAGTTTTGTTGTAACAAAAGTTGTTCCAGCTCGTCGGCTGATCTCAGTAGAAAGGCGGCAGATTCGCGATATCCAGCAATCAGTTGTTTTACAGCTATCACTTCACTTGGATTAAGCGAATGCTTCACCGCATTACTTTGGCCACCCAGTCCTTTTTTCATGCTCAAATCAGTTGGTCCTGAAAAAACAAAAGATATTTAAAATCTAAAAACAAAATAAACTATTGAATGTAACTCAGATCATAAGCATTAAAGACAATCCTTTATATCCATCTCAATTAACGATTTATAAGTTTAGAATTTTACCTCTTTTGCAAATTGTTTCATATTTAGCAGTAAGTATATTTAAATAAATTTTCATTTCAAAAACATTCACCCGAAACTCATAAACACGTATTAGAATAGAATGTTACAGTTTTTAAGGAATCGTTTCATTTATTTTTTAAAAATACATTACTCATAATTATTTTAACTACTTAAGAAACTCCGAATTCCTTAAGTTTTAGAGTAGTTAATGGTAAAGTAGTTAGCATTTTGGGGGACAAGAGGTGAAATTCGGGGACGTCTGATCACCTTATGATAAGGACTTTAAATTTCGAGAAACAAATAATTGCCGTCACAGCGATAAACTATTATTTGCTGTGGCAACGAGAAACTTTCCTGTCTGTGGCAACGAAGTATACGATGATTCATGAGGTGGACATTCAAAAATCCAAAGAAAGGTAGCGCCCTCTAGTACATATTTTGGGAACTTTAGTTCATTTTCAAAGAAGTTTTAATTAAAAAAAAATTTCGCAAGATATTTTTATGTTTTACATAAAAGTTCGCAAAAATTGTGGCTTATAGCAAGTTTCTTGCTGACATTGCAGATATCAGCTATTCCATGCTGATGACAGTGAAACCGGTCCATGAAGGCTAGCGTATGCAATGAGGTATCCTTCGAATAAAAAATATTGTATGTCTTATTATACTTGAAATAAAAGGTATTACTAATTAATCTAAGCATTATGTAACCATATTTATTAATGCATTCATGCAGAAAAACGACTTACCACTGCAGAACAGATGACTTGCAGAAAATGATACTTGCAGAAAGAACTACTACATTTTTAAAGATGATTAAAAAAGTAGAAAAAATATTGTCTAAATCAAAGAATAATTTTTTTATGTATCGCATAATACAACTATTTCATTTTAATGTGTATACACTGATGAAATAATGTTAGGTATCTTTAATATGAATACTTTGGTGAACCTTAGAAACCCGCATATATCAAGAAATCTGCGTTTTTTTTACTTTTCTATTCATTCACAATAACAACTGACGATTTTAGAATATATTGCTTTTGGCACATATCAAACTTGTTATTTTTGACATGTATCATGATATATACCTTAGTAAACTTAAAAAGTGCATATTTCGTTATATCATGCAGAAGATACTAGTTCAAAAAGATTCATATAACACTTGGAAAATACAAAGAGTGCATTCTTATTATGGTGATAAGTAATCACACATAGTATCTTTAAAATTTAACTATGTCTTTAAAATATATAATTATAAGAGTGTTAACTTCTTATATAAAGTGTTTGTTTCACAGATATAATCCTAAGAAGTTATATCTATCGATATAAGAAAGTATAAAATAATATTCATTCTTTTATAATATTACTTCCAATTACTGTTTAACTCCTTAATTACCATAAGTATCAATAAATGTTAACTTAAAAACCATGTGTAATTAATAATTATATAAATTGCATATTTCTCCGTGAGTTCTATATTCAAACACTATAGAGTGTTTAAAAAAGTTAAATTCCAAAGCTGGTGATAAAAAAGGTTTAATTCACTATTAAAAGTTTTAAAGCTATACCAGGGGGTTATTTAGTATAAATATATCTTTGAATGTGGTATGTATCCCCTCTAACGCGTTGCAATAACACGTTCCTCCAATGTCTGTATTCATCTTCGAGGAGTAATCAAGTGATTCTAGCTCTTTGGTATTCATGCGATTCTCAAATATGAGGGGAATACAGTTCTCGTCTTAAAATAGTACTCTCGTTAGACACCATCAACGAGGTATGACTTTTAAAACTACACAATCATGAAACAATACTTTCCTTAACGTGTTTATCAAGTAACCTTCAGAGAAGGAGCTCTCAATGCAGCATGTTTCATACATGGAGTAAAAATTTGAGTTTACAGTGATAATCTTCTAAAAATATATTTTTCAATTAAATAACGATCTATTTGAACAAAAACACCCCTAAGAAATTTTTAACTTCCTCTCATAGCTGTACCATGCGATTTTAATACTATACGAAGGTGGGAGGGATGATCATAAAATGATAGTTCCCTATCATCTCACCAGGGGGCGCCGATTCAGTAAAATAATATCTTTGAATAGGGTACGTATTCCCTTCTAACACTAAGCAAAACTTTCACGTCCCTATTATGCCTGTATTCACATGATTTCAATTATGATATGAAGGTCCATATATATGTTCATAAATACGAATCGTGAACCTACAGCATCTCGAAAAAGCCGAACATGAGATTCCTTAATGTCGTGTCTGTACCTCTTACAAGTAACATAATCTTTTTCGTAGATGTCGATCTCTGTTTGCCCATTCAGCAGTATGTGTGAATTGTTCTATGAGGAATATTCAAATTCCATAGTTTGAATAATTTTTTATAAAGTATTTACATACATTTTGATCTTCAATATTCATCAGGAAGAAACTTACCGTTAGTGGTGCCTATATGGGAACTTGGATGACCATTCGTCGTATTATTTGGCACAAGTCGGTAGGCTGATGAAGAATATGATGAACTTTGGGTCCCATTCATGAGTGCAGACACTTGAGACTTCGCATGACGTAAAGTTTCATTCGATGGAGATCTGGTTTCGGTGCAATTTCGATCCGCTTCGGCCTAAAAGAAAATTAATTCAATTTCTTAAACACAAATATACATAAACTAGCTGACTTCGATGACAAGCCCTGTAGCCTTTTGAAAAAGCTTCTTAGATGACTTTAATATGCCCGTGTAGTGTTTTAATATGCTCTACGGTTGGACCCTCTACACTGAAACAAATTTCGTTTTCCAATATGGACTCTATGGAGACTAATGTAATTTTTCTGCTAATAGACGGTCTTCACCCAACTGCCCACTTTTGTCTTTCTTGACGAAGTATCTCTATTCTCAACAACAAAATATATAAATGTGCATAAATTGGAAAATATTTTTAATGAGTAATTCATGTTTAGTAGGGTAGGCCAATAGATGGCTAGGAGCCCAATCGCCTATGCCGGACGACTAGTGAACCGGGCCAGACCGCCCCCTATGTGTTTGTGTGTGTATGTGTGAATGCGATATCTCAGGACAGAATGGAGCACTTCGAGCTGTTATGGCAATTTCTGAAGAAGTTAACTTTTAGTATGCTCTTAAAGCAATACTAAATAATTTTAATCTAACTTAAACTCGCAAATTTACTATGCTTATAACTTTAAATGTAACATAATCTTAATTCCAACTCTTAATTAAAAGGTAAACAAGTAATTCTTAACTAAATGATAAGTAAACTAAAATAACTCACTCCTTTTAATGAATATTACAACTTCTAAACTAATAACTCTTATTGAATCTTATGTTTGTTTACCTTTAGTGTACTTAAAACTGAGCAATCTTTAACTTGTCTAAATAAATTTACCTCACTTAATATTGTTTTCTCTAATTGCACAGATCAAGGAATTATTATTTAATCTCTGAAAAGATGTAAATAAACTTTACTGTAATTTAAATAATTGTTTAACTGTCTAACAGGACATTGTGATCATTTTTAAATACACCTTTTCTCGGTAATTGTTATACAGGCTGGAAATCCCCCTTCCCAAAAACATGAATATGAAATTGCTTTGCAAGCAATTATCAAGAGTACATACTATACCTACAAGAAAGTCAATCTTGTAAACATGTTTTCCTTTTTCACCCAGGGTAAATTTAACGTTGTTTAAATAATATGTATGTATATGTTTTTAATATCAACGATGTCTATGTTTTGTGTTCAAATCCATATTTTTATACTCCACTACGGAGTTTTCACACATCCATGAATGCTTTTATTTCAAATATCTAAGAAGTTTTCAAGATGGCGACCAAAATAACGCTATATGAACGTCGTCGGCAACATAAACAGACATATCAAGTGTCTAAGCGAGAAAATATCTGTGGGGCTCAGAGAAGTTATATTGGCAGCCTTTAGCTTGCCAACAAATTCGTTGCCAGGTAACAGCCGCACCCTTGACGATCTAAGTTCACGTTTTACCACGTCAAAAGAGGTTGCAGTTCCGGGACTTTGCGCCAAGCAAGAGAACGAAAGCTCTTCAGTCCGGACGAAAACTACTGCCATAACAGGTTGCATCAGCTTGTGATTCCAAGTTTCCATTTTTCTTTTGCAAGGGCCAGGCGCCCTCACATCACATCCTAGAATGGATACATGACTTTTAAGGGCGAAGAGCCCCTCAACAAACGCCGATACCGTTTACTTCGGGCGGAATGTCCCCTTTTCAACATAACATATCTAAACTTCAAAATTTCTAATGGCAAAGTGCCCTCCACTTGGAATCTCTTTTATTTGTGACGAATTTGCTTCTCTCTTCACGGCTCCCGACATACCAAGCCATCAATTCGGTGAGGGCGTCTGCTCTCTCTGAGTCTACTTCTCTCTTCACGGCTCCCGGCATCTCGCATCATCAATCCAGTAAGCGCCCCTGTTCCCGCACCTGAATCTGCTTCTCTCTTCACGACTTCCGGCATCCTGCACCATCAATCCGGTGAGCGTCCCTGTTCCCGCACCTGAATCTGCTTCTCTCTTCACGCTTTCCGGCATCCGGCATCATCAATCCGGTGAGTGCCCCTGCTCCCGCACCGCGTGGAATGCACCCCAGCCAAAGAGCTAGCATTCCTAGAGGTAGCCTTTCCTTTGTTTAGCCGTCTTAATAGCATGGCTAGTATGTCCCGAAATTTCCCCCTTCTACAAATGACCAACAGATTTGGCACTTTCGCGCTAGAACGGGGCACTGTAGTAGCAGTTCCAGAAAATTGCAAACGTGTGTCGATGTGGTAGGTTGTTCTTTGTTATACACAACTTTTTTTTTTAGAATCTTAATCTACATATTTTTAAATCTCTAAAATATACAGGTTCAAAATGCGTGGATTAAGATTCTGCAACACTTTCTTTTCTTGCACATCTATTTTCACATTTTTTTATGGCTGTTTCAACTTTCTTTTTCAAATTATCATTGCAGAAAATTATTTCAAATTATTTTTAACTAATATTTCAGTTTTTTTTTTGGAAAACGTCTTAAGACGTTTCACTTGAACAGATTGCTAAGTTCTGAAAAGCACATGGCCGTGTTGAAAATAGAATACCATATCTGCTGTCCATTAGTGTAATTTGTAAACACTAACGATAGAGTCCTTGAGTTAACCATTGAGGTGTTGTTAACCAGACCTGAGAAATAAGCATCCGGCTCTTCATGTGTTGAAGAATGCGCCCTTTAATTATATTACTTCCTTAGATTACTCTTCGATTACTTCTCGAAGGTCCCAGCTAGACAGCACTGCTACCCGGAACATCCGTTCCCCTCCATGGAACTAGCTGAATATCATCCTTAACACCAGCTGATTTCCGGGGCGCCCATGCCCCAGCTCGGAACTCCCGTTCCCTTCCATGGAACCAGTTGACCGCCATCTTTAATTCAGAGCTAGTAGTCTTTCGGGAAAGGCAAAAGATATAGTTCATCTCCGTGTGTGTTTGTGCGTGAATATGTAGCCTTAGATGAAAAGGTTTAATGTGTGGTTTGAAGATTCATTTTTGAGTTTTTCCATTATTATCGAAACAACATGCCTAAAGAAGATTCATATGAAATACGCTTAGTACCTTTTTAATTTTTACATCTTTGAAAAGTTGCACACATCTAATGGTTTACACAAGAAAATGTTTTTTCTCTTACTCATTTTTATGTTTAACTATATTTTGATAATGTACCCTTACAGAGTTCTTTTTAATTTCCCTTAAAATTTGTGAACCCTGGGTGAATTTTTATTTTTGCTTGTTAAGTTTTAATGTGTTTTAAATAAATCCTTTTGTTTTTATTTTAAACCTGGTTTTATTTTTGAATTTCAATCACTATGTCTCTGAATAATTTATTATTTGATTAATTCTTTTCTTTTTTTCACAACGCTAATGTAACTTAAGAGTAGGTTTCTGAATTTTTGGCCATTAGTTACTTTAATTAAAAACAAGTTTTATGTTTATTTTTTCTATTAATAATATTTGTTGTTTTATTTTATTTTTATTCTAATGTCGAAAACGTCACAGCAAAACGTAATTTGGTACGATTATCACAATCTGTGAATACTGAAAGCTTATTGATATTAATTGCGATCAAACGTTCGGAGAAGACCCCCCCAAATTTTCAAAAGAATTTTTGAAAAAATCAGGATATTTAATAATGTTAGATAAATAATCATTTTATACGTAATTTTTTATTCTAAAACAACTAATATAAACTTTTGAACACGAGCTTGAACCGTTCTCGAGATACCGCACGATTTTCAAATAAATGTCTCTAAAAATAGATAAAAATGAACTGTAGTAAGTATCATCAAATATGTAACACTTGACGATAAATTTAGCGACTAATTTGTTTAAATATCGCCAATTTGACAACTTTATTAATGTAGTGCTGAATTAACATAATGTAATGGAGTATATTACTTAGCTGATGTTAGCAATATTTCCAATTGTTAGGTTATATTTGTGTGAAATTTAAGTTAATATGGTTATTAAGCTTATGGTTATTATGGTTTAAGTCAATTACTCAGAAATAATTTTACATGTTGTCATCTAGAAAAACGCCAAATGTCAGTGTACTTTTCAACGTTGAAACGTTGTGCCGCGGATCTTGTCATTAAAAAAAGTAAAGGAGTAATCAAAGAAAGTAAATAAAGAAGTAACCATTGAAAGAAGTAAAGTACTTGCATTATGTTGTGAAAGTCATGTGCTGCCCACATCAGTTCTTTTTATGCAGGTGCAGTGGCGTATTTTGAAATTCAATTTTAGGGAGATTCAGTTTCAAATTAAGTTTATATGTAAATTTCAAGATGTGTAAGTTAGAGGTTTTCGCGGGCTGGGGCCCGGCCTGTGGGCTTAGGCCGAGACAGGCCACGTTTAGTTAATTTTTTGTCTGGTCAAAATAAATAGGAACTCACTCATGAAAATTGTTTCAATTAAGTGGAAAGTTATCCGAAGATTCGTTCCAGGTCATCCTAGGGCTACAGCATCTTAGTGAATCGCATTTTTGGGCAAACGTAATCGCCGAGCAACCGCACCTGCTCTTTGAGCAATGGTTATCACAGCAAAAGGAAAGTCTATATCGAAATTTGTCAGTACTGTGAGACAAAGGCTACATGTCAAAGGACTCTATATTTGGCTATCACGAGTTTGGATCCTTTTGAGTGCAAAAGCTAGAAAAGCACTATTAAAGTGGTGCCTTCAGCATGCGACTTAGACATAAGCGCAATAATCCAATGTACTCTTTACGGATGAGTCACAATTTTCCCTAGATACAGACAAGACATTTGTAAGGGTCTAGAGAGAACAAAAAACACGCAACCAGCTCAATAACATCACACCGACCTGCATATATTCACACGGAGTATTGTGACGACAGAATAATATCGGGATTAAATCTTCAAACCCTTTGTGACTCTACGCTGTTGCATTGGGTATAGGTGTTCTTTTGATGGACTTTAAACACGTGTCGCTATACATGCGCATCACATAATCGCTATACATGCGAATATTTCACGAACGGAAAGTCGGAATAGAACGAAACTTGGTATGTGTGTGTAATAAAGTAATGCAAGTAAAACAACAACAAAATAATAATACAAATAATTTTATGCAGGAATTATGCATTTAAACAAATATTCCAAATCGTGATTTTTGATTTTTGTAGAAACAACTGAAACAACTCTGGAACATGACCATTAATAACTGATGTGGTCACTTTTTGCATTTCGGCAAACATCACATCAATTTTTCCTATGAGGTTGTCCATAACCTAAGTGGGTAAAAAGTCCTACTCCTGGAGTTAGACTGTTTTTAACTCAAGAATGGTCCTTGGTGGAGGTTGAAAGGGTCTGCCTAGTGCAACCCATGCAGGCTCAATGGGATTTGTATCCAAAGACTTCGATGGCCACTGCATTCGCTGGATATCTTCGCTTTGAAGAAAATAATCGTCCGACTGAAAGCGGTGTTGCGCGTAAAGTTCATGAATGCACATTGTGGACTACAGTAACTCAAAAAATCCGAGTATGGGGTTCCAGTATGTCGTCTCTGTACCCCCCTTTCTGTATGTCTGTCCAGCATAATGTATGCCCATACCAAGACTCTACCACAAACTGGCTCTGTTCAGTGATGTTAAGGGGATGGTAACGTGTTATCCGTTCTCTCCATACGGTGACGCTACGAAAATCAACCTGAAAACTGAATCTCGACTCATCAGTGAACACAATATTACTCCACTGATTCAGCATTCATTTTCGATACTTCTGACTTCACTGTAAATACGTACGTTTATACGCGAGGGTGAGTTGTGAACATCTGGCAAACACATCAGTTTCCCGCAAAAAGGCTTCTGTAAATAGTTTGTTTAAAAACAGTTGCTGTTGTGGCGGCAACAGCTCTCCAGAGTGTAATTGTACAGACATCGTCCTATGACGTCGTACAGCTAATGGCATATACCGATACTGCCTAGGTGTTGTAAACCTTGGATGACCTTGTACTAACGTCTGCAGTGTTTTGGAATCTTCTCCATTGTTCGAAAATTATACATTGTAGCACATGCAGTGCTAAGGAAACTTATGTTTGTGTTTGCCCTAATTCAAACATTTCGATGATTCTACCCTTCAGCAAAAATCCAACTTAGCGTCTTAGTACCATAATCGATATCGGCTTAAAATGATATCGCATTTTACGGGGATTGCAAGAAGCTGAAATAAAACGCTCTCGATACGGACAGCTGTATTTGTGGAGTTGCGCATATACCATCAACTGATAGAATTTGCAGGTGCACTGGGCTGGCTTATGTGCAGAGCTGATTTAGGTTATTGTATAACCTACATGAAAATTTCTTCTGTTCTGTTCGCGTTAGCCCTTTACTTTGCACACTTTGTGAATTATGCTTAATTTTTGGACACCAGTGTAATAGTGTCTATGAGAAATGGAAACGCTTTGTTGTTGTTTAACATAATAAGAATCTGCTTATTTAAAACACAAGGCGTTTTTTTTTGTCATGCAAATGTTAAAGATCTATCGCACCGATTTTCAAATGCTTTTTGGTTTGACAGTTGATACTGTCTGGATGAGCAAAGTGATTCGAAATTTTCCCAAAATCTTCAGATTTTTAGACAAGATGGTAAGGGCATTCAATAAATTATTTTATTCTTATACTATGCATTTTCGATAAGGTGTCCGTGGCGTTGTTGCTAAAGTGTCAGCTTTGTTATAGCCCTGTTCAGAGTTCGCTTAAAGCAGTTTTACATTTTTTTCAAATTAAAGTACTTTGAGAGAGGATTTTACAATTGTTTCATTGGCTATCTACAGGGTTACAAGGAAAGTCCTTCCCCAGGCCAATATCTCGCGAGCTATGGCTTCTATGTACTTCTTGTGCCGTTGCATAGGAAACCTCCCTATGGCCCACACAATGAGACCAGCGTCCGCCCCGTTTTTTCAGGGGGTTAGGGGGCCATCCTTGCCCTTTTTGCAGATAGGGGAAAAAACGAATTAGAAAGTTATGGAGTGAGTCAAATTTAGTACAAAAATGTTTTAGTTCCATAGTATTTAGACAAGGCAACAATATGTGAATGCATAAAAATTTATTGTATAATAGACAATTTTCTGTTCTTAAATACACTGACAGATGGAGATTTCTCATAAAGTGCGGAAACAGTCAGTTATCTAATAGAAAACTTATATGCAAATGTTATGGACTTGTATGAGTAGCAAAGCGTTCGATTCTAGCCACTCTTTCACGAAGTGTGGGCATACCTCCCTCGCATGTTATTTGTGTACTCAGTGGAATCAGCGTGAAGCACGACATTTCAACTTAATGTAAATATGACTCTGACACAGTGAATCAGAGAGCTTTCCGCTTTTTTTCACATTTGCGGTGTTCATTTTCATCTTTTATTATGGAACTAAAACATTTTGTACTAAATAACTCGATCTACAACTTTCTAATTGTCTTTTCCCCTATCTGAAAAAGGGACTGACGAGAGCCCTCCAACCTACCCCCATCAAACGGAGGCCACCAAGGTATTTGAAACATGTGCAATATCTTTGGAACAATTCCTGCTAGAATTTTAAAGTTTATGTCATTCGTATTCTAATGAAAAATTATATAGGAAATGATCCTTTGTGTAACATTATTAAAAGTTCTGATTTTTAAATAATTCTTTCAAAATTTCATTCGAAAATTCTGAGGATGTTCTAAACATTCAATTGCGTTTAAAATCAATTGGGTTCCAATATTCACTGATTTAAATATTTGTACCAAATTTCGTTCGAAACGCTTTGTTCTTTCGGGAGATATCGCACAGACTCACGGACACACACATACAGACAGCACCACAAAAACGTTCGATTCGAGTTCAATTCAGGAATAATTGAAACCTGCTTTTCCGTCGAAAATTCGAATTCGAATTTTCAACCTCGTTACAATACTTCCCAATGATGACTACATCACCGTTTTTTTCCCTACCAGAATTCTAAATTAATTCTGAAAGCTAAATTAATCATGGAATGGAAAATGCTTTGAATATATTGTAGTACGATTAAAAGTAATTTTTCCTTTCAGCATTTAATTATTCATTTTGCAACTTTGGAGCTTTAAAAAAGTTATTCAAGCTTACATTCACTACTTTGTATTTCTTCGTATAATTATAACAGTAGTACCGCATAATTCATCATTGCTCCAGCAATATTATAACTGTTATAAAAACTAATCAATTACTTCAAAATAATTGCAGTTAAATTAATTTTTCCAAGATATTAATATAGATTATTGTTGTATATTCAATCAAAGCTCTTAGACTACGGCAATACTGAAAAAGAACAGAATTATTTGACAAAATAAAGCCTACAATTTCCATAGAATCCTCATATCTTTCTGTTTGACTTCTTCCACCCCTAAAAGCGGCTTTCGAGCGTTTGATGTCTGGCCCCCCCTGGAAGACCACGGGGTACCCTTGGTCTCATTGTGTGGGGCATAGGAGGCGTTTTCTATCCAACGGTGCAAGAAGTACATATCTAGCTGCTACAGTTTGTGAGATATTGGCCTGAGGAAGGACTTTCCTTATAATCCCATTTATTTAAAACACCAGCCGTTTCGTGTCATTTAATTTCTGATGAGTAATCGAGCCGACACATATACCTTGGAAATCCTTTAGAAAATCGTTTAGAAAACATCCTGAAAAATAAATATGTTCCCCTTGACAGATAAATGTTCTGTATTTCCTTGAATGTAATGTAAATACACTTAATCCTAAAAGATGTTATAAATTGTCGAGGAGTGCGGTCAGAAACAACTTTTAAGGCTTCACAGTATTATATTTTGTTGTCTCTATCACTTCTATAAATATTTATTTAGAAGAATGGAGATCACGAATCCTAAGAGCCTGTACTCATATCGGGTTTCTGTATTTTCTTTCTTTTCCAAAGCTCTATAGTAAATCCCCTAAGGAGATAATTTAAATATCCTTAAATCTGCTAGCCGAAATTATTTTACACTTTCATATTTATTAGAGTTTCATAATCGGTTTCACTATTATAATGTTAAATTGCACCCAAACTTACCGGAATTGGCTTTAGTCCCAAGCGCATTCGTTTGGCATTTTGGCTTTCGTTTTCACAGGCGCTAGCCAAAATTTGCTCTGCTAGAGCTGAGGTCAAATGAGGTTGGGTATTCCTTCCCTGAAATATAATGTATATTTCGTAAAACAATCATTTCATACAATTACTTTAATTCAAATCATATTAAAACTACCCGCTTAAAGGAAATTGTAGCATTCAGTAATACTTTAAGAAATGATTCTGTAATGGGGATGATATTGTTTCTGAACCGATTGGTAACATCAACATAATACACAAATTTTCAGAAACAAACCAAGTAGAGAAATTTGCATTGCTATCTAATAGAAATAATACACAGCAAATATGTTAAGAACGTTACAGTTAGCTCCTGTATAAATCTTGAATGTGAATACATGCTAATGTCTAAAACAAATAAATTCATTTTGTAGGTTTAACCATAAAATCCTGCATTAGTGCTGACAGGTTGTTCCGATATTTAGTTAAGACATTGATTTTACAAGCATTGTTTTCAATTCTATATTGTTCTCAATTTCTCAATTCTATACTGTTCTCAATTTCACAATTCTATATTGTTCTCAATTCTATATTGTTATCAAATGAGGACACATTGTTTAATAATATATTATTTCTTTTCGGGAATTCATTTCTTTTAAAAACTGATCACTATTAAATATGGTTTATGAATAATTTTATAGCTCACCAGTTCCCAGTTACTATTTTCTCTGGTTCTTTTGTTCCTCCTGCAAGATTTGAGATACGTCCGAATGCGCTTCCTCGCCCGCTCACCAAACTCCGGAAACTGTCTTGAGCAGGAATCGATGATGGCTTGGATTTTATCTTTCGGTTGGCGAGATATGGGCACCATTCGATCAAGATTTTCATCCACAAACAACCTGACGAACATCTGAAACAAGCATTTAAATTTTCTCATTTTTTTTATAGAATGAGATTGTTAAAGCATAATACTTAGTCAATGATTTAAAGCATAAGCAAAGTATGGTAAAGGCTTTTCTATATCACCTCGAAGATTCAAGAAGCTTAAATTTAATCACCATTTAAATATGAATTTATATAAGGTAAAGGATGCCGCAAAACCCCGTCCGTTTTGGTCCTCCCAGAAAGTCTGAGGAGGCCAGAAACTGAGAAAGTACAATCATTGTATATAAAACAACAGGTTTGGTCAGCTTTCACAGATGGCTTCCTTACTATAAATCAGTTTATATATTTGATTTTAAACATGAATTTATTTCTATATTTCTTTCATTTATTTTCTTTTTTTCGACAAAGACCTTCTGACCTACTCGAAGGTGTAGGGTATTTGTTTGGATAGCCGGGAGAGTGCCACCTAATTTAGACCGGAACCCAGTGGGTGAGATATCCACAGAGACCGTAACTCCTTTCCCTTCCACTAACCTAATGGAAGGACTTTCGGACCCAAAGACTGTACTCCGGGTAAACAATTACAAATTGTAATTGCTTTTGGAGTGCTCTATTTGCACTTTGTTTGTTCTACATTATATTTAGTAATAATTGGATCCCCTAGGACAGGGGTCGGCAACCTGCGGCTCGCGAGCCGCATGCGGCTCTTTCGATGTAAAGTTGCGGCTCTTCAGTTCCATACGAAAAAATTAATAATTTATTATCAAAACCCTTAAAAAATAAGAAAATATATTTTTAAATAACAAATTTCTCAATAGCTTCTATTTTCATAATCGTTAATTACAAATCGCTACGCTTAACATGACCGTAATGAGATAAATTTGAACTATTGTTTTGTTCTTAGAGATGAAACTCCGTGACCATGTTTATCTTTCAGCCAATTGCATTCCATTTTCGTCTCACCCAAATAACCACCTCTAGAGTCTAAACAACACGTCTAGCTAGACTCTAGACGTGTTGTCTGTCAGTCATCCTCGGATAGCGCGGTCGACGTTACCTTGCATGAGTGTTAATTTAATCGCTTGCGGTTTTTGCGTGTCTATTTCACTTGTTGTTTCAAGAAGAATACGATTCAGAAGCGAATTATCTTCTCAAAGGTATGTACGCGTATAATATAATAAAATCAGTAACATAATTGGATTACATATCTGAGGATCGTCTTAACGTAGTAATAATGGTAAATAAATTGCTTGCCGTTTTAGATAGCTAAGTAAAATTTAAAAAAATCATTTCTTCAGCTCCGCCGCCAGCATGGCATCTGGTAAAAAAAAGAGAAGAACTGAAGAAGAAAACCGAGAATTCAATCACGATTGGACGGAGTCATTTGCATTCATATGCAACACAGATGGCCCTCCGACTTGTCTCATTTACCACGAAAAACTCGCACACAATAAGAAGTCAAATTTGGAGATACACTTCACTACAAAACATACCCAGTTTGCTGGTAAATATCCAACCGATGACGCACGAAAAAAAGCTGTTGAAGAGCTCAAAAAAAAAAAAAAAACAGTCAAGTTCCATGCTAAGTAACTGGGCGCAATCTTCCAATACTGTAAATTTGGCAAGCTTTGCAGTATCATTAGAAATTGCAAAAAGAGGAAAACCATTCACAGAGGGTGAGTACGTCAAAGATTGTTTTATACATGCATCTGAAGAACTGTTTCGTGATTTTAAAAACGAAGCAGAAATCATGAAAAAATCAAAGATTTGCCATTATCTGCTAAAACAGTACAAGATAGAACTGCTAAAATGTCTTCAAATGTAACACATATGCAAGTGGAAGACATTCAACTGGCTTCTGCCTTATCACTTGCTATAGATGAGTCTTGCGACATAAAAGACACGACACAAGTTATCCTTTTCGTCAGGTATATGTCGTCCCAAGGTCCAAAAGAAGAACTGCTAGGATTGGTACCGCTCTCAGGGCAAACTCGTGGAGAAGATATAAGCAAATGCTGTGCAAAAATGCCTGGAAGACAATGGAATCGATACAAATGAAATCGTTTCTATAGCAACTGATGGAGCCAGAAGTATGACAGGAATACAGAGGGGTAACATCAATTCTTCAGAAAAAAATAAATTACGAAATTCTAACGTTTCACTGCATAATTCATCAAGAAGCGCTTTGTGCCCAAACATTTCCGGCCGAAATAGTTGAGGTCATGAACTTGGTAATTAAGATTATTAACAGCTTCTTGGCAAAAGCACTCTACCATTGCCAGTTCAAAGATTTCCTTGAAGAAATAGTTAGCCAGTTTTCTGACCTACTTCTGCACAATAAAGTGCGATGGCTTTCCAGAGGTAACGTATTGCAACGTTTTGCTTTGTGCTTGAGTGAAATAAAAACATTCCTCAATGAAAAAAGTATTGACCATCCCGAATTGGAAGAAGACAAATGGCTGCAAAAATTCAACTTCATGGTAGATACCACAATGAAACTAAATGAACTAAATCTAAAACTGCAAGGAAAGGGCAACCCAGCCTACGCCTTGCTTGAAGAAATAGTTTGTTTCGAAAAAAAAAATTACTTTTTTTTGTTGAAGACTGGAGAGCGATAAATTACTTCATTTTAAAAATCTGAAGCAATATCGCGATGAGACCAATGCAACTATTGACACGAATTACTTCAGCATAGCTTTAAAAAACATGAAGGATGGATTCGTTGAGAGATTCGAGCAATTCAAAACAAACAAAAGTATCTCGCGTTCATAGTAAATCCTCTCAACACAAATACAAATGAGATCAACATTGAGCCATTTGGAATTGATCCTGGATCGCTCCAAATGCAATTGCTAGATTTGAAAAGCAAAGACTTGCGGAGTGGCAAGTTCACAGAACTCAAGAGCCAGTTGGAAGAGTTGGAGGTCCAGAAATGCATGCATATCGCGCAGCACAAGTGGAAATAAATTCAAAAAGAAATTCCGCGATTTGAGGCCCTCATATTCGGCGCATGGAATAGTCTTCCAGAATGCTATAGTGAGGTGAAGAAGTTGGCATATGGAGTGCTGACGATCTTCAGGTCGACATATTCGTGAGAGCAAGCGTTCTCTTGCATGAATATAATAAAAAGTAAAGTTAGAAGTCAAATAACAAATAAAAATCTAGAGTCGTGCTTGAAACTTAAAACAACAAGTTATAAGCCAGATTTAATCAAACTTTCAAAAGGCATGCAAAACCAATGCTCCCATTGATGTAACTATCTATATTTGTGTTTTTATATGAATAAATATTATTCCGTATTTAAAGCCGTTTATTTTAAATCAAAAATCAAATATATATAAGCAAATACTATAATATTGAAACGAAAATTTTTAGTGGCTCTTTAAAAACTGGGAAATTTTGTAAATTGTAACTTTTGGCTCTTCCGTTTCAATAGGTTGCCGACCCCTGCCCTAGGAGAGCCCCTCTTAAAAAAGGGTTATATGCCTCCATGCATCGAAGACACCAGCATGGTTACCGAACAACATAGTAAATCATTAAATCGATCATTAATTATTAATGTGTCTTTATTCCCTTCTACAACGTTAAGTATTGTTGCCCCGAGACTTGTGCTTATCACCTGCGACCCAGACTTCTGCGGTTTTAGCTGTAATAAAACAAGAAAAATCAATCATACATGAAGCATTGACTATGAAACCCTTTCCAACTGAAATGCAATTTTATTTAAACATCTCTAAAATGCGATACATTCAGCGGTGATATTTTTAAAATTATCACAATACTACAATAATTTATTATATTTGAAAACTTCATGGAAAACAAATGAACTTTATTCAAATAACGTCATCAAAATATAAATCGCCCGACTCTAAATAAAAGCAGTGAATATTTCATACATAAACATTATCCCATTCCTTTCATTCAGCGGCAGTAGGATAAATATGGGAATGCTGGAACATCCGGAGCAATACTTTAACATGGGCATATACAGGAGATATACTTCCCCATGCTAAAACATAGGCGCCCCTGATGGAGAGGGGTGAAGCTTCTACCGTCACATGATTTTTCTATAAATGGAGATTTTATCAGTCAGATAAGAGTAAGAAGAATGTTATTAATCAGTAGGTAGACATGAAGTATTTTTTTTAGGAGTAGTAGTGAAATGTAAATTTAATTTCGTTTCGTATATATATATATATTTTTTCATTCGTTCCAGATTTTTTTTTATCCATAGGCATCTTTACCATGTTAGAGTATCTTTAATTAAATTGAATTCTTACAATATACGTGTAAAAAGTAATATGCCTTAATATAATTCAACATGATTCTGCTTGATCATAGCTTCTTGCAATGTAAGTAAATGAATTCATTTTCTCTAAAGAAAAAATCTTCATTTTATTAATTAACTTAAAGAATAATTTTTAAATTATAGTCCCGCCTCCACCTGATGTATACAATACACCCTTACAATTTAATTTAACGTGACTTTGTTATTTAAATTTGATAATGACCATATGCTAAGCTCTTGATACCACCATTTAAAATATAGCGTTTATCATCATAGGGGATAACCCCATTTTAATCTGCTTCACAGTATAAATCTTCTGATCTTTACTTGCAATTTAATTTGTTCAAATCCATTATATCTACATCTTGTTAGGGAGTTATAATAATCGTTAAGATGAATGAATCTTTTCACGACATTCTTATTAAGACCTTCAGCAGTAAGTTTTCTTTTCCATGAACGGTGTTATTAAAACTATACATTTTTGATCTTAGGCTTACAAACTCCGGGGCAGAAGTCCCATTCAACTCATCTTTCATTTTTCCAATAATTTTTTTTATTTTTGTTAGAATGAAGTGGATGATCGCATGGATAATCCGAAAAGTCGAAATAATCTTTATAACTTTAAAATCTTTATAAATATCTTCCGTTTCAATTTCATAACATAGTGAATCAGTGTCGGTAAAAAGTAATTCGGCTCAACTTCCATACATCTTCTTAACAAAATCATAATGAAACTCATACATGAGTGTTTTAATCAAGTCTAGTACTGAAAAACCAGTATAGATGAGCTTATTTAATTTCAAATTAATCATTATGCATATGAACTGCAACCAAATCTTCATTAAATACTTTGAAGGAATGAAAGGCTGATGATGCAAGACATTTTTTTAATCTCTTCTTACTCTGTACTAGTTTAACATCCATTCTTTTTCTCAAGTTCTCCATAGTTTTTCCAAAAACTTTCATTATTCATAAATTTAAACAGATCTTTTTCAAAGGAATTTTTCGTCAACATTCTCTTCTCAGTGTTAAATTGTACATACGGTTTCAACCAGGGTTTTTGCTTGAAAGTTAATACTTGATGGATATCCACAAGTTTCATCCAAAGTTTTATATACTGTTTTAAATTTCTATAATGTTGAACATATTTAGACATATGATTCAAATTGGGTGTTAATTTGATCTGATCCTTGTATAATTTCAAATTCATTTCTTTAGATAAATTCCGGCTATATACTGAAATCAGAGATGGGGTGATATGCATTCTTTCAGGTGCCAGAGGATAATCATTACGTTCATCGTGTACATCCTCAGGGTAGTAAATATCCGCCTCAATAATATACCCCATAGCTGAACCATCTTCTACGACAAGTAGATCAAATTTATGGATTTCTTTAAGTTAAACTATCTAAAATTAGATATAGGTAGTAATTGGCTTAGAGTCCATCCATATAAATTATTAGCATCCAGGTACACTATATACTTGCAAGGTTTTGCAGAATCATAATGTTCCAAATACTTATTATTAGCCTGGCGTAGACGTTTACTAATAACACTAATACCACCTCTTATACCTTCTTCTAAAAATAGGTACATATCAGGGTCTGTAATCAGTTCTAATGATACTCCACTAGTCTTTAGCGCTGCATTCCAGGCAAGAGATGGTAATCCTAGACAGTGGACAGCTTCTATTCCATAATAATTCAGTGACAAATCACGGAAATTTTCAAAAATGTCCGCTAGCAGAAGAATATCAGTTTTTATGTCCAAGTCATGATATTTCCTCATATTCTTTATCTTTAAGGATGACCAAATATGTTGGGCATAGGCATGGGCCTCATCCTGATTTAAATCATCGAAGAAGGTCTCTTTAGAGCAGGGGTGGCCAACCCGCGGCCCGTGGGCCGCATGCGGCCCGCCTTGAATAATTTTGCGGCCCACGAGATTCATTACAACTTTACAAAATACGATTATTTTGTGCAATATTTTTGTTTTTAGTGTAGTGTTTTGTAACAAATAAATCTCATAACTGTTTCTATTTTACACGTTGCTTCTGTTTTTATACATACTTAGAAGTGGACAGTATTGCATGCGCAGTATTGCATTTTAGAAAAATACAAAAAAATTATTTGAAATATATTCATCTCCCTTTCATGTCGATGTCGAGTCGGCCCCAGAATATCTCCAAATGGAACTGATTGACTTACAATGCAATAATGAATTAAAACACATTTTTGAAACATCAGAATCAAAAATAGATTTTTATAACACTTATGTCACAAAGGAAAAATTTTCCAATTTGAGAGATCTGGCACAAAAGTTGTGAGCGCTTTTGGATCAACTTACACCTGTGAATCGTTTTTTTCGAAAATGAAATTTATCAAACATAAATCGCGCTCAAACTTAACGGACGAAAACCTGCAACATCAATTACGATGTGCAAATACACGCATTGAGATCGACTTGCAAAAACTAAGTGAAAGAGTTGAGAAACAAATATCTCACTAATTAAATAAATTAAACATTATTCGATCATTGCATTATTATTATTATATTATCTATGTTTGTATACATAAAAAATAATGAAAACAATAATAATAATTCATTCTGTTTTAAATTTTCACTCCTATAAATGTTTGTAATGGGTCCAAATCTAATATAAAGATATATATTTTTATATGCGGCCCTCGGGCCGACGTGGTGGTCGAGTGGTCAAGGCATGCGTTTCCAAAGCAATCGCTCGACCGCCATGTTGTGGGTTCGAGCCCCACGTAAGGCATGGATGTTGTTGTGTTGTGAGCAGTGTGTTCCCCCCCCCCCCTCTGGTGCGCCTGGGGCAACGTCCCTGGGATGGCTAAATGGATCACATATAAGGCCGAATTAGGGGCGAATGACGATGAGTCAAGTGCCTGGCCATTGGCAATAAAATATGTATATATATATATATATATATATATGCGGCCCGCGGGATTATAATGTTTTTCCGAAGTGGCCCGCAAGGTCATTTGGGTTGGCCACCCCTGCTTTAGAGGGTAGATTCGTTTCTTCAAACTTCTTAGCACAATCCATATAAGAATAGGGGTAAGAACCCTTTCTAGTCAGCAAATTCACTTGATTATTTGTAAAATGTTCTTTTATTATACGAAACTGGTGGGGTTCCAAACTAAAGCTTAGGTTCTCAATAGAGGTAGGTAAAAATTGGAGGGAGTCAATAAACTGTAGACTTCCAAGGCTGAACGTAATATAATTCTGCATATTACTGGGAATACACTCAATTCTCTTTTCTTTAAATTGGCCGATCCTCTGCATAAATAAATGTTCAGGACGCTTTGAAATTGTGGAACACAACTGGTATGCGCCGTCTTATCTTGTAATTCAGGTTACATGTAGGATGAACTGCACTTCTAAACTTTGAAGTTAAGTGACAGTGGTCTTTTACACGTTCTTCCCTACAGTATTGTTACAGATATGTCAGATAGCAACATTTTCAAAGTTTTCACGATCTTCAGCAGTGAAACTCGTTTTCATATTTCCTTTCAATATTCTTTGTATCTCCTCTTCTTCGTGAATAAGGGCTTTCACAAAATGGGTTATCACATCTTCCCACCAATAGCTAATAGTACTTTTATTTTCCCATCGGGACCAATAATAATGCATGCAAAACCACAAGGAACATGATGAGATAAGATGTTCTCATGTGAAATGGAAGGGAAATTCTCACACATATCGGTTTTTATTATAAAAGACTCAGAGTCCGCATATACCACAAACGGTACACGCATTAGCATGTAAATAATTTTAAATTTCAAAATTTTATCATCACTACTAGGCAATTCCACTCGCTGCAGACGATACTGTCTACATAATTCAACATGGTTCTTTAAACGAGTTTCAGATGAAAACAGGTGTAAACTGTATATCGCAAATATAATACTTCTCTTAATGTTTAGTAAAACTACGTAAAAATCTGCTCATATTTCTAATACAGCAGTAATGATACTGCTCATTATTAGTAATAAGTAGTAAATTACAGTGTTGATCCCGTCTATCAGATGATATATAGAGTGGAAACACCATCTTATCTTCATACCCAAATACATTTAAGCCTATATTTTTATTTCGCTCAAACAATTTAACTTGGTGTAAAGGATTAGGAAACTCAATTCTATCCATATTAAGCTTCCTCTCATACTCAATATATTTACCGACACGGGATGCATTCTTATTAACTGGATAAATACCTGTTAAAATAGACCACATAAAGCATGTGTGGTCGCTAATCTGAACATTAATAACAGCTTTCTTAGCTACTAGTCTTTGGGTAGTGGGTATAGCTATAAGCAGCTAGAGGTTCATATACCCCAACATCAACGATTAGTTCATCAATACTCTCTAAAATCCAACCACTACCATGGCTTTCATAGGTTTCGAATGATGCTAATACTTATCCAGAAGCAGAATCCATATTAGCATTCAAATCTTCTTTAGTTACTCCTCATCCAGGAACTTCTGAACTAAGCTGTACAACATTTCTGCTCTTTTTCAGATCGGAAGCGAGTAAAACGGCAATATAGATTTATGTACCATACAACACTACACTTCAAGGCAATCTACTCTAACAACACCTGGATTATACCAATTCTGTTAGAATCTAAAAAGGTAAGGATATCTTTTTCGGCATCACGGGGAATTTTATGAACGGTTACAGTGCTGTTTAAAGCTTGTTGACAGGGATTTGTAGTCACTTTCGTCTTCTTATTCATACCAGAAGCACCTGAAGTTTTTCTTTTACCACTTCGCTTAGGACAAGCACTGTAAGTTTTACTTTTCATATCCAACATAGGCTTATCACCATGAGCTATACGTTCATGATGCAGCGTATCATTCATTTGAGTAAATATAACCGGACTTTATGGACAAGGAACTTTACTTGAAGAGTCATGAATCGTCACATGCCGTACTAAATTCCTCTTCTTTGTGAAGCTGTTCATACAGGTAAGATAAGCCTGTGTAAGATAAAAATATAGGATTTCAGTATAAACATGTTATAAATTTTCTTTAGTATTGTAATATATTTCTCAAAACTTATGTAAGGTAATCATAGATTCCTTATACCACCCCCAACAAGAATCATTCCAAAAATGATAAAATAACCAAGTTAAAGAATATTTATAAATATGAAAACTCTAATCAGCAATATTAAATTCATAAAAGTCTTAATTAACCTAGAACCCACAATAAAACCTGCATCTCCATTTAAACACACGCCTCAAAGTCCAAAATACCTGGAATCCTACATGAAAGCATACTTTACAGAGATTCTTAAAATGGGCATAAAAATAATAAAATTCACCCAGGAACTAGTTAATGCCCTCAAATTATTCAGACTTATCCTTTACATATTCTACATAATCATTTACAGTCATAGAAGAGTGACTAGTATAGTTGATATAACGTTGGTGTTCTGCCCAACAGGCGCAATGGAGCAATATTGCTCCTGCCGATGACGTCATCGATGGATGACGTCATGAGGAGATTAACCTTTGAACGGATAATGTTGTCTTATCGTATGAACTTTGGACGACGACGTAGTGAGGTAGTTAATCTTATGATATGAACTTTGAACCGATGACGTAATGAGTCATGGTTTCAAAGTTCATGCGATAACCTCGTTCACCTCGTTACATCATCGATACAAAGTTCATATGATAAGATAACGTTATCCGTTCAAAGGTCAATCTCCTCATGAGGTCATCGATCGATGGCGTCATCAACTGCTATCCTGCAGCTTACTCCTGGCGATGATGTTATAGGTAATGAATCAACTTTTGATAGAACCATACTTTATATCTATTACACTACTCACTGTTTTATGACTATAAATTGTTATATAGCATATGGAAAGGATAATTCTGAGTAATTTGAGGCTATTAACTGGTTCCTGGGTGAATTTTATAATTTTTTATGCCCATTTTAAGAATCTCTGTAAAGTACGCTTTCGTGTAGGTTTCCAGGTATTTTGGACTTTGAGGCTTGTGTTTGAATGGAGATGCAGGTTTTATTGTGGATTCTAGGTGTTAAGGAACATATTTAGTGTGTATGAGCTGCATATTTGGGGAAGCAATGATGGCAATTACGGCTTCTCAGGATGGGGAAGGGGCGAAAGGAAGGCGTTGAATGGTTGCATGCCATTCGGAGGATCTGTTAGAATCATTGTTTTCGCGCTTGCAAGGAAGAGTGCGTTGTATTATAAGCTTTTTGCTAAGATGCTGCATTGCATAAGGATCTAATGATTGCGGGTTCTAAGCCATTTTTCTACAAAGGGATTTTCTCTACAAAGGAATTTTCTTTCATAGATTTAGTGTAAACATTTATGATTAGGGATTCGCTTAGGATGTATTTGAAAAGGATTTTATGTAAGTTACAGTGGTATTTTCCGTGGGTGTGTAGGGATTTTTTAATGAATGTTAAGGTGTGTTTTCCCTATGTTAGGCGGAAATGGGAGTTTTTACGTGTGAAAAGAGATGTTCTGTTATACTTAGTTAATTTTTAAAGGATAGGGAGGGAATTATTTCATTAAAATCTAGTAATTATAGTAGATGTGACGGGGTTTTACTATACTTAATGAGTTTTAATCCTATAAAGATCTATGTATTAATTACGATTATCAAAAAAATACTATAGATTATGATTATGAACGGGCAGTATATTTTAATGGGATTAGTATGTTGTTGTTGATTGAGACCCAGACCGTCCGACCTACCAGAAAGGTGTAAGGTAACTGTTTGGACGGCCGGGAAGTGCCACCCAATTTGGACCGGAACCCAGTGGGGGAGGCATCCACAGGGACAGTACCCTCCTTCCCCTACCACCAACCACTCGGAAGGACTTACGGACCCACATGTTTAACGTGATCGTACTCCGCGTGAACACGGCGGCAGTTTTGGCAGTGGCTGGAATCGAACCCGGGCCAACCGAGTGCAACTCCAGCGCGCTAACCAATGGGCACCCATGGGATTAGTATGTGTAATTATGATACCTTGTACTCAGTTTAAGGGCTGACCGTATCACAACCTTGGCGTAGGATTCCAAGAAATAGTTTTTCATTAGAGATGGGTACTGAGGGGATGTGTGTAGCTTTCAGACTGTAATTTGGTAATTCTACGTGAATACTTCATAGTGGTAGGTTGTGCTTATGGTGCTATCTCATATTCTTAAATCATGATGTCTTCTTAAACTAGTGATATTTGTGATGCTATATCGAGCATTAATGATGTTGACATGCTCGATGTTATAGTAGATGTGACGGGGATACCTTTACGCATGAGTGGTCATGTAAGTACTTGCTTTAATATGATTTTATTAAACTTCTCATTTTTTAGCGTGTAATAGCTTAATTATTTCATTTAATTAAGACTTATAAATTTAATGTAGCTGATTAGTGTCTTTATATCAATAAATATTCTTTAACTTTGTGATTTTATAATTTTTGGAATAATTCTAGTTTGGGGTCGTATAAGGAATCTATGATTATCTTACATAAGTTTTGAGAAATGTATTACAATACTAAAATTTATAACATGCTGATACTAAAGCTCTGTGTTTTTATCTTTCACAGGTTTGTCTTACTTGCATGAAAAGTTTTACGAAGAAGAGGAATTTTGTGCGGCATATGAAAATGCATGACTCTTCAAGTAAAGTTTCTTGTCCACAATGTTCGGCTACATTTACTCGAAAGAGTGATACGCTGCATCGTGAGCGTACAGCCCATGCTGATAAGCCTATGTTGGGTGTGAAAAGTAAACCTTTCAGTGCTTGTCCTATGCGAGGTGATAAAAGAAAAACTTCAGATGCTTCTGGCATGCATAAGAAGAGGAAAGTGACTATAAACCTCCGTCAACAAATTTTAAACATTACTGTGACTGTTAATAAAATTGTCGGTGATGGTGACAAATATATCCTCACTTTTTTTAATTCTAACAGAATTGGTATAACACAGGTATTGTTTGAGGAGATTGCCTCGAAGCGGTATTGTTTGGTACATAAATCTATGTTGCCGTTTTTCTCGCTTGAGATCTGAAAGAGAGCAGGAATAAAACTTATTTCAGAAATAAAACCACTGAGGAATATCACTGAAGAAGATTTGAACGCTAATATGGATGCTGCTTTTGGAGAAGTATTAACATCAGTCAAAACTTATGAAGATCATAGTAGTGGTTGGGTCTTAGAGAGGATTGATGAGCTAATGATTGATATTGGGGCATATGAGCCTCTTGCTGCTTCTAGCTATATCCCACTACCCAAAGAACTAGCAGATAAGAAAGCTGTTATTAATGTGCAGAATAATGACCAAAAATGCTTTATGTGGTCCATCTTAGCAGGTCTTTATCCAGTTCATGATCATGCGGATCGTGTTGGTAAATACATCGAGCATAAATGCAAGTTAATATGGACGGAATTGAGATTCCTACAGGTTAAATTGTTAGAACGAAAAAACAATATGAGTCTGAATGTCTTTGGATATGAAGATAAGAAGGTGTTTCTGCTCTATATATCATTTGATAGACGCTATCGATACTGTAATTTACTGCTTATTAGTAATGGTGAGCAGTATCATTAATGCTGTATTATAAGTATGAGCAGACTTTTCCGTAGTTTAACTAAACATTAAGAGAAGTATTATTTCTACGATCACTGTTTACAGCGGTATTCATCTGAAACACGTTTAAAGAATCATATTGAATGATGTTCACAGAATGGTTTGCAGCGAGGGGAACGACCTAGTGGTGACGATAAAATTTCGAAATTTAAAAGTACTTACATGCAAATGCATGTACCATTTGTGGTATATGCTAGACTTTGAGTCTTTTATAATAAAAACGGATATGTGTGAGTATTTCCTTTCCATTTCACATGAGAACATATTATCTCATCATGCTTCTTGTGGTTTCGCATACATTATTATTGGTCCCGATGGGAAAACCTTTAAAGGCCCTGTTATCCATAGGGGTGAAGATGTGATTACCCATTTTTTGAAGGCCCTTATTCACGAAGAGGATATTCAAAGAATATTAAAAGGAAATATAAAAATGAGTTTCACTCCTGAAGATCGTTAAAACTTTGAAAATGCTGCTATCTGCCATATCTGTAACAAAACTTTAGGGGAAGAACGTGTAAGAGACCACTGTCACTTAACTTCTACGTTTAGAGCTACAGCTCATCCTAATTGTAATCTGAATTACAAGATAAGACGGCGCATACCTGTTGTGTCCCACAACTTAAACGGGTATGATGTACATTTAATTATGCAGGGAATCTGCCAATTTAAAGAAAAGAGAAGTGAGTGTATTTCCAGTAATATGCAAAATTATATTACGTTCAATCTTGGAAGTCTACAGTTATAGACTCCCTCCAATTTTTATCTGCCTCTATTGAGAAACTAAGCTCTAGTTTTGAATCCGTCCAGTTTCGTATCATAAAAGAACATTATACATATAATCAAGTGAATTAAAGAGGCTTTCTTCGATGATATAAATCAGGAGGAGTTCTCTAATGAGGCTCATGCCTATGCCCAACATGTGTGTTCATCCTTAAAGGTAAAGAATATGGGGGATATCATGGCTTGTACATAAAATTGATATTCTTCTGCTAGCGGACATTTTTGAAAATTTCCGTGATTTGTCACTGAATTATTATGGAATAGACGCTGCCCACTGTCTATCATTACCATCTCTTACCTGGAATGCAGCGCTAAAGTCTAGTAGAGTATTATTAGAATTGATTACAGACCCTGATATGTACCTATTTTTAGAAGAAGGTATAAGAAGTGATATTAGTGGTGTTATTAGTAAACGTCTAAGCCAGACTAATAATAAGTATTTTAAAGGCCTGTTAATAAGTATTTTAAAGGAACATTATGATTCTGCAAAACCTAGCAAATATATAATGTACCTGGATACTAATAATTTGTATGAATTGGCTCTTAGCTAATTACTACCTGTATCTGATTTTTGATGGTTTGATTCTAAAGAAATCCAGAACTTTGATCCATTTGTCATAGAAGTTTGTTCAGCTATAGGGTATATTATCGAGGCGGATAATGACTGCATTGAAGATTTGCACGATGAACATAATGATTAACCTCTGGCACCTGAAAGGATGCATATTACCCCATCTCTGATTTCAGAGTATAACAGTAATTTATTAGAAGAAATGAATTTGAAAATATACAAGGATCAGATCAAATTAACACCCAATTTGAGTAATAAGTCTAAATATGTTCTACATTATAGAAATTTAAAACAGTATGTGAAACTTGGAATGAAATTTGTGAATATCCATCAAGTATTAGCTTTCAAGCAAGTACCCTGGTTGAAACCCTATGTACAATTTAACACTGAGAATAGAATGCTGGCGAAAAATTCCTTTAAAAAAGATCTGTCTAAACTTATGAATAATGGAGTTTTTGGAAAGACTATGGAGAACTTGAGAAAAAGAATGGATGTTAAACTAGTACAGCCTAAGAAGAGATTAGAAATTTCTCTTTCATCACCAGCCTTTTAATCCTTCAAAGAAGTTAATGAACATATGGTTGTAGTTTATATGCCTAAGACTAATTTGAAATTGAATAGACTCATCTATGCAGGTTTTTCAGTACTAGACTTGAGTAAAACACTCATGTATGAGTTTCATTATGATTTTATTAAGAATATGTATGGAAGTTGAACTGAATTACATTTTACCGATACTGATTCATTATGTTATGAAATCGAAACGGTAGATATTTATAAAGATTTTGAAAGTTATGAAGATTATTTCAACTCTTCGGAACCATGGGATCATCCAATTCATTCCAACAAAAATAAAAATATGATTGAAAAAATGAAAGATGAGTTGAATGGGACTTCTGCTCCGGAGTTCGTAGGCCTAAGATCAAATATGTATAGTTTAAAAACACCTTGCATGGAAAAGAAAACTGCTAAAGGTCTTAATAAGAATGTTGTGAAAAGATTCATTCATCATTAAGATTATTATAACTGCTTAACAAGATGTAGATATAATAGATTTGAGCAAATTAAAATTGAAAGTAAAGATCAGAAGATTTATACTGTGAAGCAGATTAAAATAGGGTTATCCCCCTATGATGATAAACGCTATATTTTAAATTATGGTATCAAGAACTTAGCATATGGTCATTATCAAATTTAAATGGCTAAGTCATGCTAAATTAAATTGTAGCGATGTATTGCATACATCGGGTGGAGGTGGGACTACAAATTTTTTTAAAAAAATTCTTTAATTTAATTAATAAAATGAAGATTAGAAAGAGTGAATTCATTTACATACACTGCAAGAAGCTATAGATTATGTTGAATTATATTAAGATACATTACTTTTTACACGTATACTGAAAGAATCCAATTGAATTAAAGATACTCCAGTATGGTAAAGATGCCTATGGATAAAAAAAAAACTGGAACGAATGAAATATATATATATATATATATATATATATATATATATATATATATATATATATATAAAAGTAAATACATCATCAAATTGAAAAAGGGGGGGAGGTACAAAGGAAAGGGGGAAAAGAAAGGAGAGTGTTTACAGGAACGACAGAAAAAGGCCGGGGGGGATAGTGACCCCCCGTTCCCGGTTAAAGCACTTTTACTCTAGAAACACTCCCGGTGCCTCTGTCTTCCTGAAGCACTCCTCCGTCCGATGAAATCTATGAAACATCCCGAAGTATATAGACCATGAAGCAAAAAAAGGGGGCTTAAGATTGGAATAAACCTAACCTAATTACTCAACAGAATACTTGAAGTCCACAAGCCATGCCGCACAACCTTATCTCACCGACCTGCTTTCATCAAATGAAATTGTTTGTCTTTCTGTCAAATATCAAGTTTACATAGTGCCTTAGATAACGATGTGGGTAATTGCTTTTTGCTGCTTCCCTGAGTAATTTATTGACGCTGTGTTGCTGTTCTTCTTTTTCAGTGTTGAGACGTCTATATCGATTTAGATGATTTATTATAACATTCCTGAAAATACCACTGCTCAAATTAGATTTCCAATCTATAATGTAATTAATGCTGAAATCAAAATTATCCCTCTTGTCATAAACTTTAAAACATATTTTGTTTTTCTCATTGTAGTAAATGCTGATATCCAGAAAATCAACAGTTCCTGGATTTGTATATTTAGTTTCCAAAAGTTCCAGGCATTTAGGGTAAAACCCAAACTCAAAATGATCTTGTTGATTTTTATATCCAATAATCACATCGTCAACAAAGCGGTAGTATGGCATTTCATTGACTAAATATGTGCCTTGTTCATACTTGTTCAGGTAAATATCTGCAAGTACCGAAGAGCAACCCCCCCCCCCATTGGGATGCCTTGCACCTGACGATAAAAACCTATACCGTTGTGCAGTATGTTTTCAAACAAAACAATATTTATCAGCATTTTATATTGGTAGAGGGAGATGGTAGAGTGGAGATTGTGATGCTCATGAAGCTCCAATAAAATTTCGGATAAATCTTTTAAATTTACATGATTAAAAAGGTCTTTAAAATCAAAGCATCTGAAAAACATTTTATCCTTTATTCTGCTTAATTTGTCAATAAGATCAAAAGAATTTGACACCATACAGGTCCCTTCCTTTTTGATCTCTTTTAGTAATGGAGTCAGAATAGAAAGTAACTTAATATTAGTTATAGTAAGGTAGGATCCGTATCCAACTGTCACAGGTCTAAATTTGATCGGATTTTTATGCATTTTTGGGATTAGTACAAGATAAGGAAATCTTACAGATTTCAAATCATGTCCTATACGTTTATAAAGTGCTGTGATTCGGTTTTCCATGGCTTTATCGGTGGTATTGATCTCTTCATACATACTTTCATTTTCGTAACATTTGCGTAAAGTGTCTACATAATATTTTTTGCAGACAAATACGTAATTCGATGGCACTTTATCCATGTAAGTGATTGCAAATCTATCTCTCAAGGACTCCATCTCTGGTACTTTGTTGTTATGAAAGGTGTTATAGGAATCTGGATGATAATGCCTTTCGAATCCTTTTATAACTTCGCATCTCCATTTGTGGAAAGTTTGAATGGGGTGGCTGTATTTCACCGCCATTTTGTATATGAAATCATCCACGTCTTTTGCAAAAGCAAAGGCACTTCCTAAATGCTTTTGATCACGGAATTTAGTTCCCTGTTTTAACAGCAATTTGATGTCATTATTATTATACATTTCCAATTTTCCTGTTATTACGTGTCCGTGCGTGGCATCAATTTCTTTATAAGTGTTTAACTCTTCAACACAGTTACACTTTAAGTCAGAGAAATGGTTTAAATTTTTGCCAATATTATTATAGTTGAAATATTTTCTGCCGTTAGTTTTAAGATATCTGTAAGTAATATTGATATTAATATTGCGTATAGGCAATAATTCATCACAATGTTTTAAAATAGATTTAAATGGTATAACATTATAGGTTTTATTGTAAAAGGTTGTAATCATAAATTCCCTTTTATTTGATACAATAGGTCTTTCGTTCAAATTGACTTTCAATATTAGTGCACGTAATTTTAGAAAATTATAAAATACTGCAATATTGGTACATGCTATATAACAATATGGATTCGGGATTATAGGACGATCTTTCCATTCCCTCCATAGACGTTGTATATGAACTTTCCTTATACCGTAAATTCTGTTTTTGATCCATGCCGTTCTAACTTGATTGTACTTTTTAATTTCTTCGATAAAGGTGTTCAAATTCATCAAAGTTTTCTTATAATTTCTTGCTGTATGGTTATTATTTTTATTTTTACCTCTTCCTCCTCGTTGCCAACGTGTAGTTTTTCTATTATTAGTATATTCTATTGGAGCATTATTCAGTTTAGTATAGAACTCCATATTATGAATATTATCAAAGTTAATGGTATTCAATCCAAATGGGAAAAGCGTGCTAAATTGCTATATATGTGTGTTTTCCCACCATAAGCGTTCTTTAATATCAGGAACAATGTCTAGGATGGAAATAGATATCCTTTCAAAATCATTATTTGAAAAATGTTGCAACTCAAAGTTGTTAATACCAGAAGAATTTTCACATACTCGCTTGATCTGACTTCGATGCAAGTTTATACGGATGTTAAGGGGATTGCCGGTTTGTCCAATATAACTCATGTTACAGGTCAAACAAGTAATACAATATATGCATTGATACACTTTACAAAATGTTTTGTGTCCAGGGTTTGTACTCTGGATTTGTACCTTATTTCCAATGGGACATAATTTGCAGCATTATACATATAATCAAGTGAATTAAAGAGGCTTTCTTCGATGATATAAATCAGGAGGAGTTCTCTAATGAGGCTCATGCCTATGCCCAACATGTGTGTTCATCCTTAAAGATAAAGAATATGGGGGATATCATGGCTTGTACATAAAATTGATATTCTTCTGCTAGCGGACATTTTTGAAAATTTCCGTGATTTGTCACTGAATTATTATGGAATAGACGCTGCCCACTGTCTATCATTACCATCTCTTACCTGGAATGCAGCGCTAAAGTCTAGTAGAGTATTATTAGAACTGATTACAGACCCTGATATGTACCTATTTTTAGAAGAAGGTATAAGAAGTGATATTAGTGGTGTTATTAGTAAACGTCTAAGCCAGACTAATAATAAGTATTTTAAAGGCCTGTTAATAAGTATTTTAAAGGAACATTATGATTCTGCAAAACCTAGCAAATATATAATGTACCTGGATACTAATAATTTGTATGAATTGGCTCTTAGCTAATTACTACCTGTATCTGATTTTTGATGGTTTGATTCTAAAGAAATCCAGAACTTTGATCCATTTGTCATAGAAGTTTGTTCAGCTATAGGGTATATTATCGAGGCGGATAATGACTGCATTGAAGATTTGCACGATGAACATAATGATTAACCTCTGGCACCTGAAAGGATGCATATTACCCCATCTCTGATTTCAGAGTATAACAGTAATTTATTAGAAGAAATGAATTTGAAAATATACAAGGATCAGATCAAATTAACACCCAATTTGAGTAATAAGTCTAAATATGTTCTACATTATAGAAATTTAAAACAGTATGTGAAACTTGGAATGAAATTTGTGAATATCCATCAAGTATTAGCTTTCAAGCAAGTACCCTGGTTGAAACCCTATGTACAATTTAACACTGAGAATAGAATGCTGGCGAAAAATTCCTTTAAAAAAGATCTGTCTAAACTTATGAATAATGGAGTTTTTGGAAAGACTATGGAGAACTTGAGAAAAAGAATGGATGTTAAACTAGTACAGCCTAAGAAGAGATTAGAAATTTCTCTTTCATCACCAGCCTTTTAATCCTTCAAAGAAGTTAATGAACATATGGTTGTAGTTTATATGCCTAAGACTAATTTGAAATTGAATAGACTCATCTATGCAGGTTTTTCAGTACCAGACTTGAGTAAAACACTCATGTATGAGTTTCATTATGATTTTATTAAGAATATGTATGGAAGTTGAACTGAATTACATTTTACCGATACTGATTCATTATGTTATGAAATCGAAACGGTAGATATTTATAAAGATTTTGAAAGTTATGAAGATTATTTCAACTCTTCGGAACCATGGGATCATCCAATTCATTCCAACAAAAATAAAAATATGATTGAAAAAATGAAAGATGAGTTGAATGGGACTTCTGCTCCGGAGTTCGTAGGCCTAAGATCAAATATGTATAGTTTAAAAACACCTTGCATGGAAAAGAAAACTGCTAAAGGTCTTAATAAGAATGTTGTGAAAAGATTCATTCATCATTAAGATTATTATAACTGCTTAACAAGATGTAGATATAATAGATTTGAGCAAATTAAAATTGAAAGTAAAGATCAGAAGATTTATACTGTGAAGCAGATTAAAATAGGGTTATCCCCCTATGATGATAAACGCTATATTTTAAATTATGGTATCAAGAACTTAGCATATGGTCATTATCAAATTTAAATGGCTAAGTCATGCTAAATTAAATTGTAGCGATGTATTGCATACATCGGGTGGAGGTGGGACTACAAATTTTTTTAAAAAAATTCTTTAATTTAATTAATAAAATGAAGATTAGAAAGAGTGAATTCATTTACATACACTGCAAGAAGCTATAGATTATGTTGAATTATATTAAGATACATTACTTTTTACACGTATACTGAAAGAATCCAATTGAATTAAAGATACTCCAGTATGGTAAAGATGCCTATGGATAAAAAAAAAACTGGAACGAATGAAATATATATATATATATATATATATATATATATATATATATATATATATACAAAACGAAATGAAATTTGCATTTTACTACTACTCTTAAAAAAATACTTCATATCTACTTACTCATTAATAACATTCTACTTACTCTTACCATACTGATAAAATCTCCAATCATAGAAAAGTCATGTGACTTATTATGTTTGAAAACTTCATCGAAAACAAATTAACTTTTTTCAAATAACGTCATCGAAATATAAATCGCCTGGCTTTCTGTATAAAAGCAGTGAATATTTCATTCATAAACTTTTCTCCATTCCTTTCATTCAGCGGCAATATTTTCAAAATTATCACAATACTACAATAATTTATTTTACTTGAAAACGCAAAACTATGGAGATAAAATTACTTTCTAACTCCATGCTTAAAACTTCATCAAAAAGCAATAATATGGAATCTTCTGCTTCTCTATGTAAAATCAATAAATGTCTCATTTATATCAGCTGTATTGCAGACTCCAGAGCTAAATAATTTTGCGTTAAAGAAATTCAGCAATTCTTATACAACTCATCTTACAGCTTGATGTGTTTACATTCTCCATACGTGAAAGTTAGGCTTCGTTGTAAAGATGATCAAAGTTTGATGATCATTTAAAATCCAAAATATTGTAGTTGCGTTGGCGCAGTATATAGATGCACAGAAAAAAATAAAAAATAACGGTTTTAGGACGGATGCAACAATAAATATAAATTGAAAAGAACTTTAGAGATCACGATTTTGACACAAGATGGATGCCATGTTTTAGTTTGAAATGGGTCACGTGATCTTTTCATATAATATGGGTGCAATTAATATTTTAATTTTTATTTAAAAAACTACCAAACATATTTTGCTGAAATTTTTTTTATATATTTTATGGAATAATTTGAATATTTCCTGAAATTTTCGAAGCAATTTGTGAATTTTAAATTCGCTTAAAAATATTTGAAGAATTAGGTTCCATAGGGTTCAATGTATTTCATTTTTTCAACCCAGGTTCAATCCAAAACTAATTGGGTGCTATTATTAATTTACATTCCCATAAGTCCCACAGACCGTCTCAACAACAAACTAAATTTTCATTTTGATAAAGTCATTTTTACGGCAATTATCGTGCGAACGGACAGACAGCCAGAATGAACAAAGTCATAAACACTTTTCGACTACGTTGTAAAGTGTTAATAAAATCCGCGTAAGATGGGGATAGCTTTGGGTAGAGCGGGGAATCGAACTCAGGTCCTCCGGTGCAAACCAGGTGCCTTTAATACTAGGCTGTTCCGCCCCAATTTGTTTCTATCGGATGCGTTGTTCTTTTTAACACTTTCCAACATAGTTGTAAAGTGTTTATGACTTTGTTCATTTTGTCTGTCAGTTCGTTCACACGATAACTGCGTAAAAATGACTTTATCAAAATAAAATTTTAGTATGTTGTTGAGATCGGCTGTGGGACATATAGGAATGTAAAAGAATAATATCACCAAATAAGATTTGGATTTAACAGGGATTGAAAAATTGAAATACACTGAATCCTATGGGACCTAAGTTTTCAAACATTTTTAAGCGGTGTTAAAATTCACAAATTACTTTGAAAATGTAAGAAATATTCAAATTATCACATAAAATGTGTAAAAAAATTCATTGAAATATGTTAAGTAGTTTTTTAAATAAAAATTGAAATATTCATTACACCCATATTATATGAAGAGATCATGAGACTTATTGCAAAATAAAATATGGCATCCAATTTTTTTTCGGTTAGTGAAATTCGTGATTTTTAAAGAGCACTTATTTATTTATATTTAGTATTGCATCCGTCCAAAACTGCTTTATTTTTGCATATTATCTGTGTATCTAAATTCTGTGCCTACACAATTATAATATTTTTGATTTTAAATGATCACTAAATTTTGATTATTTCTACAACGAAGCCTAATTTAATGTATGCTGAATATAAACAAATGAACGATTGTAAGATGAGTTGTATGAGAATTGCTGAATTTTTTAACGCAAAATTATGTAGCATTGGAGTCAGGAATATAAGTGAAATGAATGATGAAATATTCATTGATTTCACATAGAGAAGTAGACGATTATACAGCATCGTTTTTTTTATGAAGTTTTAAGTTTTCAAGTAAAATAAATTATTGTAGTACCGTGATAATTTTAAAAATATTCCCGCTGAATGTATCGCATTTCAGAGATGTTTAAATGTTTAAATAAAATTGCATCTCAGTTGGAAAATGTTTCGTAATCAATGCTTAATGCATGATTAATCTTTCCTTTTTTTAAGTTGCTACGTTCCGGGATTTTAAATTACCTTCGAGGCGAAATCCAAAGAAGGAGCATGGGCCGAAAAAAAGGAGACATTGTTAAAAGAATAAAAACGGAATGTATTAGGATGGATGGAACTAGGTCGATGCATGAGAATAACTTCACCAACCGATCGGAAATCATGGCTGCCCATCACCAGTTCAAGATTGCAAGGGAGAATCTAGATCAGTGACACAACTCCACCAGTACATACGAGCAGACTCAATGGCAGCTATTCAACAATCACGTAAAATGCGCTACGTCGCTTCTTTACGAAACCAGGAATGATGACAGACATTCAACAGCCACCTAAAACGGACTCTGCACTCCAACATGGCGGCGATGGATTTGGGGAGTGTTTTTGATAGCGGAATTTGAATTGCGTGTTTTAGTAATTTGAGTTGTGTTACATACTTCAAAGTTGAATTAAAATGATGGTGAATGCCTAGGGATTGTTTAGTGAGTATTTTTATATTATGCAAGAAGTGATTTAAGTCTACAAATGTACAAGTGAGTGTTTATAATGTGGGAAACGTGTCTATGTTACAGTAATATAGTATGTACGTGCTACTTGTATCTTCCACGGTAGCCATTGGTGTTGGCTTTTGGTCCATTGAAGCAGACAGCAAAGACTCCCGATTTCTGTTAGTAATTTCACTATTGTGAACTATTGTTCGGTACTATATTGATATATCGAAAAAGTATAATTACTGATTAATACTAGTGTCGTTGATATTGACTATTGTTATGATTTTCAAGCGAATTATAACTACCTATTTGATCCAGTTGCATCTGACTCCAGGACAGCCTTTTCTATAACTAGTGTACAAATCTACCTGGTGAACTAGTGACTACTACTGTGGTATCCCCAGGCCTTGGGTATCCTACTGCATCAACTTTGTACCAGTACCACCTTGGTATTGCTGTACCAAGCATTTTGGTTTTGCCCTGATCGGACTGGTCATTTCTTGGTTACCATTACCATTGCCAATCAACCTCTGCTATTTTCGGTCGCCTTTACCTCACACTCTACTATATTCACCTTGGTCTTAGATAAAGCAGCAGTTAAGGCTGTCCTTTCTTTAGACAACCACTCCCTCACGAATAGTAACTTTGAAGTTGATTTCTCCATTAAAGGCGAGAACGGTACCCGGTGGATCGTTCCTCGACACAGGAAATTTTTTGGAAGGTCATGGATGTTGGTTTCCATACATCGAGTGGGGGAGAATCCGTATTAGAAAATTGCGTGTTCACCATTACCGCCAATGTCGCAAATACAGACATACAACCACCAAGTGCAGCGATCCGGAGGTGTGCTTCGGTTGTGTGGAAGGCTACTGTCAGGGGTATGCAAGAACGCTCTAAAGTAATGAGCTCGCAATAACCAGGATACAGGTACCATTTTCCATTTTTAAAATCAATCTTTCCTGTCTTGATAATTTGCGTTCCACCTAACCTACCAGCGCCAAATTGATAAGGTAATGAGATTCACCAACTATGGTACTTAAGATTTTACAGATCACTGTTAACCACTCACTTTCCGCCCATAACCATACGTTGTTGGTGGCCAATCATTATGATTTGGTTTGACTTTAGGACTCGGTCTGTCGGGAGGCAAGGCGCCCCTCCTCTTTTTTGGCTTCTCTCAATTGTCTTAAAAATCGTAGGAGCTGTTATTGTTATATGTAACTCTTCCTTTAACTTTTACTTTAACTGTAATACTTCTTTCGTTTCCAACGGTTCTCGTTAGATAACCGAAGTCAAGCAGCATCGGGCGCGGTTAGTACTTAGGTGGGTGACCACCTGGGAACACCGCGTACTGTTGGCACATTTCGGGCGCGGTAGCCCGGTGGTTTGCGTGCTGGATTTGCAAGCTGCCACAACTACCGCCGTGTTCATGCGGAGAACGATCAAGTTAAACATGTGGGTCCGTAAGTCCTTCCGAGAGGTTGGTGATAGGGGAAGGAAGGTACGGTCCCTGTGGATGCCTCCCCACTGGGTTCCGGTCTAAATTGGGTGGCATTTCCCGGCCGTCCAAATGGTTACCTTACACCTTTACGGTAGGTCGGACGGTTTGGGTCTCAACAACAACTTCTTTCGTTTCAATAGAATTAATTTTGGATGGTAACATTGATCTGATCATTCATTTTGAATGCCTACTTTCGCCCGCACGAGTATATCGAGGTCCAATTCGATGAGTTCACAAATGTGGACTTGGGGACCTCGAAATTCGTCGTGCTGGTGATTTTAATGCTAGGTCTCCTGTTCAGGAGTGCGGTCTTGAGGATTGTCAGGAGATGCGGGTAGCGTATTTTTACATCCAAGTTCCCTTTAATCTATGCAACTATGCTAGCTCTGGCCAGACCTTTGTGTCCCATATTGGCACGGGGTGATCGGATCTGATATTAATTCTGGTTTATACCACTTGATTAATTTTTCGAAGGTGCTGGATTTGGAGAGTCTCAGCGATTATAAATTTTTTCTCTTGGGAAGTAGGTATAATCCGTACATTGATTTTTCTTTAAAAACTCGGTTTGGCGTTGGTAGACTAATTTTTAAATTAAAACGTCATTTTAATCTTTTTTATCTTAAGTTGGATAAAATGCATGTCATTGTAGGTGTTGTTATTGTTGAGACCCAGACAGTCCGACCTACCAGAAAGGTGTAAGGTAACTGTGTGGACGGCCGGGAAGTGCCACCCAATTTAGACCGGAACCCAGTAGGGGAGGCATCCACAGGGACAGTACCCTCCTACCACCAATCTCTCGGAAGGACTTACGGACCCACATGTTTAACGTGATCGTACTCCGCGTAAACACGGTGGCAAGAATTGAACCCGGGCCTACCGAGTGCAATTCCCGCGCGCTAACCTGTGGGCTACCGCGCCCTGTCATTGTAGGTGTTGTTGTTGTTGAGACCCAGACCGCCCGACCTAAGGTAACTGTTTGAATGGCCGGGAAGTGCCACCCAAGTTAGACTGGAACCCAGTGGGGGAGGCATCCACAGGGACCGTACCCTCCTTCCCCTACGACCAACCTCTCGGAAGGACTTATGGACCCACATGTTTAACGTGATCGTACTCCGCATGAACACGGCGGCAGTTGTGGCAGCGTTGTTGTTGTTGAGACCCAGACCGTCCGACCTACCAGAAAGGTGTAAGGTAACTGTATGGACGGCCGGGAAGTGCCACCCAATTTAGACCGGAACCCAGTGGGGGAGGCATCCACAGGGACCGTACCCTCCTTCCCCTACCACCAACCTCTCGGAAGGACTTACGGACCCACATGTTTAACGTGATCGTACTCCGCATGAACACGGCGGCATTTGTGGTAGCGTGCAAATCTAGCAGTTGTGGCAGCGTGCAAATCCAGCGCGCAAACCACCGGGCTACCGCGCCCGAAATGTGCGAACAGCACGCGGTGTTCCCATGTGGTCATCCACCCAAGTACTAACCTCGCCCGATTCTGCTTGACTTCGGTGATCTAACGAGAACCGGTGTTTTTAGCAGGGTAGGACCGTTGGCTACGTCATTGTAGATGTTGACGACTTCACTAGTTTCTTGATTAATTCTGTTAAAAAATGTATCTTTTCTGCACTGAGGAAGTGAAAGTTAAATCACACCTTTTGTTTTTCCTGGAGGATGAGGGAATTGGCGGTTTTTAAAAATTGTGTTACAGCTTTTTCCAGTCGGATTTCTTCTCTGGTACGGAGCACCGTAGCTGATGACGTTGTTTGTTCCGCCCGGACGGGCCAGGGCAGAATGTTGTTCAAAAATTAATTTCCCCGAACACTCTGTATGGAGGAATTTTTGTAACAACTACCAGAATTGCTTCGCGCCACCTTTAAAGTGGCTACCTGCCGCTCTGGTGAAGCTCGCGGCCTATGTTTTCAATTCGAAGATCAACTCAATGTAACTTTAAAGATGAAGTTCAGCATCTTCTTGAGATCCATCTTCTTCTTCAGCATCCCTCCCCAGTTATTTTTTTGCGTCTGACCGACCCTTTGGGGACCTTTGATTTTGTTTCCGCTCTCTCGTCTCTTTCCAGGAGAAAGGCTCCCGGGTTGATGGCCTGGACTATGTTTGAAACACTCTGATTAATCACGATACCTACCTTTTCGGTAAATTCTCTGGTCTTTGTTTTCGATTGGAATATTTTCCTTCTCTCCTTCGAAATACAAAGGTGTTCTTCCTCTTGAAGAAAGGGAAAGACTTTGCTTCTCTTTCGGCCTAAAACAAAATTCTAAGCCCGTCTTGCACATTTACAGGCTCATATGTAAAATTTCAAAATTGCACGTTTTGCTGTTTGTTCGTAATGTAGCATACAGGCGTACTGCACCCATAGGGGCTTCACCCAGTGTTCTCTCATACTTGCCAATCCTCAGAATTCGTTTCAGGAACTCTTTCACCTCACACGGTCCCCAAGCCTACAACTCGCTGAAGCTTGCGAACTCTTGGAACTCGAGAACTCCTTCCCCCTGTTCGCTACCTCTGTCTAACCACCTGAACTCGCTTAACGAGCTCTTTCTTCATGGTTGCTACGTTGTCATAATAGCCTAGGGGGGCTTCCCCCTCGGCTCACTGACGCTCATCAATCCCAGTAACTCATTTCGCGAGTCGGGTGGCTTTACTTCCAACTCGCTCGTACTCGACGAGATCGCTTTACGAGTTCTTTCTTGCCACCTGCTACGTAGGCATAATACTGCCGTTTCGACCGTCCCTTGATCGGTTACGCTCGCTAACCCTCGGATTTCGCTTCGCTCTTTCAACTCAGCCGGTACACGACTGCATTGTCCAGCGTGTCTCCTGCACTCTGCTGCTTGCCAACTCCCGGAGATCGAGGTCTCCGTCCATCTCCATTTGATGCCGCTCATTAATCGCCAAAGCTCGCTTCACCAGTTCTTTAGTTACGCCTGCATAGCAATCTTACAAGTAAACAGAGATGATTCATTGATGAAAACCCTGATGCCATTTCAAAAGAAGTAATATTAAATGAAGTTCCGAATAATTAATCTATCTATCTATATATACTAATTTCCAAATGCCCGTCTGTCTGTTTGTATGTCCGTCTGTCACGCTTTTTTAGGCACTTCCCAAGTAGACAGAGACTTGCAATTTGGTACACCGGTCGGTCGTTCCGACAAAAAACCCTGGAAAAATCGAATTTTTCAAAAATGTTCTGTATAGGGGATGCTCTACACCAAAACGTTTGAAAAGTGAAATGATAGGAAAGCATACTTTGGGATGAGATAGAGACTTCAAATTTAGTGTATGGGTAATTCGTTTGAAAGGAAAAAAGTGTACAATTTCAGATTTTCAATAATTTCTACTTAAAAGGGGTGCGGCATACCAACATGCCGAATAAATGAGATTTGCCGAATAAATGAGAAACGGATCTTTTAAAATTTTATAGAGGCTTGAAATTTGGTATATGGGCTAATCTTATGATGAAAACACCCAAGACGAATATAGTTTTTCAAAAACGTTCGTTTAAAGGGTGCCCCAGAGAAAAACGTTGGAACAGTGAATTGATAAAAAACATGCTTCGGGATGTGATAAAGATTTCAAATTTGGTGTACGGATAGATAGTTTGGAAGGAAGAAAATATACAATTTCAGTTTTTTTTATTTTCGACTTTAGAGAGTGCAGCACACCAAAATGATCGATTTTCGGAGGAAATGAGAAAAGCTCCTTTTAAGATGTGATAGAGCCCACTTCAGCCCCTCAACTGCATTTCGGGGGGACACGCGGGGGTTTTCTCAACGGCCCCCCTCCTCCTACTCTCCGAAATTAGACCGGGGCCTTCATCAGGTGAGGGAGTGTGCGGCAGCAAAGACATCTGATCAAAGATGTTTGGAGCCTGTACCCGAATTATAAGAAAGGAGGAGAAGCTAGCTTTTGCTCAGTGATTATAATGTCGGTTTTGTAAGAAAAGGGTCTCTGGTTCGGGGCCCGGCGACGCACAATCGCCACAAAAGTGTGCAATTTCAGATTTCCAATATTTGCTACTTTAGGGGGTGTCACACCAATATGTTCGATTTTCAGAATAAATGAGACATGCTTCCTTCCAAATGTGATAGAGGCTTGTTATTTGGTATATGTGCCAATCATCAAATAAAAAACTCAAGACGAATAGATTTTTTCATAAGTGTTCTTTTATGGGTGTGCTCCATAGTAAAACGTTCGGAATGTGAAATGATAAAATAGCGTGCTTGGGGATGAGAGAGACTTCCAATTTGGTGTACGGGTAGACACGTTCGAAAAGAAGAAAGTGTACATTTTAAGTTCTTTTTAGGGGGTTCTGCACACAAAAATACTCGTCTTGCCGAATAAATGTGAAACGCGAATCATTCAAAATTTACATTAATCGGAGGTTGCATATTGAGAAACCGTTGATTTTCAACGGGTATTCGACTAGTATTTACTAATTTCCAAGTGTCCGTCTGTCTGTTCGTCCGTCTGTCACGTTTTTTACGCACTTCCCAAGTAGATAGAGACTTGTAATTTCGTACACGAGTCGATCGTTTGATAAAAAATCTCTGGAAAAATCGCATTTTCCAAAAATGTGGAAGGGGGTGTTCCACACCAAAACGATCGAAATTGAAATGATAGGAAAGCATACTTTGCGATGAGATAGAAACTTCAAATTTAGTATATGGGTAAATAGTTCAAAAGGAAGAAAGTGTGCAATTTCAGATTTTCAATATTTGCTACTTTAGGGGGTGCCGCGCACTGAAATGTTCGATTTGCCGAACAAATGAAAAACTCCTGCTTTAAAATTTGATAGAAGCTTGAAATTTGATATATGGTCTAATCAGTTGATGAAAACAGCCAATGCAAAAGAGGTTTTCAAAAATGTTCGTTTAAAGGGGAAAACGTTTAAAGAGGAAAGGTGAAATGGCGAAAAACCATGCTTCGATATGTGATATAGACTTCAAATTCGATGTACGGGTAGATAGTTTGAAAGGAAAGCATGTTTAATTTCAGATTTCCGATATTTTATACTTTAGGAGGTGCCGCAAATCCAAATGCTCGATTTTCCGAATAAATGAGAAACTCCTCCTTTTAAAATGTAAGAGAGACTTGATATTTGGGTATATGAGACAATCATCTGATAAAAATCACAAGAATAGAGTTTATCAAAAATGTTCATTTAAGGGGTGCCTACTCCACACGAAAGGTTCGAAAAGTGAAATGATAGAAAAAATATGCTTTGCGATAGAATAGAAACTTCAAATTTGGTGTATAGATAGATAGTTCGAAAGAAAGAAAGTGTGCAATTGAAAATTTCAAAGATTTGTAGTTTTTGGTGGTTCCGCACACCAAAACGTTTGAAAAGTGAAATGATAGAAAAATATGCGTTGCGATGAGATAGATTTCAAATTTGGCGTATGGGCAAAGCGTTCGAAAGGAAGAAAGTGTACAATTTCAGATTTCCAATATTTTCTACTTAAAGGGTGTCGCACACCAAAATGTTCAATTTACCAAATAAATGAGAAACATCTCCTTTAAAATTTGACAGTGGCTTGAAATTTGGCATATGGCCTAATCATTTGATAAAAACACTCAATACGAATATAGATTTTCAAAAATGTTCGTTTAAGGGGTGCTCCAGAGAAAAACTTCCGAAAAGTGAATTGATAAAAAAATACATGCTTCGGGATGAGATAGATATTTCATATTTTGTGTACGAATATATAGTTTGGAAGGAAGAGAGTGTACAATTTCAGTTTTCCAATATTTTCTACTTTAGGGAGTGTCACACACTAAACATTTCGATTTGCCTAATAAATGAGAAACGCCTACTTTAAAATTTGACAGAGGATTGAAATTTGGTATATGGGATAACCATTTGATAAAAATCACAAGACGAATAGAGTTTTTCTTAAATATTCATTTAAGAGGGTGCTCCACATAAAAACGTTCGAAAGGTGAATTAATAAAAAAAAAAATATGTTTCGGGATGCGATAGAGATTTCAAATTTGGTGTACGGGTAGATAGTTTGGAAGGAAGAACGTGTACAATTTCAGTTTTCCAATATTTTCTACTTTAGGGCGTTCCTCTCACCAAAATGTTCGATTTTCGGAATAAATGAGAAACGCCTTTTTCAAACTATGATAGAAGTTTGATATTTAGTAAATGGGTCAATCATCTGATAGAAAACCCAAGATGTTCATTTAAGGGGGTGGGTACTCCACACAAAAACATTCGAAAGGTGAAATGATAGAAAAAGCATGCTTCGCGATGAGATAGAGACTTTAAAACTGGTGTACGGGTAGGTAGTTGGAAAGGAAGAAAGTATGCAATTTCAATTTTCCAATATTTGCTATTGTAGTGGGTGCCTCACGCTAAAATTTTCGACTTGACGAACAAATGAAAAACGTCTCCTTTCCAATGAGATAGAGGCTTAAAATTTGGAAAATGGTCTAAACATTTGATAAAAAACCCATGATGAATACGGTTTTACAAAAATGTTCATTTAAGGGGGTGCTAGACAGAAAAAAGTTTGAAAGATGAAATGATAGAAAAAGCATGCTTCACGATAGGATAGAGACTTCAAATTTGGTATATTGGTACGGCTTGTGACCGCCGAGGAATCAGTATGGTTTGGGGAAAGTTTTGTACGAGGAAAGTTTTGCAGCGGCACGAAGGTTTTATCGCTGTGTGGGACCAAAAATATTTATATTAAATCCCGCAAGAATATAATCAAAATAAGGATGAAACATCAATTTGGTATATTTTTACACAAACTATTTTAAAAGCTTACATTGAATGCTTTAAGTCTTTCGGGATCATATTTATTCATATCAATTTTGTCAGTATCGTCATCATCATCTTCATCATCTTCATCTTTAGTTCCCGCAGATAAATTATCAGGTGTACTGGAAGCTTCTCTTTTGGTACAACCATTGCAAGGGCTCTGAAAGAAAAATTAGGTTAGTTTTTAAAAGCTCCAAAGTTCTCTGTATTTAAAGAATAATTATTAAACAGTTATATTGCTAGTTTTTTGCGGTGCCAAACACAAAGAATTTGATAATATCAAAGCATGTCCCGAGTTTGGTTGGCTAACAATAGATACGATTGGTCAAATATACCGTTAATTTTCAAAATGTGTAAAAAGCGTAAAATCGTTCGGCTACATTTTCCTTGCATACAGAATTAGCAGAAAATGTGGTTAGTCATATTTTGTCGTCAGGTAATTGAACGAATGTCTGCAATGTTTGATGCACATCGGAAAAAATTTTCTACACATGGTTCTTCTTTATGGTACTCTTATTAAATGATTTATTTATTTATTTTTTACATTTGTAATTTTGGATAACGACAAATGAAAATACTCCCACTATGTTTAAGGTATTTCGACTGTTTAGAATTTATTTGGCAAGTTACTAAATAATGTGCCATGCTGCTAAAAATGCACCATGTTGCCATTTAATTTGAACTCAAGGTTGATTTCGTATAAAACTTTGTGCGGTGAAATGGAATGCAAAGAATGTAAATGAAGCGAGTTATGGTTCTCGAGAAAGAGATTTAACCATCATACAGTGAGAGTAATTGAATGAAATCTGCAATTGGAATTTGTGTTTGCATTTTGGGGTCTGCAGTCTGCACTTTGTGAATTTCCTTATATCATTACTGGTCTTGAAGGGAAAATTTTAAAGTTCACTTTTAATTAAGTAATTATATAAAATTGAATAAATAATTAAGTAATTGAATGAAATTTGCAATTGGAATTTATGTTTGCATTTTGGGGTCTGCAGTCTGCACCCTGTGTCCTTATATCATTACTGGTCTTGAAGGGGAAAACCTTTAAAGCTCACTTTTAATTAAATAATTAAGTAATTGAATAAAATTGAATGAATAATTAAGTAATTGAATGAAATCTGCAATTGGAATTTATGTTTGCATTTTGGGGTCTGCATTCTGCACCCTGTGAATTTCCTTATATCATTACTGGTCTTGCAGGGAAAACTTTTAAAACTTACTTTTAAGTAACCCAATGGGGCCTCCAAAATTTCAAGCGTTTGACCATCTTTTCATTCCACCATAGGGATGAAAATGTGGTTAGTCATATTTTGTCGTCAGGTAATTGAATAAAAAAGCCATCAGATTTATACTTTGAAACAGATCAAAATGGTTTTATATCCCTATAATGGCAAATAATATATTTAAAACGATGGCATTAAGAGTTTAGCTTATGGTTGATTTAATCCTTTGCTTACGGGTGGGACAGCGTCCATCCCAAACGAAGAACCTCAAAAAGACAGGTATTTGATATACCTTATCCCAAACAGTTCAATCCCCCTTTGCAGGCATTGGTGTCCATGGACGACAATATCTGCAAAGGGGATCGAATGTATGCATATACGAATGTATGCAATGTCTGCATGGACGCCAATGTCTGCAAAGGGGGAACGAACTGTTTGGGATAGGGTATATCAAATATCTGTCTTTTTGAGAGGTTCTTCGTTTGGGATTAACGATGTCCCACACTGTAAGCAAAAGGTTAAATGACATAACAATATAGTATATACTCACATCACAACGGTCAATTCATGATCAGGAATGTTCAAAATGGATTTATTTGGAAGTTTTAATTTTTGAATCTTTGAACTTACCATATTTGCATATTACAAACCATAGGTATGCTAGGAAAAGTGAAATATATATGTACATTTAAACATATGCGTATATTTAAACTTGAAAATAAACTACATGGGGGAGAATTTCGCTTTTAGGAAACTATTAGAATGACTTCTTTTCCAATTTCTATAAACATGTCTTGAAATTAGCACACTGTCTACCCCTGTCTTTGTTTATTATCGATTTTTAACATCTATTACTAAAACTTTAGTCAGGTATTATAACAGATAGATTTTCAGATATATACGAGGTATCTGGGAGAGTCCGTATCAGGGGAATTTTCTCGAGAACGAAGAGCGTTTTCTTTATTTATTTAATGCAGTTTCATGGGAAGCCCCTGTGGCACTACACGGTAAGGAAACTTTGTATTGGCTATCCCTCTTCTTATGGGGGGTGAAGGTGGGAGCTATCTCACTCCCTTTTAGATATAGAGAAAAAGTCAATTACGAAGTTGTAGCTCGTTGCCAAATTAATATAACTAATGCGTTTGTCTTACAGAAAGAGTGAAATAACTCTGAAAACTAGAGAAAGACTCTAAATCCTCGCTATATAAAACAACATTAAAGTATTCAGAAGTTCCTTGCATTGGGAAACACTATGTGTAAAATGGTTTGGCTGCAGTGGCATTCCCGTTACATTTTCCAACAAGAAAGATCAATCATGCATAAAACATTGATTATGAAACACTTTTCAACTGAAATACAAAATGCGATACATTCGGTAGTGTAACTTTTTTAATTTATTAACAGAACAACGATAATTTATTTTACTTGAAAACTTAAAATTTCATCGAAAAAAATGAACTTCATTCAAATGACGATATCGAAATATAAATTGCCTGGTTCTCTATGTAAAAGTAGTGAATATTTTATTCATACACTTTTATTCCAGACTCCAGAGTTAAATAATTTTCGTGAAAAAAATTTCAGTAATTCTTATACAACTATTCTTTAAAATTATTTGTTTACATTCTGCATCCATTAAAATCAGGCTTCGTTGTAGAAATAATCAAAGTTTGATGATCATTTAAACTCAAATATATTGTAATTGAGTTGCCGCAGAATATAGATGCACAGAAAAAAAGCAAAAATAAAGCTATTTTAGGACGGATGCAACACTAAATATAAATTATAAAGAATTTTAAAAATCACGATTTTTACTCTAGGAAAAAAGATGGATGCCATATTTGTTGGATATCTGTGATGAATCGCCGTTTGAGCGATAAAAAAAAGCAATTTGCGACTCTCACTTTCTCGCTAACCTCCTGCAACCCTTCATCTTCAAAACAGAACTCATTCCTCTTACAGACTCTGATGTTAATAGCCGTACTCTTGCAAGAACTGAATGTAAATAATATCATCTGTACATAATACTGTAAATTAATAATGTATAATTAGAATATAATTTAAAATTGTTACAGTAGTAGTCACTGTGCGGAAAATCCTGTGTCAATACCAATTATATAGCTCAAGGATCCAGAGGCGCTACCTTCAAAAAGATGTAATAAAGGTAAGTGATTTTTATTTCACTACCTTATCTTACCACTTATATATATATTATCAAAATTAAATAAAGAAAAAAACCCAACAGATTATGAGACTGACGTCTCTCGAATAAACATCCTTGAAAAAAATAATTTGTAACAAAATGTCTCTCATAAAAGACAGCACTCAAATTGCAAAATTAAATGCAACTAACTATGCCACATGGAAATTTAAAATGGAAATGTATCTCATTAAAGAAGATCTGTATAATATCATACAAGATGAATCGCCTGATCCGATAACGGCGAAGTGGCAAAAATCCGACCAACAGGCAGGCGCACTAATAAATTTATGTATATATTGAGGATAATCAAATTATTCATGTTAAATATGAAACCACTGCTAAAGCTACATGGGAAGCTCTCAGAAAAATTCATGAACGGTCAAATCTCTCAAGTAAACTCTTTTTACTGAGAAAACTCTACAGCACTAAGCTGGAAGAAGGTGGTAACATGAACACGCACATTGTAAACATGTTAGAGCTAATCGATAAGCTACGAGCTATTGGTGAAAATACAAGTAATTCTCATATATCAGCACTACTACTATGTTCAGTACTAAGAAGTTACGACGGACTTATTACCGCTCTTGAGGCGAGACCGGAAGATGAATTAACTCCGGATTTCATTAGAGGAAAATTAATAGAGGAGTACAATCGAAGAAAAGAAAACTCGATAAATGAACCATCTAAAGCTTACAAAATCTTTAACAGAAATAAAAATCGAGAAAATAAATTTTGTACATATTGTCAAAAACAGAGTCATTTTAAATCCGAATGCTGGCATCTTAAAAATAAGAATTCCAACTTTCAGAAATATCCCTCAAAGAATTCTATTAAACCCAAGCAAAAGTCTTCTTTCTTTGTTGAAACGAAAGGCGAATCAGGTGATGACTCACCAGACACATCTCGAAAACAAGCGGGCACTTCGGCTCTCATTACAGCTCCGATTTGTGAAAAACCAAAACAAAAATCGCTCTCTTCAGACGATGCAAGATCAGACGATTACATTCGCAGCAAGAAATGCAAATAATCTTTGCTGTACTTGGCTCATAGACTCGGGGGCGTCAGCGCATATGTGCAATGACCCAGATTTCTTCACGGAAATAAACTATGAAGCTCGAAGCACGATTACTGTCGCGAATGGAAATAAGTTACAAGCTAAGGGTTCTGGCGAATGCGTAATTTTAACCAAGAAATCGGAAGATAAAATAAGACTACAAAATGTTTTGTACGTTCCTGAATTAGAAAGTAATCTAATGTCAGTTAAAATGGCAACTCAAAATGGTTGTACAGTTATATTTGAGGAAAACAAATGCACAATTATGAAAAATGGAAGTGTATGCTTAGAAGCTAGGGCGCATGATAGTTTATACGAAGTCATGGCGGAAAGGGATAATAATGAAAATACTTCAACACATCTTGCCTTATAATGCAAAAATAAAAATTGCATAGAAACATGGTACAAAAGACTTGGTCATAGAAATAATGATGCCATAAAACAGTTAATTTCTGAAAAACTAGCTGACGGAATACAGATTGATAAGTGTCAACAGGAGAATACATGTGACAACTGTATCAAAGGAAAAATATCTCAATTACCTTACCCTAAAGAAAGCAAATACAGAGCGACCAAAGCACTTGAATTAGTACATTCAGATATTTGCGGACCAATGCGTACTCCTACGTTCAGCGGGAAATTATATTTTCTCACCTTTGCAGATGATTACAGTCGTTTCACAATGATTTATCTCATTTCAAAGAAAAGTGAAGTATATACCAAACTTAAGGAATACATAGCAACGACTAGAAATAAATTTGGAAGAGAAATAAATACACTAAGATCTGACAATGGGGGAGAATATATTAGTAAGGAAATTGAAGACTATCTAAAGGATCACGGGATCCATCATCAGGTTACTGTACCTCACTCGCCGTCACAAAACGGAATAAGTGAAAAGAAAAACCGTAGTTTAATAGATGCATGCTATTGGAAGCAGGATTACCACATAAATATTGGGGTGAAGCAGTTAACACTGCAAACTATTTACAGAATCGCTTGCCCACAAAACCAAACAAGAAAACACCACACGAACTGTGGACGGGAAGAAAACCCGATCTATCCCATATTAAAATATTTGGCTGTAAAGCATTCGCTTACATAGATAAAACAAAGCGAGGAAAACTCGATGACAAAGCCATCAAAGGAATCTTTGTTGGATATGACAACAGGAGCAAAGGTTACCGAATTAAAGTAGGAGAAAATAACATAATAATCAGTAGAACAGTAAGGTTCATAGAAGAAATAAAAGAAGAAAAGGTAGAAATTCCTATTTACAGAAATTCATGAATCTGAAACTAAAGAACCAAGGAGGTCAGAAAGAGTTAATAAAGGACAACCTCCAGAAAGATTTGGTTACTATACTGAAGGTACAAAAGTCATTGAACCAAAAGACATTGAAGAAATGCAAACTTTGGAACCAGAAGAAAGAATGAAATGGATGGAAGCAACTAAAGAAGAAATAAATTCTTTAGAAAATATTGACACATGGGAATTAGTAGATTTACCCAAAGGAAGGAAAACCATAGGATGCAATTGGACATTTAAAGCGAAGCTGAATGCAGATAGAAAAATTGAAAGATACAAAGCCAGACTAGTTGCAAAAGGCTTCAGTCAAAAATTTGGCACAGATTATGACGAAACATTCGCACCAGTCGTAAAGCATACAACGATAAGAACATTCCTGGCAGCAGCAGCACATAAGGATATGAAAGTTCACCACATTGATATAAAAACAGTATTCCTCCATGGTGATTTAGAAACAAGAAATTTATATGGATCAACCAGTGGGTTACAACAAATTGCAAGATAATAAAGTATGCAAACTAAGAAAAGCCATATATGGACTCAAACAAGCAGCATGAGCTTGGAACTTAAAAATTGGAGAGAAACTACAAGAAAACTCATTCAAACAGAGTAAAGCAGATCCTTGTCTTTTCATAAGAAATGATGAACAACCTGTATATATCATCTTATACGTTGATGACATCCTTATATCAAGTAAAAATGAAAAAACAATTTTGGAAATCATCAGAAACTTGAAAAAAGAATTTGAAGTCAAAGACCTAGGAGAAGTTAGCTATTATGTCGGAATCAAAATTGAAAGATCTAGTAATGGAGATTTCACACTATCTCAGAAGAGCAAAATTGAAGATATTGCAGAAAATTTCTCTCTACAAGACTCAAAACCAACCTACACACCAATGAACACAGACTACTGCAAAATGGATGATGATGATGATGATGTCTTAGACGATAATACCAGATACAGAAAAGCAGGGGAGGCTGTGGTTGGGAATCGGTGGAAGGTAGTTCCCACCTGATTTGCGGAGGAGTACCTCTACTCTCGCATGGCACTCCGACACTGGAGGGTCTTTCCTCCAGTGTTTCCTACTCCAGTAGGACTTTCTTTCCTCCTCCCTTCTCTCCTCTCTGTCCTTCTCGCAGGCTTCCCTTTTGTTCCAGCTCTCTATTGTCTGTGAGATCCCTTTCATCTCGGCCTCAGGATCTCTTGGCCCATTCTCGTCCTTTAGGGCTTATTCCCAAAGTTATTTTTGTTGTCTCGTCACCCCAGTGGTGAAAGGTTTATCTTATAGTTTATGACGGTCCGTCACCTCAGTAGTGACAGGTTTATTTTTCAGAGTCTTGGCTCGTCTCTCCACCCTAGTAGCGAATGGCAAACCTCGCTCGGTCGGGGCATTACCTAATATGGTATTCCTCCATATATGGTGTCAACCTAATTTGGTATCTTTATGTTGGAAGCAAGCTTCCAAGTGCTTACTGACCATAACATTCATTTTCAGATTTAATAACCATTCCCTTACAGCAATTAATATCTTGTTTTTTACAGCCACTCCTTGGACAATAGGTCCTACCCCCCTTCCCCTAGGAAGAAGACTCTAGCTTCCCAGGCACAGGACGGCCTGCCTCAGGTGGTATTTGGTAGTTGGTAGGCTTTTTGGACCCCCCGGGGCCCACTGTCTCTAATCTTTCCATTACAGCGCCAGTGATGGGCAGTCCTTCTCCAGGGTAAGCGGTTTTAGGTTAACGTAATATTAGTTTAGTCTCTTAAGACCTCCCGCTCTTGTCTTGGCGGCAGTCTAGCCACTTCCTCCGTGGCTCACCACCACCCTCCATGGACAATAGGTCCTACCCCCGTCTCCTCCCTTCAACTTGTGTTTAGGGTCCTCTTGGTGTTTTCCCCTAGTTTAGGGGGTCTCTTCCCCTTTCTGCTGTTAGCTTAGTTTAGTTTATTAGTTATTGTTCCTAGTATTTTAGATTAGTTAGTATGTAACTAATTCTTTTAGCATGTATCTTCCTGGTCCTACGCAAGATTAACCTCCTGGCACTAGACTTCTAAGATTCTCTTCCCGGGTATAAGATCTTAAATAATCTTCCTCCTCGGTCAACTCACCCTCCTCTGTTTGACCCTATCTGGGCCCCTCCCGGCCTTGGCTTTAGCCCATCCTCTAGTCTCTCCTATCTCTTATTCTTTTTCTAGGCTAAGCTAACCCGGCAGTACGGGTATAAGTCCGGGTTACGACAGCGCCTCTTTAAGTTGCATACTGCCTCTGCATAACTACCGAGGGGTAGAAAGTTGGAATCCTCTGCAAAACTTGACATAAATTAATAGGCTGCCGTATTTACGGCTCTACTTTCGGAACGTTAGGCGGTCACTGCAGTTGCAATTATGTCGTTCACGCATCGTCAGAAGGGCCTCACATTCTCCTCTGGAGTTGGAGGCCGCCCGGGATGCCACTGCTGGGAAATTCTTGGCGGTGTTATCCAGGGCATAGTTCACATATCTTGGCTGCTCTCAGGGAGTGGTGTGCGTGGTCAAGGGTCCAGCAGAAACCTTTCCAGTTTTGGCATTTGTTTAGCCTTGGTGTATCGGTCACGCTTTAGACCACCTATCCTCTTCTGGACCTCAGCCGGGTCGTCTTCGGGCGACTCTCAGCGATGGAGAATCAAACCTGCAAGCCGTGTGGCAGAACAGGTCTCCATTTAGCTGTCTGACAGATACAGAAAAGCAGTAGGGGGATTACTGTACATAGCCACAATTACTAGACCAGACATTGCAAACTCAATCAACTTACTAAGCAGAAGAAATGAAAAACCTAGACAAAAAGATTGGACATCCATAGAAAAAGTAATAAGATATCTAATAACTACAAATGATCTGAAACTCCTAATCTCTAAAAACGAAGAACCAGTCCTTACAGGATACACCGATGCCGACTGGGGAAATGATAAGATATCGAGAAAATCAACAAGTGGATACATATTTCAAATTGGAAATAGTACAATATCGTGGAGTTCAAAAAGGCAAAATTGCATTGCTTTATCCTCCACAGAAGCAGAATACGTGGCAGCAGTAAATGCAGCGCAAGAAGCACAATGGTTAATTGGACAAACGGAAGATCTCGGACTTAAGCAAATTCTACCTATATCACTGTATGAAGACAATAAATCCTCCATCATACTATCACAAAACAAAAAAAAGAAAATAACAATAAAACAATAAAAAGTTCAAGAACAAAACACATTGACATTAAACATCACTACCTAAGGGATCTCCAAGAAAAGAAGCAAATAGAGTTAGAGTATTGCAGAAGCAATGAAATGGTGGCAGATATGTTCACAAAACCACTTGGAAGACCACAATTTCAGACACTTAGAAACCAAATTGGTCTCAATACGGCTCACATCAAGTAGGGGTGTTGGATATCTGTGATGAATCGCCGTTTGAGCGATAAAAAAAAGCAATTTGTGACTCTCACTTTCCCGCCAACCTCCTGCAACCCTTCATCTTCAAAACAGAACTCATTCCTCTCACAGACTCTAATGTTAATAGTCGTACTCTTGAAAGAACTGAATGTAAATAATATCATCTGTACATAATACTGTAAATTAATAATGTATAATTAAAATGTAATTTAAAATTGTTACAGTAGTAGTCACTGTGCGGAAAATCCTGTGTCAATACCAAATTATATAGCTCAAGGATCCAGAGGCGCTACCTTCAAAAAGATGTAATAAAGGTAAGTGACTTTTATTTCACTACCTTATCTTACCACTTATATATATATTATCAAAATTAAATAAAGAAAAAAAAGCCAACAATATTTTATTTTAAAGTAGCTCACGTGACCTCTTCATATTATATGGATGTAATTATTATTTTAATTTTTATTTATAAAACTACCGAGCATATTTTGCTGAAATTAATTTTTTATATATTTTATGGGATAATTTGAATATTTTCTGAAACGTTCGAAGCAATTTGTGAATTTTAAATTCGCTTAAAAAATGTTTGAAAAATTAGGTCCCATAGGGTTCAATATATTTTATATTTTTCAACCCTTGTTCAATCCAAAACTTATTGGGTGATATTATTCATTTACATTCCCATATGTCCCACAGACCGTCTCAACATACTAAAATTTCATTTTGATAGAGTTATTTTTACGGCAGTGCTAACGGATAGACAGGCAAACAGACATGAACATTTTCAACTATGTTGTAAAGTGTTAAAAATAAGGATCAATTCGCAATATTTTTCATTAGTAAACATACTAAACATGGATCATAAAATCGTTTTAAAAATAGGACGAAGTGACAAACACATATAAGGATACAACTCTGCAAATTTAATATACTTTCAATCTCAGATTACTTTACTTATTTTTCTGTCTTCGATTACGATAATGTTTTCGGGTAAATCGTCTATCAAATAAAACAGTGAGCATTTAAACTAAATTTATTAAATCGTTTGGTATACAGCTGTTGCCAGACGAATTTGCAGTTTAAAGAATAGCATTCGTTTAAAATATTTTTTGGTCAATTATTTGCAGCTTTTCCTGTCGGACAAACACATATTCATACTAAATTAGCAACGTTCTACAACTTTGTACGAATTGATTTTATTTCTCTATCATTAAAAGGGAGCGAGACAGACCCCGTCCCCATTAGAAGGGGGTCAGTCCCCAAAGTTGTCTTGTCGTGTAGCGCCATGAGTTTCCTACGTAGCTGCATTAAAAAAATAAGAATGATTGTCTAGGAAAGTCCGTATTCTGGATTATTAAATTTCAGGAGAACATAATATATGTTAACTACATAAACTATGTTCTCCAGAAATTTTCCCTGATACGAACTTTACTAGACATTCTGTATTCACTGCTATATCGGTATCATTGACGAATTACCTGGACTTAATAATGTGGAAAAGTCTCGAGAAAATACGCTGGGCAAGAGAACCGACAAACCCGAAGTCCAAAAGAGGAATGTGCGCAAATAGAAGAAACAGAGGATTTATACACTCAAGACCTGGATAAAGTGCTCACTTGCGAGAGCCAATCAGAAAGCAGAATAAAGAACAGTCCAGCCAATTGGAAACGGGAAGTAACACACAAGATTAGTATGCCTCAAAACACAACAGGAATATTCCGACAATACAAGTCAAATCCGAACAAGAATAAATGAGACCCAACAAGGCGAAAAATAGGTTAAAAAGCAAGAGTTCCAAAGTTTAAGATATGGAACAAAGAAAGTGAGAAAATGTATAGAGTTCTAGTAATCCAATTAATTCAATTAATTTATTAAATGACTTGCCCAGTACTCCATTTTTGTACGCGGTCTGGCGGAGTGCCCTGTAAATTTTCCCATTTTCTTCGTTGTATTTCTTAACCTTTGGGGCTCTTATGTGTCATTTTAACCCATTTTTGGGTCTCATGGGTTTTGTTGGGTGTCATTTATTTTTGTTCGGGCGTGACTCGGCTTGGGGTTTGGCGCATGCCAATCTTGTGTGTTACTTCTCATTTCGTGTTAGCTGGACTGTTCTTCATTTTGCTTTCTGATTGGCTCTCTCAAGTAAGGTCTTAATCCAGGTCTTGGGTATATAATCCCCTCTGTTTTTCTATTTGCGGCCATTCTTGTTTTGGGCTTCGGGTTTGTTGGTTCTCTTGCACTGACGAAGCGTATCTTTGCAGAATTCTATGCTATCAGGGAAGTAATCCAGTGGATCAAGAGTCATTTATTAAGTGAAAGAGAACAAAGATGTCAAGTATATAGTGACACTAAGTCATCAATAATGAGTATTTACAAAGCAGAATATTCACATCATTGGATTACGGAAATAAACAGCATTCTCTTAATATGTAAAGAAAATAACTTGATAATCAAGTTAAGTTGGGCTCATGATGGATTTATGGGAAATGAGAAAGCCAATGAGTTGGAGGTATAAGGAAGGAACATTGAAGAATATGGTGGTTGTGCAGTGAAATTTTCATGGATCCAAGTCAAGACAGACCTGAAGAAAGAAACGGTGAATGTTTGGCAAGAAAGATGGAATAGTTCGAGTAAAGGATGTCATGTTTATGATTTGTTTCCCAAAGTTGATGAAAAAAGATGCATCTGTTATATGTCTTATAATCAGATTGGGACAGAGAACATGGGTTATTTCTTGCCTACCAAGCTAGTAAGTTTGTCAAATCTAACGTATGTGAGTTTGACAATAATAGAACTATTAATCATTATATATATAATTGTAGTAGATATGACATTCTACGTAGTAAACATTTTCTTGAGGATTTTATTAATATTGTTTTAAAAGATCTAATTAAAAATGCAAGTGGTAAAAAATACTTATGTATCGTTATGAAAAATAGTGCCTATAAAATTCAAGTCAAAAATTGTATTATTTTACTTTGTTACCCGAAGATTGGTTTTTCATGCTGTAAACCAAAGTATGGTTATTTTTTAATAAAGGTCTTAGGACACACAGTTAGGGATTAATCAGAGGACGAGGCTCTTAAAATTTTGTTTGAAAATTTACTCTGTCTTTGCTTTATTGTAATGATGCCGCCCGGATGATAGACTATTAAATTACTATTCATAAAAATTATGAATATAGACAGCTGTTAATTTTGACACTATTCGATGCAGTTGCGTCTAATAGTGTCATAGGTATACAAAATTTCAGTTTTTTCCGTGCAATATCGAGCGTACTATCAAATTTTATTCAAAATTCGATGATTATTACGCTTATCGGCGACCATTCCCAAAGTTATTGGAACAAAAGCTTGGGTGTTTTTTAAAAGATCCCAGAAGTTTAGGCACTAACATAACAAAATAGGAAGGCAAAAATACCCTAAAATAATTAAATTAAGTACTTAAAAGGCATTAAAATATGAAAAATAGGCAGTAAAAGTCTAATATACATGCTAATTATACGAAAATATAATTCCAATAATAGTTCTATTACCTTAAAAAATATTAAAATGTCAATCAGTGAGAATTTCGGCATATGAGACCAACATCAATATGTTTATTTAATGTTTGAAATGAAAAGTCATACGTAGAAGAATAGTTTGAATTTTATTATTCTCATAACCAATTTCTATTACACATCCCAACTACATGCTTTTTTAATTTTTCAAATTGCAAACTCTGACTTCCACCTGTTAATATTGTTTTAAATAGTGAAAATTATCTTTCCACTCGAACTCAAGTAAAGGGCGCATATCTAAAGCAGCCCGCTATGGCGATACATATCAAGAGTTTGACAGAAATATCACCAACAACAATTTTTCCGATGTCCTTAATATGCTCGAACTCTAGATTTGTCGAAAAAACTTTTTCACTTTCCTTCCTGATAATATTAGCTGTTGCATTAGAAATGTAAGTAAAGTCTTTCACAATATCGGTTACAATTTTTAATAATTCTAAAATTTTTTTTAAACAATTCGATTGTCTATGGAAGTTTCTCAAAATGTGTTAAAATAAAGTATATTCATTTTCTATTTTAGAGCTTCCGAACACTAGTTTGACATTTTCAACAGATATAGCTTATTCGTCTGGAAAACTATTGGCAATTTCAGAAATTTTATCAAAATTTGAGCAATAGTAAATATCTGCTAATATACATGTGTCCAATCTGCTAAGAAAGTCCTCAAAAGAGGGAGGTTTTGCATCAAGTTCAACTGAATTCGAAAAAACGAGAAACTTCGTAATTTTAACAGACTTTGTAATTAAATGAAAAAAAAAATCCTATTTAAAAATAAACCGCAAAGAAAACTAAATAAATAAACTTTTAAACGCAGAAAACTACAAAAAATTCCAAAATAGCCATTTATGCCAGAAAAAATCCCAAAGAGGCATTTTCGGAATAACTTATAAAAATAGCAAAATATAGCAAATATAGAACTTTCGAGCTTTAATAACGACTGGCCACAATCTGCTTATATGATTAAGAACCAATAGCGGTTCAAATCCTAGTTTGATGCACTGGGCATCGGTTGTTCAAACTTATCATTTTGAAGTAGTGCATCGTGCAGGAAAAGCGCTCAAAAATGCAGGCAGCTTAAGCTAAATAGCTGCAAAATCAGAGAAAAACCTCTTAAATACTTATTTGTCTGTTATAAAAATGTTGAAAATATTTTATATTGATATAAATTGAGTACATACTAGATTTCATATATAGGATTAAAAAGTACTCTATTTACATGAACTTATATCAATTTATATTTAATGATTTACGTTCGTTGGTCATTTATATTAAGTACTTCTATAACATAGTATTGAAACTTTGTTGTTAATAAATTGTAAATGTGAAGTGAGTAATTTTGATGTCTGTAAAATTTTTAATTTGTATAAACATTGTTTTGATCCGGGCACAAGGACACTGTACAGGCACCGGGCATGGTTTGAGGCGCATTCAGGGGTAGCATGGGTCGCTCTATCGACCACAGCTATTGCAAGATAGCTATTTCAAGTTAAGGGTTTTCTTCAAAAAGCGATTAGGCTCGTCGAGGGAGTCGGCTATTTGTTATATATCCGCTTAAATTCGTTACATTAAAAAAACAATATTTTAAACTCGAAAGTTATAAATATTCAAGTGCAAATATTTTTTAGTATTTCAAAGATTCAATTGTAACATACTGTAGTCCTTTCGTACGAATGGTCGTGATTATTAGTGAAATCCCCTTTAATCATATTGATGGGTTCTTCATGCAATGATTCTTGAGGCCATAGAGATCTGTCAAGCTTTGCTTGCTTTATTCGTCTGCGAGATGGGCCTGCTGAGTTAAGGCTATCCGCCACTTCTGCAAAAAAAAAAAAAAAAAAAAAGATTTGACAAAGAAATAATTAGGATTTTATGAAACAAATCTCACAAGACACAAATATTTCATTACTAGTTAAATAAACGTATACCAATTGGATGGGTAAAGAACTTGTACTAGAATTGTCATTTACTTAAAAATAATAGCTTGCTTTTGCACCATCCCATCCATTATTAAAATACAACAAGAAAGATCAATCATGCTTAAAGCATTGATTATGAAACACTTTCCAACTTCAATGCAATTTTATTTAAACATCTCTAAAGTGCAATACATTCCTCGGTAATATTTTAAAACTTATCATAATAATATATTATTTTATTATATTTGAAAACTTAAACCTTCATCGAAAAAAATGAACTTCATTCAAATAACGGCATTGAAATATAAATTGGCTGTTACTTATAATAAACTGTTATTTAAAAAAACTTATGGCTGTTATTTTGTGCAGATAAACTCAAATTATTATTGAATAAATAAAGAGAACGTGAATATGAGTCTGCAGGGAAAGACATGTGCTGCCCACATTAGAATTTTTAACAATATTACAACAATGATTTATAGAAGTGAACGGGGATTATTTGCAGGCCATTTCAAAAAAAATGTATGATCTATATTTAAAGATCCACCAAATTTTTATAGAATAAAATGTTCAACAAATTTAAGCTGTGTACCAAATTTTACTCTCTAGGACTTAGGAAAGTGCATTAAAAATGCCATCAAATAAGTATAACACGAAGAGTTATATAAAATTAAAAAAAAAATTAAAAAATTGTTATCTACCAAATTTATTTTAAAATGTGAAGCCTCTTTCATATACAAAAACATAAAACTTTTGGAAAGATATTTATTATATAATATATCACTTTTTTCTTTCTGGAGGATTTCCCAAAAGTCAGAATTTATTTGAATTTGTTTTTTTCCCTATATTAAATCATTTTTAATTAAAAAACTACTTAATAAATTTTTCTGAAATTTTTTTTATACATTTTATGAGATAATGTGAATATTTCCTAAATATTTCGAAGCAATTTGTGAATTTTAAATTTGCTTAAAAAATGTTTAAAAAATTAGGTCCCATAGGGTTCAATGTATTTCATTTTTTCAACCCGGGTTCAATAAAAAACTAATTGGGTGATATTATTTATTTATATTCCCGTAGGTCCCACAGACCGTCTGAAAAACATACTAAAATTTCATTTTGATGAAGTCATTTTTACGGCAGTTATCGTGCTAACGGACAGACAGACAGAATGAACAAAGTCATAAACACTTTTCAACTATGTTGTAAAGTGTTAAAAATGTGTGAAAGAGAGAGGGAGGAAGTGTCTTTCCGATTTCAGAGAATTTATCCCACTCAGGGTGAAGAAAAGTGGTTACAAAAAGTGTCTCTGGGAAAAGATGGCCCCCCGGTGAACTAAAAGGCTAAATCTTTGCACACTTATAGTATCCACTGTGGGACAGAACTTTATGTACTCTGATTTCAGATCCACTTCGAGGTGATGATCGTGTCTTTATTTTAATGTCTTTCATGACTCTTAAGCAGCCCTCTGGTGACTTAGAAGGTTGAATCTTTATACAGTTATAGCATTAATCACTGGGTCGAACTTAATAAAATCTGTCAGAACTCCCCCGAAGCCCTTACCGGGAACATAAAAGGCTAAAATTGCACCTAGAGACAAAACTTAACTGGGCCAGTTTTCAATTGAGAACCTATTTTTGACGCTAAGTCCCATACATTGTTAAACAAAACAAAACGAAATTTAAAAAACGCCGAAGTGCATCTATTCGGGTTCTGATGCACCTGTGTAACAAATTTCATGGCCATACGACGCTTAGATTTTCCGCTACAAGACTCCACAGACAGACGACAGTCATCTTCTTTTATTAAGTAGGATTAGAAGCAGTGGATTATATCTAAGAGAACAAACAGTATCTTTAATGTCCGCATTTACAAGGATTCAAGATCACTACACATAGCATTGAGTTCCTGTGAAATTGGTATGTGGACTCACCAGCTTAAATATTAGATTTGAAATTGTGATAGGAAAATTACCCTGCATTGGGTGAAGGCACACATTGGAATTTAGGCAATGAGAAAGCAGTCGAGATGGCAAAAGAAGCTTTGAACATAGCAGCAACTGATAATTTTTTTAAGTTGTCTATTCAACAACTTAAGACGGCGGTTTTCAAAGCAAAATGTGTTTCGCGGAACCCTTGGGATTCCGCAATGTGATAGTTTTGTGTAAATTTTCTTAAAAATTATAAAACGAATAAAATTTGAAGGCATAATTTGGCCAACAAGGGGATTTTTCTCACTCGACTTTTTCTCATTTTCTCTTTCGGAGTTCCCCTATCAAATTAAATTTCGAAGGGATTCCAGGACAAAAGAATTTCCTTCTTCGAAGGGTCACGTTTTCTGCTTTATTGAACGGTTGGACATTGGCGTATAAGGCGAGAAACATCGGGAAACAAACAGTCATCAACCATTGCTGGAACACAAGGCGATAGGGAAAGTTTTCGTGGAATTCTCTGGGTCCATTCATATTTGTGGAAGACACCGAATTCGTTACGAATCCATCCTTGAATACTACGTGCACCCATACATGTTGATTGTCTTTCCTGGGCCGGATGGGATCTACCAGCACGACAATACAACTTGTCCCACAGCAAGAACTATCCACGAATGGTTGAAGGAGCAACAGAAAGCTGGTCAAAGTACATCTCTAGTCCATAATTCCCCAAACTTAAACCCAATTGAGTATCTGTGGAACCACCTCGATCGCACTGAACGCTCCATGGATTCTCCACCGCGCACCTTACAGCAGCTGCCAGATGCACTGCAGTTATCTTGGCTCCGCATACCTGTGAACACCTTCTAGCACCTTATTGAGTTACTCCATATATGATATATATATATATATATATATATATATATATATATATATATATATATATATATATATGCCTTAAAAATTTTAGCACTAAGAAGTAATTGTGGGATCGTAACGAAACTTGGCATGAAAGTACGTGTCAAGCAGATATGCAAATGACTAGAAATACAGCGTAATTGCGCATTACGTAATGCCGCTAGAGTGCGTTGAACTTCGTTCTCCCTGACGCAGAAAAAAGGTACGCAGAGGCTTTTTGCTTTTACTTAATCTGTTGCAGAAGGATGCTTTTTCATTAGGAATGCCGTTATGCCGCCAACGAAAACAATGTGATCAGCTGTCAGAGTTCGAGAGGGGGAAAATCATCGGGATGATGGAAGCCGGGTGGCTAGCTCGGCCAGTAGCCCACCAACTAGGCCGTTTTGACTTTACTGTGAGGAGGTGTTGGGATCAGTGGACGAGATAGAGGTCACATATACGATAGTCAGGCTCGGGATGCCCTCGGCAGACCTATAGCCGAGAAGACCGTCACATCACCCGACACGCGCCAACTGCATTATTGTCCGCCATCCGGACACATGCAGCACCTGCAATACGAGCCCCTATGTCTATCCGTACCATTGCGAGGCGCCTAGCTGAAGGACATTTGGTATCGCGGCGCCCATTACGTGTGCTGAAAATGACACCCACCGTCGCCTCCGTTTGGAGGGGTGTCGCGCTCGATGGGATTGGACCGCAACCGAATGGAACCAGGTCGTCTTCAGCGACGATTCGAGATTCAATTTGGGCAGTGATGACAACCGTGTACGCGTGTGGAGTCCCCTTGGTGAACGCCTCAATCCTGTCTTCGCGTTACAGCGGCACATCGATCTCACAGCTGGTGTGATGGTATGAGGTGCCGTCGCATACTACACACGGTCACTTCTAATATTGATACAAGGAACCATGACAGCCCAGCGGTACGTTCGTGACATTCTTCAGCCACATGTGTTGCCACTCATGGCAGGGCTCCCAGGAGGCATTTTTCAGCAGGACAATGCTCGGCCACACACAACAAGGGTGTCACAGGAATGCCTCCGCCACATTACCATTCTTCCCTGGCCTGCCTGATTCATAGATTTGTCATCGATCGTGCATGTCTGGGATCACTTGGGACGGCAAGTTGGGCAACCTACGAGTTTGGTCGAAATAAAGGCGCGCTTACAACAACTGTGAAATGAGATGACGCAGAACACTATACGGGACCTGTATGCCTGAATGCCCGGCCATATCACATCGTGTATTCACGCTAGATGTGGCCCAACAGGGTACTAGAACTTCCATTCATTTGTTTTGTAGTTTTTCCAATAATAAATTATCCTTTTGCTTTGATTTTGTAATCACTTACCTATAGCAACGTTGCACTCACATATATAAAATTTCTTTCGATTCTGACAACTCTTTCTTGGTGCGCAAATTTTTATGGCAATGAGTATATATATATATATATATATATATATATATATAGATAGATAGAGAGTTTCAAAACTAATGCAATAAACTTTCAGGGGTGATAGAACACATCGAAACAAACACTTTTCATCATAAAATGCATGGTCGCAAATGAAACGCTCCTGCTTCATTTGCGACCTAGGGGTCGCTTTCAAATGCTAGAATTCTAGGCACCCGTATAAAAGGGGTTGTTTTCGCCAGTAAGGCCATTAACAACTTGGAATGTATAGGTATACCAATGTGGGCCGCTTTCAAACGCTAGAACTCTAGGCACGCGTATAAAAGGGGTGGTTTTCGCCTGTAAGGTCATTAGCAACTTGAAATGTATAGGTATACCAATGTGGAGAAGGCGGACATGCATTTTGTCTAGGGTCTTGCTAAAGGTAATGGTAGGGAAGCACAAAGATTTTACCGAGGTTGCCTCCCCAGCAGGCGTGTTCCCGATCACGGAATGTTTTACCCCCAACTGTTTGAAAGGGGACCTTTCAGGGCTGCCATATATTTATTTTACTTAAATAAAGCTTTGTTTCGATGTTTCGTGTCAGTCCTGCTTTTGCGTTGCGCAAGACTACGTGGGTGTGAAAGCCCCAGGCCGTTCGGCTCGTCCAGAGGACTTGGAGCAACAGGATGGTCAGACTACGTGGGTGTGGAGAAATGGAAAGCGCCCTCTAGCGCGTAACCACATCACTTGCAACCATGCATTCTATGATGAAAAGTGTTTGTTTCGGTTTGTTCCATCACCCCTGAAAGTTTGTTTCATTAGTTTTGAAACACCCAGTATATATATATATATATATATGAAAAGATTCATAAAATCTAAAGCATAATAATAGTATTAATTATACTTAGCGAGATTGAAATACCAGAAAATTATAATAATACAGTTTAGGGAATTCAAAATACATTTATTTATTTGCAGCTAATAAATACAATTATTTCAATAATAAAAATAGTTTATGTAAATCCAAAGATACGTATATTAGAGAAATTTTATAACGCATATTTAAAACCATAACTAAAAAAATAAATAAGCCAAAATTAAAACAATATTGAAACAAAATTGAAACATATTCCTATCAACTACTACTATGAAAAAGGAATGTTGGGCAACAAAGTACTATGACTTTCTAATGTGTAAAAATAACGATAGGGAGCATAAAACTAATACAATGCAATTATACAGCCAACAAGCAATGAATAATCATCAAAAATCAATGGTGAGATTTCGAAAATAGAAAAATAGAAAAAAAAAAACATTAAAACCACACATGTGGAAAAGCACTAGATCTTAAAAAGAGATCATTTTGAAAAAGTTTCTTCTTCAGGGCCGAGAGTTTATCCAAAATGACCAGCTTTCCTTTTCCGTAGTAGCAGTTGATAGGAATATGTTTCAATTTTGTTTCAATATTGTTTCTATTTTGGATTATTTATTTTTTAGTTATGGTTTTATATATATGTTACAAAATTCCTCTAATATATCTTTGGATTTTCATAAACTATTTTTATTATAATATAATATATATATACATATATATTAGAAAAATATAATAATAATAACCAATTCCAAGTAATCATGGAATATTAAAGTCACCAAGACTGTCAAACCAAGGCCACTATGCTGATAGAAGAAATGAACAGCACCGACCCAAAATTGGGGATTAACTAGAATTAAATTCCTCTTCAGGTCTGAGCATCTAATTCTAATTAACGCAAACAAATGCCTGTTTCAGATTTGGCAATAGTAGGTTACTATAAATGCCAAAACTCAGACTACAGACACCAAAAGAGGAAGAATTGAAGAAAAGAAAAATAGGAAATCAAGCATTACCATGCTCCATACGGCATGAACTTTCGTACACATGTGAGTGCGAAATGAAAAAAGTCGAGAAGCAGCGAGAAGAAGTATGACGAAATATATCATGCAAAGTGGAAGAACAGACGGTTACAGTAATCTTCCCTAGAACCCGTCCAGTGAGTTAAGAGTACGAGACAGAGCAATTACTTATATAAGGCGAACAGAATATGAACATGAAGCATAGATGAAAAATCTTACTATACAAGTGCTTCATAGATGAAATGAATGAACGAGAATGCCACTATCACCATTATTTCAAATCGTAGTGTCAAACTGGCTAAAGTTACATATTTTTAGCGAAAATAAAATTCAAAACATTATAAATGTTAATGTATCTTATTTTCAGATTTTATTATTTTTCAAATTTTTTTAGTTTATTTTGTTATTATTCCTTTTTATTTAATTATATAATTAATAAATAATTATAATTATTTTTCGTCCTATATTATTAGCCGCCATAATTGGGAAGTTGTCTTGGATGTTATCGATTGGTAGTTGATACACTGAGTTAATAATTTTAATTACGAAATTGGGGGATATGCATTATTAATCGCTGCATTTAATAATTCTGTAAAATGTGCTAATTTAAAATTGTCATCGCAAATTTTATTGATTCTAAGAACCTGGTTTGATATAATATTTCTAAACAGTGATACATACAAACAAGAGTCAAAGTGTTGAATTTTAGATGAATTAAAATCAAAATTTTGTCTTATATCATATAAGTTTATAGCCAGATTACAGTTTTGCAACTCTAAATTTAAATCTAAAAAGTTTGCTACATTAGAGTTATTATTACTTGCATTTAATTGTAAATTATTAGGATAAAAGTTAAATACTATGGGATTATTATTATGGGTTACATATAATATATCATCTAAATATCTATACATGTGCATACTATGCAACCCTGGATTAATGTTCTTTTCATAGAAGAATAAATACAAATTAGCCAATAATGATGAGGCACCCCCCCCCCCCCCTTGTGGGATACCAAACTGCTGCTTAAAGAAAGAACCACCATGTTGAATATAGTTCTCATAGAGAGTGAAATTAAGTAATTTTTAAAAAAGAAAATTTGAATATTTTAGGGTGATATTATATTTTTCAAAAATTTCTAAAAAAATTCTATACATGTCATCTATATCTATATTATTGAACAAATCTTTGAAATCATAAGTATAAATACTGTGGATATTAGTAAGAGTTTGATAGAATAGAGAATATATATATATATATATAATTGAAGAATTTTTATTTTACTTGTATTATATTTACCTGAGATTACCCATTAATTACCCATCACCCATTAATAGAAAATATTTTGTATAGCATAGTGAAAGGAAGATGGACTAAAATGTAAATGTGACATCAAAAATACTATACGAGAAGCCATTGAAAATTAAAAAGAAACATGATAAGAAAACATTATAAATAAAACAGGTACTAAATTGGTATAAAATACCCCTATTTCCCTGTTCCATATAAAAGTTAAGGAATGGAATAAGAATTACACGTGGTAAAGAGGGGTGAATATATATATATATATATATATATATATGGTGTGTGTGTGTGTGTGTGTGTGTGTGTGTGTGTGTGTACAGGTTGAGTCAGAACTCTTGGGCCAAACTTTAAGGGGTGATAAATCACATCTAAACAAGCAATTTTTGTCATACAAAGCAGGGTCGTAACTCAAGAGGTGAACCGCTAGGTGGTAGCTCATGAAATAAGGAAATGATGACTTTCTCGTGAAAAGAGGAAACACAAAAATGACAGAGTAAGCACGAAGTACGTTTTACTGACAGAAATTGCAGAATGCATGGATAAAGTTACAGAAACTGCTCAAAAGTTCGACCACCAGCAGTAATGCAGGCTTCACACCTGCTACGTAGCGAGCGGCGCACGTTAGCAAAAACACCCGGCACCGAGCTTTTATTCTTTCTACCGTTTTTTAACCAAACTTCTATCAACTAGAATAAACAATTAAAAGCTGTTCCCACAAGTATATAAAAATAGTCTGCAAACAAAATAATTATTTTCGATTACTTTACAAGAGAATAACAGTGGTGCTGCAAGTTGAGGTTCGTTCGCTAGTTCCAATGTTTTCGCTACGATCGCATTTTTCGCAAAATGCTAATAGAATATCCAAAATGCGAAAATGAAACAAGAGGTTTTAGCTTTTTTTCTAAAGAAATTTTAAACTCAGCTTAAACCCTGGCTAGTTCTGACGCAGTCGTCACTGCGTTCAATGTCAGCGACGTCTAGCGGTTCACTTCTTGCGTTACGACCCTGCTGTGTATGACAAAAATTGCTTGTTTAGATGTGATTTATCACCCCTTAAAGTTTATCCCAAGAGTTCTGACTCACCCTGTATATATATATATATATATATATATATATATATATATATATATATATATATATACATACATATATATATATATATATATATATATATATATATATATATATATATATATATATGTATATATATATGCTTACATATCTATTAATTTTTTCTAGTATTTAAATAACTAACGAATACTAGCTCTCTATAGATAAAAAAAAAACTTTCATTAGACAGCTGCCATAATATTGAGGAGCATTAATTAGCTGAGAAGAACGCTGGACATAAATGTATAACTAGATACATACACGTACGCATTTTAGCAGGGTTAAAAATGGATAAATATGTTTCAAACAAAAATTGCAGACGAGGGTCAAAAATAGTTTGAAATTTGTTCTTTTTTCATCCCTTCCATTTCTGAACCAATCTCTAGGATCTTGGAGTTTTGTTATGGCTTTTGTTTTCGTATCTACAGATCTTTAATCTCCGTTTTTCTACGTCATCACGTTCTGTATACGCAAGGATAGTTCACATTTTTGTAGTAGCGCTCCATTCTATCTTAAAAGAGATGCAAATAGCCACTTCAGTTATTCACTAATTACGCTGATGCAGTTGAAATTTTATAAGAAAAATTACTTGAGCAGACAATTAAAATTACGTTATTAACGGCATTAACCTTCTAAGATTATTAAAGATATTTAATATATGTTCTTAGAAATAATAAATGTCTCGATACTTATACTAAATGATGAAAGTTAACGCATATTACATGTTTATGATAAAATCTTCTATATATCATTCCCCAATTTTAACGATGCAAATTAAAGTTTTTCAGAATTTTCAAAACCATGTTAAATTTCTGGGTATATTAAATTATTGTAATGTAAAGGGCTTGAATAAACAGTGTAAATCAACAAGTCAGGTTTTACTTAAAGCAATAACGTTTTATTTTGGCTAGGTTGGTGATATTTTTTACATGTTTATGCTCTGCAAAAGTGCTTCCATATCTTGAAGGGGTACAGTAAATAATATTTCCGATGTAAGTATTTGTCTTATAAAATGGCGACAAAACGAGATAAAATAATTTAACATAAAATCTGACATAAAATCAAGAAATACAATTATAAAGTAAAATGCTTTTACTTTGTTTCCTACTTTTTAATACATTTAAAAATAAATGTTTGTGTGGATCTTTAAATTTTTTTTTTGATTGCTTGAACTTCCCCCAAAACATGTGCTTTCTTATGGCGGACTATGGACATCTAGGCCGGTAAGTTTCACTAATCCAAATAATTAATATATATTACGAAAGATAATGAGTACCAAATTTGGGTTTTTTATATGCTCCGGTTCTCGAATTATTTCTAAGAAACATAACTAAGAAACAAACCTTTCTATTGCGGACTCAGAACAGACTCAGACCGATACGGTTCAAAATCCAAGAAATTAAAATATATCACAAAAAGTAACGATATGCCTAATTTAAGCTTTCTAGAGCCTCCGGTTCTTGAATTATTCTCCAACGTTCCATCCTATGGCAAGACCAGGACGGCCTGAAACCATTTAAGGTTAAAAAGGTACGGTAAAGGTAAGAATGTAGGGTGAGGATAAGGTAGGGATGCACGGTGAGATTAATGTAAAGATGAAGTGTAAGGTTAAAAATCCAAAGAATTAAAATATACCACAAATACTAATGATATGCTTAATTTAAGCTATCTAACTGCTACAGTTCTCGAGTTATTACCGAAAAATTTGTATCTTCGAATGGCACATCCACGACGGGCTGAACCGATGCGGTTCAACTAAAGAATTTAAATATACAGCGAAAGGCAAGGATTTGCCTATTTTGTGCATTCTATCTGTTGCAGTTCTCGAGTTATTTCCATAAAACGCGTACCTTTCTATTACGGACTCAGAAATGCTATATCTGTAAGGTTCAAAATTCAAAAAATGAAAATATACCACGAAAGGCAACGATATATTACCTAATATGAGCCTTCTAGTCTCTCCTGTTCCTGAATTCTTCCCTCCAAACATGAATCTTCCTATTGCGGACTCAGGGACGGCCTGAGAAAGCTGTTGTTTTATGTGGTACATTTTGATTATCTGAAAGTTCAACATCCAGATAATCAAAATGTACCACATAAGACAGCGATACACCAAATTTTAAGCCCTGCAACAGCATGCGTTGTGCTATCAGGAGAATTGTATTCACTGTTCATATAGTGCCAATATTGTCTAGGAAGTATAGTTTAAGTCTTTGATACATGATTTCCTAAGCACAATTTGGGAACTCTGGCACATATGGTCACTAAAGGGAATAGTACTACTACAAATAGCCTAACAGAGGCGAATGTGATCTTAATCACCTACGCCCCTGTTTAGCTATTTACGAATGTGATCTTAATCCTCATTTTCTGAAGATCAATGATTCAATTGTGGAAGTGACACTTGAAAACCAACGAGATCACTACTTCACTAAATATGAATTGCTGGCTACTGTAGGGCTTAATGGATCAAAAAAGACTCCCCACATAAATGGGTTAATTCTTGACATAATCTTGGAACTACTGAATATGGACTTGGAGTTATTTCTTGACAATCTTAATAGATGTTATCAAATAACATCTTCCCAGTCGTATGTAAAAGAGTCAAAATACTGCTAGTTCCAAAAGACGGAAAGGACCTTAAACTGCCCAGCTCCTACCGGCCCATCTGTTTCCTGACCGTATGGGGGCCAACTCAAAATAAAATATTATCAATAATATATTATTAATAAAGAATATGTTATCAATAAAATATTATCAAGAAGGTTAGCTTATTACGAAAGCAACAACTTTTTGGTCAATGGCCAGTTTGGCTTTAGGAAGAACCTCAACACAACAGATGTTTTGAAAAGGTTGGTGGATTTGATAGAAAGTGGAAACAGGAAGAATATGATTTCGAGCGTTATCTCCCTTAACATTCAGAACGCCTTTAATACTGTAAGGTGTAACTCAATTTTAAGTGTTTTGGCAAATGATAATGTCTTTATCAAAATTTACAACCTCATTTCCAATTTTTCTGAATGGAAAATGCTCTTAGAGGAGAGCAACTCATACATCGACTACAAAGTAGAAATCCCGCAGGGATCAAGATGTGACCTTATATCGTGGTTAATTAATCATCGCAAATGAAGACCTCAAAATAAACTTTCAGCACAAACACATAAGATTACAAGCGTTTGCTGATGACTTTATGTTCTTGATAAGTACTACTAGCTCCACTCACTTTGCTAACATGGTAACCACAGAAATATGTAAGCTCAGTGAATGGGCAGAAAGGTCCCTTCTTTCAGTATAGAGGAGACGAACTTCAAGATGTTCCACGTTAAGGAAAAGATCACCCACATTCCCTCCATTAAGATGGGAGGTCTTTAGATATGTCAAAGCTCTGAGCTATATTGGTTTGTTTATTGACATAAAAAAACGTGGATTCCCCACCATTACAATATAAAAGATTAAATTAAGATCCAAATTTCACTTCAAATTAATAAGATTCAGTATAGCAAGTTGGGGATTGAGATTCAAAATCATGAAAACCAATCATCTCACAACAACGATGAAAGTGATTAGCTACTGCTATCCAGTTTAGTTCAAGAACACTGAAATAATCATTAGCAAATTATTGCAAATACAAATAATCCCATTACTTTCAATAACCTAATGTTATAGAACTGCTTTCTGTGAGGCCGTTCAAGTTCTTTCAGGTTGTGTTCCCATAGACGAGAAAATCAATTATGATTCCAACTTTTATAAAACTCTCCATTGGAAAGAGGACCTCAAGCTGGACCATAAAAGTATGAGTTCACACTTGGTGGAAAACCATGTGTACCCTGTGGAAAAACCAGCTCGGAAAAAAGAATAGAGCTTTCATTCTACACTCATGGCTTAAAAATCAATAATAAAATTGGATATGCCTTGGTGCTGTTCTTGGGGAATGAAGAAGTGGAGCAACAACAGTTCTAATTAAACATTGAATCAACGGTGTATTGCGCAGAGCTTCTGGCAATAAAGCTGTTGAATATGTGATTCTTAATAAAATGATAGAATGGGCTCATATTTACACCCACTCACGTTCGGCGTTATAAGCTTTAAGTACATTGGAACTCAAAACCATATTGCTTGTGGAGTATCACGACAAACATTGTGTCAACTTTCTTTGAATCAAAACTCAACCGAACCATCTTAAGAATAAAATAGCTGACTCCTAGAAAAGAAAGATACTAAATTAGAAGATGTCGACTATTATTCAACGTACTCCAAAGTCCAATTAAATAACCTTGTTAGACAAGTTATAGTGGAAGTTTGGCAATTTATTTGGGATATTTTGACTAAAGGTCGTTCCCTTTATAGACTTATAACCAAAGTTGATACCGACGATTATCTAGGCAACTTCTATCTAAATCAAGTCTATACTAAGCACGGGACTTTCAAGGACTATCAAAGTAAACACTTTAATAAATGTGTAGTCAAACAGTTGGTACTGTAGCACATGTAATTTACGATTGCAAAATATGGGAAAATGTGCATACTTCCTTAAAAACTATAACTTCGGATCATTAGAACTTACTATTATCCCCTCTGCCAAGAAAGGCGTTTGTAAAATTGTTTTAGAAATGGAGATGAAGTGATACTTTTGAACATTTTGTTTTGTTCCAGCAGAATTTTGCCTTTAATGGAGATAACACTCGACACCTCTTTCCGTTCTTATTCATTTGATTTTCGAGGCCTCAAGTCGATGTCTGGCCACTGTTCTGCGTTCTTCGCCCAATGGTCTTCGATATCAAGTCTGTTAACATTGGACTTGATGAGTATTGGGAGAGCATCCACTCAATGTTATTGCCTTGCTCCCGACGCTATGTGTGCATGCACTGTAGGAGGACTTTGTGGTATGGACCGTGGCGGATTGTCGCCTTCTGCTAGGCCGAGGATGTATATTTTGAAATGCTTCATTATTATGTATTGTTTATGCTTTATGTATTGTATATGTTTGTCAATGTAGCATTTCTTCAAGTCTATATAAATTCACGCCTATGACTAGTAATTAGTAAACCTCGTATCGAGGTCTAATGGTCATGGGTTGTGTGAATTGTGAATTTCTGAGCCGAGTGCACGTGCTAGGTGTGGCGGGATTGTCGTCGTGACGCCGAATCGTATTTTCTGCGTGCCGTTGAGTGGGAAGGTACCTATTTTGCTTTACTTCCTCCAGATTTTGATGTTGTTCCCATATCAGTCATTATCTAAAGGGCAAGATATCCCAATAGTTAAGTCACGGGGTTTGCAATCGGAGGACTTGAGATTGATTCCCGGTTTTACTCAAACTATCCCAGCGTTTACACGGATTACGGGTACGTTAAATCTGTGGGTTGGAAAGTCTTTCCAAAATGTTGGTTGCAGGAGGAGGCTTCTGTTCTTGTGCATGTCACCCCCCGCCCCCACATACAGGGTTACGGTCTAAATTGGGTGGCACTTTTCCTGTCGTTCAAACAGATACCTTACATATTCGGGTCAGATTGTCTGGATCGAAAGAAAGAAAGTCCCGGCTATATTAAGTAATTTCGGCGTAAGCTATATCTATAGACAATGTTGAGAAATAAATGTTTCAAATAAAAATATTAACCGGAAGTAGAAAAGAAACCCGAAGTGGACCACCCTACTCCCTGAAGAGTTTGATGAATCCAGATCAATTATCATCTAAGCTCTATGGCCAACTTTGAAATATAGACGTTTTGAGTAAAATGGAATATTTTTGAACCGGAAATATAAAAAGAACCGGATGTGAAAATAGTTAGTGAGTCTCGTAAATCCCTCCGAAATTCCCCTTCAAATCAGTCATCTTCTGAACTCAATCTGTAATAGATATTGAGAAATTGATGCTTCAAGGAAAAAAATTACCAAGAAACAATAGTATGGCAAAATGTTTGCAACAAATAATGTGCTTTTGCATTTCATGGGCGTATATATTATAATCGACACCGTAATTGAAGTCATCAACATAAAAATATTTCATAACAGCCCTTGCTGTAACGGAAAATTCATGTCCTCCATCCACTGTCCATCCCACAGTTGCTAAATATGGTGCTGCAGACATTGAAGGTAACAGCAAACATTAGAGGGGGGGTAGTGTCTCAATTGTTGGTACTCTCCAAAACCAGCTGATAGGTTTGTGCGCGAAGTCTGAAAGGCATCTAACCTACTTTGAACCGTTATGAGAAGTCTGCAAGGCATCTAACCTACTTTGAACCGTTATGAGAAGTCTGCAAGGCATCTAACCTACTTTGAACAGTTATAATGAGAGTGCCACTGTGAAAACAATGGTAGCAGTAGATACACTTAAGCTATAATTTAACCGCGTTTGATGTGAAAATAATCATTAAGAAGTATGACTTGATAAGAGAGGAGTCAAAATCAGTTATTTCAATGGTAACATGTCTGGTGGTGAATATATATATTATTTCTTGCAGAGAAATGATGCCGTTACACTCACAGTCAATAATAATAAGAGTTCAAGAGTATCAGTTATTAGGGAGGCATTTGACGATTACTTTAATAATGTAAAAAATGCCACAGAATAGAATGTGCTATTTCTTGTATGTATAATTTTGGTGAAGCTAATATAACTGATAATCCAAAAATTAAGTGTACTTGTTTTTAGAGGTATGAAGCAAATAGAAATAGTGCAAGAACATTGAAAATGTCCTTTTCACCCATGGCGTGTTGAAGTTCCAGACCACTCGACTGACCCGAGGGTTTTCAGTAGCCGTTTGAGTGGCCAGGCGCACTCATGGCGTGTAGAAAGCCCAGACCACACGACCAACCCGAAGGCTTATGGTTGCTGCTTGTGTGGCCGGGCACTCATGACGTGTTGAAATGTTTAAAACCCAGACCACACGACAGACCCGAAGGTTTACTGTAGCTAAGTGTGTGGCCGGGGCACTCATGGCGTGTCGAAAGCCCAGACCAACCGACTCGTCCGAAGACTTAGAGCAGCAAAATGGAAGGTCGACACTCATGGCGTCTGTAACTGTTCTTGTAAAAGCACTCCTGGCGTGTTGTTGTTGTTGTTGTTGTTGAAACCCAGACCGTCCGACCTACCAGAAAGGTGTAAGATAACGCACTCATGGCGTGTGTAACTGTTCTTGTAAAAGCACTCATGGCGTGTTCTGTTGAAAAAGCACTCATGGCGTGTTGATGTTGATGTTGTGAAGACCCCGACCGTCCGACCTACCAGAAAGGAGTAAGTAACTGGCACTCATGGCGTATGTAACTCTTCTTGGCAAGCTATTCACCTCATTTGTTATATATCAAACCCATAAGGTGCACAAAACTGAGTGAAAGGTGAATTAACTGTCTCAAAATATGATGCTACAAAAAAGTGTGATTCAAAACAAGAACCTTTGAACGCTAGTTTTTTGAAATTCTTCTTCCTCATGTATGACAATTTTTTTTATTAGGAACAACACATTTTCCACCAAAATAGATAAATGCATGTAAGTAGAATAATATTTGTTTTACAGTTTTGTCACCAAACTTCCCTCATTTGACCCAGCTTATAGACTTGGCTGTTTTCAGACATATATTGGCTAGATGGAACCTTAAGTAATTAGAGGAAAGAAAGTAGAGTTACTAGACATTTAACTGAAAATCATTTTACAGGGCTGTTAATAATCTGCGGGACAACATGTCTATTAACAAAAAATATGTATTACAGTCAGTTTTGGTTTTTAAGCACCAGAGATAATGGCTTTCAATCCCTTCATAGCAATGTCGAAAATTCCAGATGCAGAGATGATGGAGAAAATACTTTTATAATAACCTTGGACAACTCCGAAGGAGACGTGAAAGAATATTTTCGAGGGAAAATCACCTGTCGGGGATCCTATGGAAAAGTATTTCTGAAGCCATCGACGAGACAAGCAATGATGATTTTTTGCTTTTCGTATCAATGTATACTTATAACTTTTTATAACAAACGATAACCCCTTCAACTTGAGAGGTGACTTTTAATTAAGAATGAATACGTTTTATAGCCTTAATGACCTAAAGGTCCGTGAGATACTAAAAGACTTGAGAGTCAAAAACAAGTTACCTTATGGCCGCTATTGAAAACGACGTAGAAAAAGTTAGAAATTTTACAATTCACGAAAGCTTAGGTTATATATATTTTATTTGTTTATTACACATGATACAGGGACAAATATGTTTACTTATAGTATTTATCATGTAGATTAAAGTCAAACTGTATATTTACTGTTTAAAAAAGGCATTTAGTTGAATGTTTCTACCATCCCATTTGATTTATATTTCTTCTATCTCATATGTTTTCTGTAACTATACTGTTCTAATCATAATCGAATAATAAAATTCTGCCATTTTTTCTTGTTTTAATAACACTATAGAATTCTAAGATACCTCAGAGAGGTCCCTTATTTACAGAAAAAGAACATTCCTTAAGTAGACAATATATTGGTGTTTCCTTGTTACTTTTCTTTCAGGGCAACAAAATTAAACAATTATTTTTTCAATTTGGGATTAAAACATTAATTTCGATTAGCTAGATTGATTCTTTTATTTTTCACCCTAATTAAAAAGGAATGTACACATTCACAATACGCTAGATAAGAAAGTAAGAAAAAACTACGTGATGTGCGAAAATGAATATCATTTTCAAACTGCAGCAAATTACATATAAATGGACATTCTTTTAGTTTGGAAACAAAATCATCCCAGGTTACTGTCATTGCTTTAGTTTCAGTTTCTTTTTGTCATTTGAAACGTTATGTTGGCATTGAACCGAAATCGAAACGGATTCTTATTGAATATTGTTCGTGAACTCCAGAAACCTTGTGCTGATATACTGTACTGACTAGATGATAATTTAGACATTTGTAATGGATATTTTTCGATATATGCTTCAGTTGCAGAGTTAGATTTGTGCATTCATCAAACTATCCATCCAGCATATTCCCTCTCAACGCATCACTGCTCTTGGGAAACCTCATGAAATCAAAAGTTATTTTTCCTCTTGAAAATGAGCAACGGGAAATATATATAAGCTGTTTGTCCACAAGCCTAGAAAAATACTTTTAATTGCCTGAATGTGGTTTGAAAATTAAAATTTGAAATCCTTAGGGACATCCACTCACAAACTCTGGCTCATTTAACAGGGTTGTCTCTAACATTGCACGCGCTTATACCGACAAATCTGGATTTGGAGAAACATATAGCATTACCATTTGCTTTCTGTCATCACATCACTTGAGAAAGAACCGCCTTTGCACAGTACTAAAACCGCTAGTCTAATACTTTTCCGTAATCAATAATTAAAATACACTTTGGGCAAAGGATAAGGAAAATTTCAGGAACGTATTTAAGCACAATTAGCACAATAATGTAGCACACAACTCTTTTGAGAATACACTAGATCCCCTTCGTCACTTTAAGAAAACTAAACAAACCCCCGAAGTCCAAAACAGGAATGGGTGCAAATAGAAGAAACAGAGGGGATTATATACTCAAGATCTAGATTAAGAGCTCACTTGCTCACTTAAGAGAGCCAATCAGAAAGCAGAATGATGAAAAGTCCAGCTAATCCGAAACGAGAAGTGACACACAAGATTGGCGTGTGCCAATACACAACAGGAATATTCCGACAAGACGAATCAAGTCCGAACAAGAATAAATGAGATCCAACAAGACGAAAAATAGGTTAAAACGACACATAAGAGCCCCAAAGTTTAAGAAAAGGAACTAAGAAAATGGGGAAAAATTTACAAGGCACTTCGCCAGACAGCGGGTCAAAATGGAGTACCGGGCAAGTCAACTAAATTACTAGAATTTTTCTGAATATGGAAAGTTCAAAGAAGTCAACAACATAGATCGATGTACATTTTGTGGGATTCTTGCTGAAGAAAACTCAGAACTATGATAACAATGTTGAGCAATTGAAGATTTATTAAATTCCTGTTTTTGACATAATTCTCATGTTCCTTAATACGAAATTTTAAAGCACGTTCAGTTTAACCAATACAAGAAAGACCACACTGGGAAGAAGTAATGTAAATGTGCCAACTATCAGAATTTTCAAAAGGATCTTTAAGTTTAGAAAATCTGAGTTTATTAGAAGGTTTAAAAGTAATATTGAATTTGAATTTATTAAGGATTTTAGCAATCTGTTGACTGATTTTAGGAAAAATGATAAAATGATAGTGTTATTGAAATATTTTTCAGAAGTAAGTTTTGAGAAAGTTAGAAAAAATTTTAATTGCCCGATCAGCAATGCGGGGAGAAAAATGATGACAAACAGCAATAGCTTTTAAATAATTGATCTCGGAATTGAGCAAATACATAGTAGAACAAACATTCAAAGCATGATGGACAAACGTATTGTAAGAAGCAATTTTCTGGTTAGGCCGATGGCAGAAATTTTTATGTAGGGGTAGAAAGACCGAAAAAGCTTTACGAAAAACAGCAGTGAAAAAATCGTCATTGTTGCGGATGACATAAGACATCTAAAAATGCAAGATGATTGTTCTTTTCCATTTCATTGGTAAACTGAATGCAAGGATCAATGGAATTCAAAATATCAAAAATACCATCGATATCATTAGAAGTGTGATTCAGAAGAGCAAAACTGTTATCAACATAACTAGTATATACAAAACAAACTGGATAATTTGAAAAAGCTTAAACTTCAAATTAATGCATATAGATGTCACTAAGAATTGACTCATATTATCAGTTACATCTATACGCATTATTCTCGATATACCACAAAAAAATTTACTTTCCATTTATAAAGAAAATTACTTACACATTCGGATTTTAAACCGAAATTATATGACTTGCATCTCCTTGATTTCAGCTTTATGACTGGTCTACATGAAGCTTCCAGCTGCATGAATTTGTGGACATCATTTCCTTTACTTCACATCCAATGAACGTGCGGAATAAAAAAGCTGTTTGCAAATTCAGCACCATTATAAAGAAATTTCATAAAAGTTTCCCTTAATATGTTAAATATTATTCAGTTTTATATATAGGCCGAAGAGAGAAATTTTAATACTGAAAATTTTTTAAAATTGTGCTGTGTTTCGTTTCGACGAGGGGTTTTTTGTAAAAAAAACCCTTTTCTTTTCTCTTTTTAAGAATTCTGTGTTAAAAACACTATGCACTTTTTAGAAAACTGGGCTCTTCAGCTCTGCTTCAAAATAAAACTGTAGCTTCAGTTTAAAAAGTCAAGATCGTACCTCTAAAATGAAGGGAGGAGATAGCTTTTTAAAATGGGTCAATTTTTAAACATCTTTCTGAAAGTATTTCAGAATTTTTTTTACAAATATTTAAATATCAATGAAAATTTCTGAATTTTTTTTCTCTGCACGTTTCTGAATCGTTAGCTACATTAAAATAAACTGCAAGATTCTACTGCAAGATACATATAAACATACATATAAACAGGTATGAGTTTTCAGTGGTTAATAGGATAGACAGTAGCGAAATAATACCTTTTTTGGCGAAAGAAACTATTTCGATTTATTGCAATTTACTATATAATTTTTTAAACTTATTTTATCATATTTTTCAAGCGCTCAAATTTATTAGAAAATGTGCTGTTTGCATGGAATGAATGTAAAAAGAATCCATTTGAAGTAATATGTATATGTAGATGCATTCTGGATAACCAGTAAAAGGAATTTGCATGATCCAGTGAACGTCTATTGCACATCCATTCCATGTACTATGGATATCTGTTAGAGGTTTATAGACGATATTAAGGAGTGACATCTAGATGTATAATAAAAGTCTATTAGAAGTAAATGCTTAGATAATGGATATATTTTGAATGATTCAGATTAAATATATTTATTAGATGTAATCAAAATGTGATATGGATGCAATATGCAGTGTGGGTTTGAATAGGTATAATGTATTGGGATTTTTAAGTTGTGGTATATGATTTCTATTTTAAGTTATGCTCGGGGAATATATTTAATTATTTAATCAATAATTTAAAAAATATATTATTATTTTGAAATAAAATAACTTTGAAAATGTTTAAATAATTTTCACCAATTTTTTTTCCGTGTTTCTTTGAAAAATAATATAAAAACTATAATGATATTCAAATCAATGAGGTCAATAATGATTATTAATTTTTTTTGTGCTTCTTTGAAATTAATAAAAATTCTAAAATATAATATTGATGAAAAAATATAAAATGTTTTTCAAATCTATAAATTAATTATTAAAAAAATTCTCTTATTCGTTACAAAATTTTTGTACTTCCTTCTAATGTGATTTTCATCATCTAGAATCTCATCGAAGTTGATTCTCATTAATCATTTGTAAAGTACTCTTCTTTTCGAGGGTCAATGCAAAATACTTATCTGACAGGGTCATTGTAAAGGTTCCTTTATCTACTTAAAAATCTAAGGGAAACAGACTTCCATTTTGCCTAACGATCAGAATTCAATGAAAGAATCCCGACACTTAACATATTAACTATTTTATTCACAGCTATCTAGCTGGAACTCAAAGATATACGATATCACAAATAAATCTATATACACATCTATTTACACAGCTAACCATACAAGATTTTACCCAGGACATTACTAATCTAATTCGAACCCAACTCATTACTGAATTTTACAGACTATAAAACTAATTTATGCGATAACTTACTATATGACGATGATGAACATTCCTTATATTCACAGCACACGGTAATTTCATGCATGGCCTTCCATAGCCGAATGCCAACTTAACTGAACTTTTGCAGATTCATTTCATAGAACTGTACTTTCCAAATCTTTTGCCGAAACTCATAGTCTGCCGTATAAATAGTTCTGGCCAGCCACGAGAGTGGGCTTCTTTTACGCTGAACTTCAAAGACTTGCATAAAGAATCCTCACACATTAGTTGACTAAACGATTAGTTCATTTTGGATGGCCATAACTGAGATTTTTAAGTGCTTTTGCAACGTTGGTATACTTCTATTTATTAGTTTTGAGAAGATTCTTTCACCTATAGAAACTGACAATATAATGCAAAGGTAAATACAGACACTAACTTCCAAAAAGCAACAAAGTTTCAACCACTGAATCCATCTTGGCCTAGATGATATTATCTCTCTTTGATTTTTAAAACAATTATTTTACGAGTATATTGTTAAAATAAGCGCTGAATATGTTGTAAAAAGGAAACAATCACTGATTATGCCACCCAGAAAAGTATGTTTTAAAATCTAATCGTTGTCGTAACATTTATTATCGTCTTAATATGGTCTTTTATACTAGTATTTTATCTATTATGGACGCTTATTCTGTAATGAATAGCTATGAATCCCAAGACCTTATTTTTGATTACTGTACTGACTTGAATACTGTGTGTGGATAGATGTAATCTAGAATTATATGTAATATCACAGTTAGTTTTAAAAATAAGGTTTCTGTACACTTACCGTCTTTAATTGCGACGTCATACAGTTGACTATTTGTTGAAGAATTAGGAGGTGTAATGGCCTCCTCACTGACCTCGCTTTCCACGTCCTCCGAGTCCTAATCAGAGATATAACGTACCAACATCAGATCCCAAATCGTTAATTATTTAAAACAATATAACTGAGAATTAACAGTGTACAAAAACATACATACCACATAGCGACCTTAACCATTGTCCTGTATGGGGATTTTATGTGAGATATATATGGGTCCTCTGGGGTTAGAAGTCATTCAGCACATGTGTGCTAGAATTTATTCAGTTTAAATTGATCTCATATGAGTTTACCAACTTACATGAACTCGTCCATAGAGCCAATTTCGATTTAATATAAGGCTGTCAAAACGCAACCTAAATGACGCCGCCCACACCTCGTTTTGCTCGAAACCTTAGGGTAAGTAATGTCGTGTGGACTGGTTAGTGAAGCTTAAATGACTACACTGCGTCATAAATAATCATTATTCACTATATTTGTACAAACGCATGTAAAGCATACATTAGATAGTCCATGTAGCCGATATTGGCCTCATGCATTCGACTACAATTCATGGGAACTTACATAGGTGTGTACTTACATTTGTGTGGTGGCATGTGGAACCTATATGGGTTCCACATATAGGTCCATAAATTTCACTGGTAAGATTCAATATGAATCCTACCAGTGTTGTTTCCATCAGCGAGATCACGAGGTCAAAGTCTCAACCCCCGAAATTTTAGGAACCTAAAACCGACATTTTGATGATTACATTATTATTCAAACGTGTTTAATAATATCAAGATTGCATTTTCCGAATAATAGATGTCACCAATCCTCGAAATTATGCTAGCATTAGGTCTCACATGGGTTTCCCGCAAGGGAAATGCACACGCAACTATATGAGAGGTTCTATGCGGAGTTTGCTATTGAGTAGGTTCATGCAATGTTTTCTTCAGAATAAGTGGTTAAAAAAGCTGCTGTTGCGAAAGAAGAAATTAAGGCCCAATATTATGTCGATTATGACTTTCATATAAGTGGGTGGCAAACTTCTGGTAATTGTAAGAACTAATAAATGAAAGAGCATATGCAATTGCTGTATGCACATTTCTTGAAGAAAGTTCGAGTAATCCTGTTTCTTGGGAAATATGGGAGTAGCTAATAGGCGGGTGGAAATAATGTTGCTCGTCGTAATACTACATTTTTTATGCGAATCTACCTTACACCATAAAGGTCAATATTGTGGGTAACGCCACTTTCTAATCAAATATAAACAGGGAAATATAGACAACTTACAAACAAAATAATTTAAAAATATGTACATTTCCATTTAACGGATATTTCTGCATTTTGATGAGTATTCATAATTCGTAAGTAAAGAAATATTTGTGATTTGGAAAAAATTTCTTGATCTGGCTAAGATTTTACAAATATTCGTCAAATAACACTAGTTAATAACAATTTTGCATCCGGCATTTTATATATATATATATATTATGTCTATATCCAACTCCAAATTTCAAAAATGCACATAAAAATTTCGTATCACATATAATTTTAAAGATTTTGCAGAAAAATTTATAAATAATGAAGGGCAGTGGGCTAGCTAACCTCTCTCTCTCTCTCTCTCTATATATATATATATATATATATATATATATATATACAGGGTGATTATAATTAAAGTTGCGATTTTAAAAGGCTGTAAAGTAAGAACCAATGGTCTGAATGACCTGAAATTTGACATGAGTATACGTGAAGCAATGGAATTTTGTTTGACGAAGGAAAAAAAATACTTCGAAAATGTACCGATAGACGGCGCTGTATTTACCAAACACGGGGTGTTTTTAGCCGAAAGAAACCAATAGTTAATTAAAGAAAACGACAATTAAATCAACATCAATTAATTTAATAATTGATTGAAACATCACGAAAACATGAAATAAACACCTAAGATATACGCAAGAAATGTTCGATATACTGTTCACCGTACTCGGCTACGAGTTGAAAGCGCAAAACACACAGCAGATCGGAGTGTATCAGATGTGATGCTGTGAATATGGTGAGTAATGCGTGCTTTTAAGTCATCTAAGTTCGTAATCCGACCACTGTACACCACATTCTTGAGGTGCCCCCTAAGCCAGAAGTCGCAAGGATTAAGGTCAGGTGAACGTGGCGGCCAGACTGTTGGAAAATGAGGCTGATAATCTTGTCATTTCCGAAATGGATATTCAGCAGTTGCTTCACTGCTGTTGCAATGTGCGGAGGAGCGCCATCTTGCATAAAAGTTGTGATTTCCTGAGAACTGCATGTGCTTCTCGTTTTTATCACAACTTTAATGTGCGGTGCGCATGCTCAGTCTTAATTAACATACCTCCAGATTAGAGGTGTGCTTCCGTCCTCGACTAGGCTAATTTTTTCGTTTTTCGTCAAGCAAATTACATGTTAGATTCGTACATTGTCATCTATCGGTACATTTTTAAAGTAATTTTTTTTTGTCAAACAAAATTCCATTGCTTTACGTATACTCAGATCAAATATCAGGTCATTCTGACCTGTAGTTCTTATTTTACAGCGTTTTAAAATCGCAACTTTAATTATAATCACCCTATATATATATATATATATATATATATATATATATATATATATATACTTTTTTCATTTTCGACTTTATAGCCTTCATTCCTCCTATATAGGTTTTCAATATCTTTAATTACGTATGTATTTCAGAAATGTGGCGTGATTGACCTATTTAGAGGACATTTTTGGTTTCAGTGTGTCAAATGCAATCAAAATCAATCAGGTATTAGTATATTAGGAGGAAACATATTTGGAAGATTTTTTTTTTATAATGTAATTTGAATAGGATCAATGATTCACATCCTCTGCACAAATTCTGGATTATTTAAAAAAATTAATATGTGTTCAAGTCACTCTTATCTAAGGTGCATTTTAAATGATTTTAGAAATTATTAAAGAATAAGGAAAACAATAACTTTTCAACTCAGAGAAACATTTTATCATGCAAATTACAACTAAGAACTTAAAACTAATATATAAAAAGTAAATCAAAACTCTCTTAATTGAGTAGAATTAACACATAATGTAGCAAATGGAATATAAAGAAACAAGTGTTATACAACCATTTCATTATTAACAAGTTGTATTCCCATAGTATTTGAGTCAGTTTTGTTTTCATGAAAAGAAAGGAAACTATAAAATCAAAGTTGTTGCCTTTGAAAACGAAGATTTCCTTTGCTTAAATATCCAAAAATCCTGGAAATTTAAGAACAATATCGTCATCTTGATATTCTAATGAAACATTTTGCGAAGCCAATTGAACCCAAACAGCACATTTAGATAATACAGAACGGACAACTTGCATATATGAAAAAATTAATTGCCAAATTTAATAAATAAATGAAAGTTTACACAATGTGTAATGTATAGAAGCCCAAGTTCAGATAGACAGCAATTAAAATGGTAAAACAAAAGCTCTTCAGAGCAAATTATTTTCCTGATGAACTAGGTGCTAATTTGTGTCAAAAAATCGCAGGACATTATTAAAAATAGTCCTTCCTTCATGCCATCCTTTAAACCGTTGCTATAGCACTATAACCATATGTACAGCTGCGGAAAAAAAAAACGCCCCACCCTCTGTTAATCGAGCATCGTTTATCGTAGAGAAAATTGAATGATACCATTCGATTAGGAATATCATCCTCTATAAATTAATGTGCGTAAAATTTGTGTAAGGGGCCGTCTTTCATATCTAAACGCGCACAAACTTTGAAATTTTAAATGGCAACATCTAATTTTGATGTCACCCACAAGTTCTAGACCCCCAAATTAGTCTAAATTCAAATTTTCATGACGTTTCTATCTTTATATCCGAATATATTCAATATTCCGGAATGTGCAATTTTTGGGGATCAGCTCCATATTGAAAACCGCAATTTGAAGGGCGATGTTTCGTTGATTGACCACAGCACTGTTATAAATTATTGAACTATCCTCTTGGCATTCAGCATTATGACTTACCTCACAGCCAAAGGGTCTCAGGTTTGATTCCTGCATGAGAGGGTGAGCATTTTCATAGCTGTGTGTGGTGTTGTCTTGTGTGTGTGTGTGTGTGTGTGTGTTACTAAGGCAGTGAGCCTGTGATGGGTAGGATTATGTGAGCTTCAAATAGGGCACGGTTATTAGGGTAAAAAGTCGTACTGGGAACGTTTCTAAATACTAATGGGGCATTCGTGCCAGGGTCAATAAAAGGAAGAAGAAATAAAGAAGAATGAAATGTTTATTTTCAAATGTCATTTTATAATGCTGTTTCAAAATCAACTTATGAGACTAACAAATATCTGCAGATGACGCAACAAAACAACTGCGTTGGAACTTGCTGGCGAATTTAAAAGTATCAATCTGTCATCATCAATCGCTGTTTGAAGTCTTGTTGGTGTTTAGTATCACATAATTTTGTAATTTGTTATTGTTTTATATAAATATTTTTTATTATAAATTATTACATTTTGCGGGCGATTTCAACTCGCAGTAGCTCCTGAACAATTAATCGGCAGTAACATAAGTAGATCCCATTTATAACAATTCAAGTTTGTACCATTCAATACAGTAGCAGAATTACGTTGATTAGGTTGCATCTATACAACACTGTTTTTATTAAAACTGGGTAAAAATAAATGCCCGTTTTCTTAAATAAAGATTAACTTACAATTAATATAACTTTTTCAAATTAGTCATTTTTTAAACTAATATACGACCCCTAAAATCATCGTGATGCTGGATATTTAAACATTTCCAAAGAACTAGTGGGAGGAAACACCTGCAATTTTATATAAACATATAAAAACTCTTGGTGAATCGATTTTTATCAAATCGTGTCCAGGTTTGTATTCATATTTTTCGATTATTGATTTCATAATTAATATTTCATACAAACAATTTATTCTACAAAAATAAAAATCACATAAATGTGTTTGAGTTGTTTAAGTAGAAACGTCATACAAATAATCAGCGTGAGCAGATAATTATTACAGAAGATATGAATGGAAGTTTTGGAAACTAATTTAACATTAGGAGCTCAAAATTTTACATACTCACAACTCAGAAACGCTTCACCCAAATGACTTAAAATTTGGTATCACAGGTTGAATTTTGCCCTAGTTTCGAACTATGTTGTCAAACTTGGGTGTTGCCATTTAAAATTTCAAAGTTTGTGCGCGTTTAGATATGAAGACGGTCCCTTATGCAAATTTTACGCACATTAATTTGTAGAGGATGTTATTCCTAATCGAATGGTATCATTCAATTTTCTTTACGATGAACGATGCTCGATTAACAGAGGATGGGGTTTTTTTTTCCGCGGCTGTACCTGATTTTACCCTGAATTTCTGAACATAAACCGTAAACAACTCGTAGCGCCTGCTAAATATAATGTAATTTGAGAGTAACTATTACAATGAAAACGAATTTATAGTTTGTTCCGCGTATTTTAGTTTTTATAGTAACTGACGCCTGAAATGGAGTTTGTTCGCATTGGACAAAATTTTAAATAAAGTAATCACTTTGTTATTAAATTTGGCAGTTATACTTTGTATTCGCAAATAGTCCGCCATTTATTAAATATGTGAAATTTGGACTGAATTGACGCCTTCAAACATCCTTGTAACCTTGTAACTATATTTTAGTCAATGAAGAAATAATTGAGTGTACTCTCTCAGATACCATTTGACCATTTATGCTCTAGAATATGCATTCGGCTTCGAAATGATAAACATGTCTAACTAAATTGCGTTTTCAAAATACGGTTTTGTTTTTTGGCACAAAACAGAATTTTATCAAAATTTGCTATTTATTGATTCTTTGCTTTTTTTTTCGAAATATGATTGTTTAAAATTTTCATATTTGTGCAACCTTTATTTGTTTCGGACATCTCAATTTTATATATATTAAAAAACGTATATATTTCGTAAATTCTATATATGTAAAGCAACATGCAGCTGGTTTAAAAACTGACTAATAGTTTAACTTATTTTACGTGGTAATATACAAATTTGATATTTTATACTGTAAACTAAAAAATATTCAACAGTGTATTAATATCTATATATTCTTTAATCTCAAAAGTTAAAATTTGGCTAAAGGTATAAAATTTGGAAAAAATAAAATTTGGCTCTGATCACGTCTTTTGCTAATTTTAGGAGTCACTATATACATAGCAGCCAATTTTTGTAGTAATTAGTTTCTTAGTATGTTCTACGACAACTGCGTGGGCGCAAAGCCTCTGACCCGCCCTTCTTGCACGGGCGCGAAAGTCGCAAAGCAGCAACATTTAGCGTGAGCAGGTCCATTGCAGAGTCGAAAATATAACTTGAAAATTACATCAAAATCGAAATAATCATTGTCTAACAAACAACGCTATAAAAACGATGATTTAAAAGGTCGCTCCCCCCTCCCCGGCTGTTTCAGTATGAATTGATTGTTATTGAAGTAAAACTTTACTCTTTGAAACTTGCTAACTTTTGAAGTTAATATCGTAGAAATGTGATATTTTCAAGAAATGCTTATAATAATATTAAAATTTTTATATTTCAAAAAATAAATCTCACTCTGTTATATTCGCAAAATTAGATTTTCGCATTTTAATCGCTTTTTCAGCAGGCGAGCGAAAACAGCTTCAATCTTGTTTACCACTCACCCCCACTTCGTAAATTGCATCATAGGACTTGGCCGATCACATCCCTCCCTCCCTTGAAGAGCGTACAGAAATGTACAGAAATTAAAAGTGCATTAAAAAGACATAGCGACTTAGCGGATGGAAGTTATTAAATGATGAACTTAATTGTAAAATAATAAAAAATAAAATTGCAACAAATGGAATTAAAGTTTTGTAGAACTAAAACATGGCACTTCACGGTGGCAAAATTTAAAGACCCTACCTCCAAGAGTTTATTAATGACGTAATTTTAATTATGAACATTACGTCGCTTTGAAATGAAAACTATAAAGTGGTTAATTTATCGGTCGACAGTATATGCTCAAATAAAATGTATATATCGCAACTCCAAATGCAGCTGATGATATCGGACATGTCTTATTCCAGTTTTTGCCGCCCCCTTAAAAATTGTTGTTATTGTTAAGCAGGAACTAATTATAGCTACAAAAAAAGACGAAGTTGACATTTTGAAGAGGATAAAATCATCGTAATGATTGAATGAAGACAAATACAGGCAGAAGTTTCCATAACACTGAATACGTCACAATGTGTGATCTCCGGACAGTAGAGAAGGTTCTAAAATACTGAAGATGTTAGACGACAACCAGTACAAAGTCGTCCAAGAGTTATATCAGTCAGTACAGGTATTTGCCGTTAACTGCATGACACCACAGGAAGCTATCTGCAAGTTAACTCTCTGGAGAGCTGCATTAGCCACCACAGCAGCAAATATTTCCAAACAAACTGTTTACAGGAAGCCCAGGGAAACTGGTCTGTATGCTAGATTTCTAACATTTTGACTCGAGATCATTGTTGCTTATAGATGCATACGTTTACAGTGGAGTCAGGAACATCAAAACTAGAAAACTAGATTCTAAATTAGTTGGGCTTTGTGCTCATCACTGATGAGTCCATATTCAGATTGCAAACTGATTTTCGTTGAACCACTACTATATGAAGAGCAAGCAGAACATTTTAACATATCCTTAACATCATGGAATAGGACCCATTCAGAGATTGTGGCGACTTAGTATGTGTAGACATAAGGCTAAACCGGCACACAGAGTTCCAAATCATCGTCATAGGTTCTGTTACTGGTAAGAGGTACAGAGATGATATAATTGGCTTTTTCGAGATACAGTGCGCGAAAAAAGTATAAGGACAACGTATAATTGAATGAAAATATACTTTACTTTCACTTTATCAAAATGAATTTTTGATATTTCTGACATCTAATATGGAATTATACAATAAAATTTATAACACATAAAACAACAAATATGAACCTTACAAAAGTTGCCCTTTTAAAGATTTATCACTAAAGAAAATATAGAAAAAAGTATAAGGACACGTTCTTAATTACTTAATATTTCTCTTAATAATCAAGAAAACAACCTTTTTTTCAATTACTTGAATAAGCCGAGAGGTCATCGATGCTGTTTTAAAGTGTCTATAGAAATGTTATTCCAAGCTTGTTTGATGGCTAGCAGCAGATCCTGTTTACACGGATATTGTGTGCCGTTTTTATAAACTTCTCGAGCTAGAAGGCCCCATAAATTTTCTATTTCGGATTGAGATCGGGACTCCTCGCCGGCCAATCCAGTAAATCTACTGAATTAGCTTCAAACCAGAGTTTTGCACTCTTAGAAACGTGTATGGAAGCGTTATCCTGTTGGAAAATATAGTCTCCTGAAGTAATTAGTGAGGCCTCAGGTAACAAATGTTCGCCTAACATATCAACATATTTATTAGAGTTCATTTTGTAGTTGATAAAGACGGTAGACATGGTTTCGTTTGTTGCAAAAGCGCCCAAATCATTACAGTGCCCCCACCGTATTGACGTTTGGAAAAATCTTCTTTGGTTTTACGCAGATTATACCAAAAATAGCGAAAATCATCTGGCCTATCAAGCTTGAACTTCTTTTCGTCCGAAAAGATTACATCAATCCATTTTAGACCGAGAGAAATGCATTTTTTTAAAAATTCTTGTCTTCGTTCCTTATGTACCTTTTTAAGAAGCGGACGTGACATTAACTTTCCATACCAAATATTCGGATCTTTATTCAAAACATTTTGAACTGTTCGTGTGGAACATGGTAAATCCAAATTTATTCTAACTTCATTTGCAGTTTCTTTTTTCTCGCAAGCTCTTCTGACAACCATTCATTTCTGTCGATGCGTTAGAATTTCTGGTCTTCCAGTTCGTTTTTTCATCCTATACATTCCAGGTTCTTTTAGAAAATTATAAACTACAGTTTTAGATCTTTCAATTTTTTTCGAAATTTCATGCCCACTTAATCCATATATTTTAAAAGCAAGAATTTCCCCTTTTCCAAGGTCAGGCAGATGAGTTCCTTCTGGCATCGTACAAAAATCGTGAAAAAATGAGGCAAGTGTGAATTTTGTTTAGAAACCCAGTCTTTATATTTGAAATGGTCATTTTCTGCTTTCAAATATGCAAATTTTACTATAATTTTAGATGAAAAAACTGTTGTCCTTATACTTTTTTCCAAGATCACACGGGTTTAAAATTTATAAAGTAAATTTACACATATTCATTTTTGGAAAATTTAACTAATTTACATGAAAAAGAAAATTTTATCAATATTTTTATTTAAGAAATTTGCATACATATCCATCTAAAAGATTTCTAGATTTGGAGAGTTTTCGCTTGTGCTTATACTTTTTTCGCGCACTGTACTGTAAGTCCAGGATTCGTATTCATGAACATTAACGCTTGCAACACCGCTCTTAGCTGGTTAATGATTTTCCTCAAAGATAATAATATCCAGCGAATTCAGTGGCCATTGAAATATCTGTGAATGAATCTCCTTGAACATGTATGAAATGCATTAGGCAGGCGAATTGTATCAGGTCAATCTCCAGCAAGGATCATTCCAGAGCTAAAAACAGCTCTACTCCAGAAATGGGCCAATTTGCCCCACACCTCATGGATAACTCCATAGAAAGCATTACAAATAGATGCTGGGCTTGCGTAGCTGCATCCAGGTTCTTTCTACGAAACACAAGAATCATGTTTTGGCATCCTTTTTGAAATGAATAATTCCTGCATAAAATGTTCTTCTTTTTTTTTTTTTTGCTTTCATTTCCTTATTACACTCAAGTTTTATTCCATTTCGACTTTTTATTCGTGAAATATCTACACATATAGTGATTATACTTAATTTTTAGGCACTGCTGTACTATCTGTATACATAAAAGACAAAAAATATTAGTTACCTCAATATACATATTTTCATAAAATTGCTGCAAATGTAGTCAAATAAAAAAGTTAGATAATAACTACAGCAATATTAAAGAATTCAATCATTCAATGCACACAACAAAGCCTCAACCATAAGAGACTAACGAATCAAAATTCCTAATCAGTAGCTGATATATATTTTAAAGAAACGTCATAGATAATGAAATTGCTCATAGTCATATAAAATCTTTGTCGGGTCCAATATACTATGCTATAAACTAACACGTGTTTTGATTACTGACTCTACGATGTGGAAAAACTCCATTATTGGACCAAGCGTGTAAAATGAAAAATAGGGAAATGCAACCTGCCACTTACCCATTTTTCTTGTAAATGAAGATCTTACTTATTGTTAGTTCAGAATCTCTAAAGCTAAAAATATTGGCGCCATCCATATTACAAAGAACTAACTTACCATCAACAGTTTAAATTCTTTTAAACAATAAAGCAACTGGTATCTCTATCCATCATAGTATCGCCATACTTCGGACAAAGAAACAAATATTAAATGTATGATTTAAGCTTAAAAAACATATTTGGACTATATTTGGAACACATCCACAACAGAAGATCTTTATTTTACTTCCTATAAGACGTACAAAAATTTTTTAAAAAAGGGCCAGAGCGCTTTCGAGCATAAGTACGCTCTTCATCAGAGGCTACGTGGAAATAAAATTTGAATCTTTCATATATAGGCCAGATATAGCGACAAAATTTGCATAAATACCATTTACAAAAGAATCTACGTTTAGGCAAGGATAAACCGAAAACTATAAAACAATTTTCTTTTAGAGTTTCAAAAATTCCAACAACAAAAGAACAGCATATTAAATTACAATTTAATTACAGAAATCGAAAAAAGGAGGGGGGTGGCAACCAAGCATAATCCCAAAGATGAAGACGTCAAAGATAACTTTGCAGAGACTTGAATTGCATGGAGTCAAGAATGAGTCGCCAAGCGTAACTCAAATTCATAACAGGGTCAAAATTACAAACGAACTCGCTGTAGATATAAATAAAAAGGGATTCAAAAAGGAGAATATCACGAGGGTTATTACAACGCATCAAAAGGAAAGTCTTTTCAAAAAGAGGCTGAAAATTATCTTTAACAACAAATTGAGCAAGAGCCGTAGAAAGTTTACTATCCCTGACATCCCGAACATGTTCTGCTAAACGGATGCCAACAGTGCGTTTAGTACTTCCATTATAAAATTTAAAATTACCATCGGTGGACAACAGGGGAACAACATACACCCCTGTAAAGCTTTTAAAGTCATCCTTATCACCCGGTTTATCAGACCGAATACGGTTAAATAAAGAATAAATATTAGAATGTGCAGGTCTGAAACCAAACTCAGAACAAAAATGGATAAAGGGGCGGAAAATCCGAGGATTGTATGGAAAACTAGACCTATAAGTCAAACGATCTTTTAAGGCAATAAGTTTAGTATCAAAAAGTGTATATTTACGGCGAACTTGGAAGAAAACCTTATAAATAAACTCAAAGGAGTAGGCAGCCTCACGGCCAAGGCCAAAAATTAAAAAAAAATTAAAAAAATTTTTGTACGTCTTATATGAAGTAAAATAAAGACCTTCTGTTGTGGATGTGTGCTTAATTTTTGCTATTATAACATCAGACGTGATGCCAAATTATTTATATTTGGAACATTAATTATATTTCCAAATCATAAAATTCGTACTGCTAATAGTGTTATTGCTCTAATTTCTGTAAAAGACTGAGCATATTAATATATTAACGATCCCATAATGGTAGCCATTGCTAAGAGCAAGTGTTTATAATCACGCAATGGTGATTTTTGATATAACTTATTACAAATATTTTTACGCGTAAAAGCTGATTCCATAAAATGTTTCTAAACACGCTTTTATATAAGAATGAACTAAAATGTTGAATTCTATATGTCGAAAACGAGTAGTTTCTTTTTTTTTAAATTATAGATGTCTAAAATAAGTTTTTCATTATTATCAGTCTTAATATTAATGTCTAGAAAATTAGCTGAATCACCAGATGAATTATCACTCAATCAGATTCTTTGAATACAAATCTAACGTCAGGTGCGATTCAGTTCCTTTAATATGCAATACGATCGAATATCATCAATGTAACAAAGCATTAATATGTTTTGATCTGAAGAAGATTTCTTATAAAAACACAGATGTGAAATAAACAAAATACTTAAAGATCTTCCTCTCTGCAGAAAACCTGCTGAAGACAAGGAAATGCTGTCTGATATATAAATAATTAAAAGCATAAATTTAAGAAGAGGCTTTAGTTTATGGACAGAAAATGAGTACTGATGACACATTTCAGTAATGCAGTATAATTCAATTATAAAGGTCATGTAGATCAATGTTATTAAAAAGATCTTTAAAGCCAAAAGTATAAACTTGTAAATTTTATCAACATTTTTTATACGTGTTATCACTATTTTTTACGATAAACTTATTTCCTACAACATTATTAGTTACTGGACTGTGGATTTCGTTTAAACTTGATAAGAGAAGATTGTCTGCATATCTGGCATAAGTATTAAATCCACATGTCACTGTCCATTGATCGAAACTATATCTAGGTTATCATTAAGTAAAATATACTTTGTTTAAAGGATAAGGATAACTTAAGCAACGTATATAAGCACAAATAACACAGTAATGCACATACAGCTGTTTCGAGAATACGTTGGATCCTTTTCGCTAGTGCAAGAGAACCAACAAACCCGAAGTCCAAAATAGGAATAGGCGCAAATAGAAAAAACAGAGGGGGGGGGGGGGGATCTGGATTAAGAGCTCACTAAGGGAATCCAACGTATCCTCGAAACAGCTGTATGCTGCATTATTGTGTCATTTGTGTTTATATGCGTTGCTCAAGTTTTCCTTATATCTAGGTTGTTTATGAAAATCTGGAATGAGTCCAATATAGGGTTAATTTAAATTGTCTAACTGTAGATTAAGCTGGTTAAATAATGCCATTAATTTTTTAGAAGCAATACTGATATTTTGTGTTATATCTTTATGTGAAGCATTTTGTTGTAACAAATTTAATAATTGCTCCATATATATTTTTTTTACAATTAATAGCATAATTATTTTTTGTTTAGGCGAGTGCGTAATATTTAATGCAGCTGGTGTTAAATTATAAAATTGGATTGTCCGTCAATACTTTTATATCGCAATTTAAAAATCGGGAACGTTTTGAACATATGAAAAGCATATATATATTTTGAAATTCACGTAAATGTCCTGAAGTACCTGTGTACCAAATTTCATGGCCGAACGGTGTAGCCTTAATTGGAAGTAAGGTTATGGAAAACATTATTTCAGACTTCTCCCGTATTCCCGTAAAAATACAAAAGTAAAAATATGCAGATAAACTTAAAAGCTAAATATCTCCTGAAATATATCGGTTTCCATGAAACTTTTTTATATAATGAAGCAGAGTCCTGGAAAAATGGTAATATGGCCCTAATACAAGTAGACACCCTTCTCCCTCCTGGCCCCGAATTTTTACTTTCAAAACCTCTAATTTCATATAAGTGTGTAATTTGTTAATACAATTTTTTGATCCTTTAATATTAAACATAAACAATCTTAAATAATATAATTAATGCTTTTTTCGAATTCCGGACAATATTACTAATACTTTAATAAATTGAATTGAAAACAATTAGTAAGTATTGAAATGCAAATTAATATCACAAATCCAAAAAAAATATTCAACACTGTACGATTTTAAGCCAGTTCATAAGAAATATTTTAGCGCCAAGCGCGGCGATAAGACGCCAAGTCTGGGATTACTCGACTATCAATCACGTGGTATATGCCGTGTTCATTTTCTGAAGCTGTTTTCAATAGCAATGCGCAGTCTACCTATATCTTGGTCGAAGCTAGCAAGTCCGTTCAGGAGCTTTATTTTAATTAAAATTGCGTTTGAAGCTCCGCTATACTCTATCAATCGTCGCAGAACTACGAACGGTAAAGCTTATAATAGAGTCATAAAGCTAAAGAAATATCCAACAATAACCTAGACAACATACCTCCAGATGTGATACTAGATAGACTTGAAATTTATTTGGAGTTAATTCTAGAATATTGTGAAATGGAGTTCGAAAAGGAGAGTGAAATCAGGCAACCGTTTCAGCAAATCACTAGGGCGAAAAAATCCATTGATCAACAAAGGAAAGTAGTGACTCTAGGTGAGAGCTGAATCCATGTGGATCCGTACAACTCCTAAAATGCAAGTTCAGAAACACTCTACAAAAAGATCTCAATGTAATAAGTCTAAAAAGTTACTCTAGAGCAGTGGTTCTCAACCGGTGGGTCGCGACCCCCTGTAATTTTACAACTGGAGCCATTGAAAAAAAAAATCAGTATATGTTATTTTACTTAATAATTTGTTTAATATACGCTCCAACGTTTTTAATGTTAATACATAATTTCAATACTAGCACGTTTTCGTTGCAACAAGCTAATGAGAAACTTGTGCTTGTTTTGATTTAACAATTTTTTAATGTCTGGTTCTATTCCTGTCACACACATAATCAAGTCATTTTCCAGGTCTAAACGATTTCTTGGTTTAGTTTTTAAGTTTAACATGGTCGAGGAGCCAGTTCGCAAAGATAGGACGTGGCAAAGGGTATGATACTCCCTAAAACTTCAGATACCAAAACAGGGTATTCACGCCTTCTCGATAACCAAAATTTATCAATTTCTTCACTTGCAAACTCCAGTTTTAAAATGCTATCTGATGACAGTTCCATCAACTTATCATGAAGTTGCGATGGAATTTCTGATTTCTCAACTGATCTTTCATTAAAAGGATTAAGTATCCAGTGACAACCCACATTTTCTTCAAGTGGAATGTAGCTTATGATTTGGTTTCTAAGTTCAGTTATATGCGTTGATATTGCACCCATTTCATTGCAAAGTTTTTCAAACAGTCAGCACTGTAAAGGTCTGCTTTTAATAAAATTCACTATTTTTACAGCTTCCGTTAGGACTTGTTGAAGTTCAGCAGGCATTTTCTTGGTGGCAAGGGCTTGTCGATGCAAAAAACTGTGCACCCACTTGGCATTTGGCATAATAGCTCTTAACATTTGGTCTAAGCCACTTTTAACATCTGTTAATGATTTAACACCACTGCATATTGCTATGCACTTTCCCCAATCTATTTTAAATCTTTTCGTAGCTTCAATAAATGACTCAAATAAACATTCCCCGGTTGCGTGGTCAGGCACAGATTTGCACAGATTTTCTTCTTGTATATATCCATCTACCTCAAACCGTATAAAATACAAAAATTGTGCACAATTTGACACGTCTGTAGACTCATCGATTTGAATGGAACAATATTCGCTTCGTTTTATTTTTTCAGAAAGTTGTTCACGTACAATTTCAGTCATTTCAGAAATACGTCTTGCCACAGTATCGTTCGATAATGGTACTGCAGTCAATTTCTCAGCATCCTCCGAACTGATCATACACGACACCATATCTGTTGCACATGGAAGAATAAGTTCTTCAGCAATGGTATGAGGCTTTGGGGACGCCCACGTCACTGGCATAATGACCTTTATACCAATGAGGTGGGCGTCCCGCTGTTTATACGGACTTCAAGTGCAATTTAGTGGTACCATCTATCGTGAAACACTTACATGAATCGATAATGTTATTGCAAATTATATTAATGTTAATTTATTGGGGGGGGGGGGCGAAGTAATGCCTTCAAATATTGAAACCAAATACAGTTAATAAAGAGTACAGTATGTGTGTGTGTGCGCGAAGTTATTTTACGGCGATAGGGGGTCGTCACCTACAAAAGGTTGAGAACCACTGCTCTAGAGTGTGTGTTATCGAATTAACGTTATAGCAAATTCTTAACATCATGTTAATTATAATACTGAGTGAATCCAATGCGGCTAAAGTGTGACTAAAATCCACTCAAATAAAATGAACGCTACCAGAGGAGTGTAGGTATTTGAATTTCTAAATTATATTATTTTAATAAGGATTTTGTTGAATCAACTCTTAAAAGTAATATATAAACCAGAAAGATCAATCATGCATAAAGCATTGATTATGTAACACTTTCCAACTGAAATGCAAAATGCGCTACATTTAGCGGTGATATTGTTTTAATTATCACAGAACTGTGATAATTTATTTTACTTGAAAACTTCATCGAGAAAATGAACTTTATTCAAATGACCTCATCGAAATATTAATCGTCTGGTTCTCTATGTAAAAGCAGTGAATATTTCATTCATACACTTTTATTCCAGACTCCAGAGTTAAATAATTTTGCTTGAAAAAATTCAGCAATTCTTATGCAACTCATCTTTACAATCCCTTGTTCACATTCTGCATCCAATAAAATTAGGTTTCGTTGTAGAAATAATCGAAGTTTGATGATCATTTAAGCTAAAAAATATCGTAATTGCGTTGGCGCAGAATATAGATGCACAAGAGTTACGCAAAGATAAAGCTGTTTCAGGACGGATGCAACACAAAATATAAATTTAAAAGGGCTTTAAAAATAACAATTCTTGCACTGGAAAAAAAGATGGATGATATATTTTATTTTGAAGTAAGACTCGATCTCTTCATAATATATGGGTGTAATTATTATTTTAATTTTCATTTAAAAAATTACAGAACATATTTTGAATATTTTTTAATATATTTTTATGGAATAATTTAAATGTTTCCTAAAATTTTCGAGCAATTTGTGAGTTTTATATTCGCTTTAAAAATGTTTGAAAAATTAGGTTCCATAGGGTTCAATGTATTTCATGTTTTCAACCCGGGTTCAATCTAAAACAAATTGGGTGATATTATTCATTTACATTCTCATATGTACCAGAGATCGTCTCAACAACACACTAAAATTTCATTTTGATAAAATCATTTTTACGACAGTTATCATGTGAACGGACAGACAGACAGAATGAACAAAGTTATAAACACTTTTCGACTATGTTGTAAAGTATTAAAAAGACTGATTTTTCAAAATGTCGTTGACTACCCAAATAAATAGTCATCACACTCCTTTGTGAGATTTTAAAATGTTAAAGAATTACTAAGGTATTTTTTGTATTATATTGATGACTCATTGGTGAAGTGAAATGGGAAAACTTAAGGATAAGTACTAATAACATTAAAAGCATTGATTATGAAACACTTTCCAACTGCAATGTAATTTTATTTAAACATCTCTAAAATGCAATATATTCAGCGGTGATATTTTTAAAATTATCACAACACTACAATAATTTATTATATTTGAAAACTTCATCGAAAACAAATTAACTTTTTTCAAATAACGTCATCGAAATATAAATCGCCTGGCTTTCTGTATAAAAGCAGTAAATATTTCATTCATAAACTTTTCTCCATTCCTTTCATTCAGCGGCAATATTTTCAAAATTATCACAATACTACAATAATTTATTTTACATAAAAACTTAAAACCGTGGATGTAGAAGTATTTTCTAACTGCATGCTTAAAACTTCGTCGAAAAATTCAATACTATAGAATCGTCTGTGTCTCTATGTAAAATCAATTAATGTTTGATTCATATCAGCTATATTGCAGACTCCAGAACTAAATGATTTTGCGTTAAAGAAATTCAGCAATTCTTATACAACTCATTTTACAGTTTGATGTGTTTATATTCTGCACACGTGAAAATTAGGCTTCGTTGTTGAAATAATCAAAGTTTGACGATTATTTAAACGCCAAAATATTGTAATTGCGTTGACGCAGTATATAGATGTGCAGAAAAAAACATAAAGCTGCTTTAAGACGGAAGCAACACTAAATATAAATTGAAAAGAATTTTGAAAACCACAATTTTCCCACAAGATGGATGTCATATTTTATTTTGAAGTGGATCACGTGATCTCTTCATATAATATGGGTGCAATTATTATTTTAATTTTTATTTAAAAAACTGCCAAATATACTTTGCTGAAACTTTTTTTTATATATTTTATGGGATAATTTGAATATTTCCTAAAATTTTCGAAGCAATTTGTAGATTTTAAATTCGCTTAGAGAGTGTTTGAAAAATTAGGTCCTATAGGGTCCAATGTATTTCATTTTTCAACCCGGGATCAATCCAAAACTAATTGGGTGATATTATTCATTTGCATTCCCATATGTCCCACAGACCGTCTCAATAACATACTAAAATTTCATTTTGATAAAGTCATTTTTACGGCAGTTATCCTGCGAACGGACAGACAGACAGAATGAACAAAATCATAAACACTTTTCAACTATGTTGTAAAGTGTTAAAAAAACCGATTTCGGTCTCTATTAACCAAAGTTAAGCACGGCTGACCATTACTGGGAGGGTGACCATCTGGAAATACTGCTTGCCGTTGGCAACAGGCTGTTTAACTTCCAAAGGCAGAACTTCCAAAGGGCTTCCAAAGGCAGAGGTGCTGAATCCTATCCATACCAATAATGACGTCCTGTAGTCCAAATAGTTGTGTGATGGGTATCTGACCCTGGTTTGGGATCTACATTGTGGTAGGACGTGATTATGGACACAGAATGATCTCGTGCTTCATTGTCCAAAATAAGATTGCTTTAATCTGCAATGATTGCCAACCCCTTCGTGGGACTCAATTTTAGAGATTTTAAGTGCATTAGAAATATTAAATATTTTAATCGTCATGAGACTTGGTTTGCCCAAGAAATATGCTTTAATATTGTAAGAACATTTTCGGTGTTACTTCATTAAATGTGCTACAAAAATATTTATTTTATAATAAAATTCATATTTCGATAACGGAAAGAAATTGCAAAACTTGTTAAGCTATTTTCAATTGCAAGCAACAACAATTAATTGCTGATGAGTTCTAAATAAAACAAAGCGATTTCTTGTAACATCGCATCTATGATTGAATTTTATAGGTATCACATATTCAAAAGTACATTTTTTACGGGATTTCAGTTTCAACAAATATTATTTTAACTTGAAACGTTTCTAAATATAAAAATAAATAAATTCTAAAATGCCAATTGCACAGATTTTCAAATCAGTATAGATAAATCATTTCAGCACAACGTAACTTTGCAAATAGGCATAGACCATTTGTATTGCTATGTAATAATAAGAGATTTTTATAATCATTGACAATGTTAAATTTTACCAGCAGTGGTTTTATATTTTTTAAATTGACGAACAGAAAACATGTAAAGTAAAATATATAAATAACGAGACTATAAAATTTATTCACTAATTTAAAACCACAAACTTATACTAGTCTTAACTTATATTGTCTTTTAATTTGTCTATTGTATATCATAAATTCAAAGAACTAACAATATAAATTGTACGCAGAAAGTGACTTTGAGATAAAGTACTCTGGGCCACACAATCATATAGGCTACTTATTCATCATGATTGAATAAACTCAAAAGCTCTGACACCTGTTGCTACATACTCCATTTCTAAGCAAAATATGAACAGTTAGCGGTTAATCTGTTTATAATACATTTAATAATAAGCTAAACATATTTTCATATATATATAAGGTGACTAGAGGACAAAACTTTTAATTCAAAATATTTAATTCTTATCTGGTGGTTTTTATACTTTACATCTAAACTTTCCGCTAGTAATCTATCAATTCCCCTAGAAAACAAACCCAAGTAGATATGACTTATATATCCTAATTTTTTGACAATAATTTTATTTGCCAACACTTTGTTGACATTAAGCAGATTACTTTTAATAGCAATAACGTGCTAACGTTTAGAAAGATACGTTTAGAAGATATAGGGCAGTAAAAATTTTTCTCATGCTTTTATCTATACCAGTAAACTTTGATAAGATTAACATTTAGAAGATAATAATTCGGATACGAATATCGCTTTCAAGCTTAATGTTGCTACAAGTTATTAGAATCTAAGGATGGATCCACATCTTTACTTTGAAAATAACAGACATGCAGAAAAATAATTTTTAAGGAATATGGAAATTCTAAGTAATATTATTTATAAAATATAAACAAATTGTAAAAACTTTTATTCAAGAAAATTAAATAAATGCGTATTACATATATATACTTGCTGAAATTTGAGCTATGGTTGACTCTTTAGTAATAAAAATTACTCTATCAGTTTTAATAATTTATTAAAAGATTATTAAAATATATTGATTATTCTGAGGTTAATATATTGAAAAGTTTATGTTTTGTTATATCCTTTACAAATATATAAATTTGGTACAAATATGCACACGTTTTGTGCTGTTCACAATAGTGCACTTTAAGAGATGAGGCGAATTTAAAGAACATACTTATTTATTTTTTTTACTGGGATGGAATAAAGTGCTTTATTTATTATATAAACAATAAATACAGATCTAGATTAAAATGTACATTATTCAAATATTGGAAAATTAATATAAAAAAATTTTTTTTGAACTATTATTCTGTGAAATCTGCCATGCATGGACACTTTCCTGAAATATAGTCAGTTAAAAACTATAGTTAGTTAAAATACAGTCAGTATCAAAAGTTAGTTAATTAAAAATTCGTAAACTACAAAGTTCTCCATTTTGACAGTCCCCCTTTTTTAGCATTTTTAGTCGATGAAACGTAATCTTAAGCGTAATCCGATTCCAAATTAGACTAGTCAAGCGAGTTTGTTAAAGTATTTCCAATATAAACTTCCAAAGCACGATGTACAAAAACCATCATTTTGTGTAAAACATGATGATAACTATGAAAAAGCCTCATATTGTTTTATTGTCAGGTCTTCAAAGTTTTGAAATATAGTTTTTATGCTGCGATCTTTGGATAATTTCCAAATGTTGTTTTCATGCACAGCAAAAAGGGAAAAATATAAAGCAAAATAATACGATGTTACGATGCATGAAAAGATAATGTTGATTGAAAACAATAAGTAGTTACTAAATAGCTACACGGGGAATAGGAGAATAAAAATAAAATAATAGATTAAATGTCAAAATATTTTAATAATAGATTTTATATAAATGTAAAATTAACTCTTGAAACTTTTATCATTTTATGTAAGCCCTAGTGAATGAAATGAATTAAATGCTTGTCATCTATAATATTAGTTTCTTAAATTTTAAACCTTTAGAAACGTAAAACTAATTTTATTGTAAGAAAAAGCAGGTCATAAATGATACTGCTGGAAAATTGCATTAATATCATTTATATAAAAGATACGAATATACTGCCTTTAAAAAATACATATTTTTAATATTGTACATGATTGGCTTTATATGAATTTTCAAACAAGAGAAATGGGAAGAAAGTGAAGGCGCAATTTTTACATGGAATAATTACCTCAAAAGATGTTACACTAGTGAGTGACATTATATCCGGGATCAGACTCATACAACTGCATAAAATGAACTTACCTTTGATTGTTGTTCGTTACTAGCATCCATAAGATAATTTAACTTTCTGTAAGCATATAACAGAAAGTGATTGGATACGATTTTAAATCCTACTCATTAAAGCTAATAATAGTTCTGCATGACGATTTGATCCAACCTAGAAATATTTAACAAAACAAACCCTCTACCACCCCTAGACACTTTGTTTGCAATCTGCAAGTTGCGCACGTAAGCAACAGTACCGGCGCAGCTCAAGCCAGGAAGGATCTCCGGATTCTACCTCGCAATTTTTGAATGTAGGATTTTACTAAATGGATACTGTAACAGTTCTCACCTCTCGGTCTGGGTTGAGGGCATCTTCTTCGGAGTAACCCAGGCTTCGCATGTGCTTCAGGTATGTTGTTGTGATGGGGAGACTGTAGTCGATGTGCAAAGAGTCGTCTCCGAGAGCAGTATCTAACGAGCTGAGGCTCTCATCAGGACCGTTGTCATGGCAACCAGAGGATGCGGCTCGCTGCTCCGCCCCCAGATGCATCCGCTTCTGGCAGTCCGTGCATGACATAAGGAAGTGGGTCACTGCCTCACGCGGAAGAAAAGAGTACATCTCGGCAATCTGAAGAAAAGATGCAAAGATGCATATTAATAGGAATCCATTTATTTACTCTACAATGTAAAAATATACACCCAGCTGCCCTGTAGATACAACCCCCCCCCCCCCCGCCTTCAAAAAAAAAAAAAAATTGTGCAATTTATGAAATTTATATATCAGTATTTTTATTTAGGTACAAATGTCGTCATATATATATATATATATATATATATATATATAATTGAAGAATTTTAATTTGCTTGTATTATATATACCAGAGATTGATCACTTATTGAAATGTTCTGAAAATGAGATGGTCTGAAGTGATTATTTGACATGAATAGTGACTATACTACAAGCATGTGCAGATGATAAAGAGAACATTATAAATAAAACAGGTAACCGACACAGAATATGCAACAGCATGAAAGAGCGAATAGAGGTGTGATGCTAAAAAACACACAAACAGAGATGGCGTAACAAGCACAACAAGATGGAACAAGGTCACTTTCACCCTTTAACAAACACTGGATACTTACATTGCATTCATCGTTCCCCGCTTTATATATGACATACTTTTTTTTAATATTAGTGATAGCTATTACTTTTCTTACATACATAGTATAATGTATCAGGAAAGTATTGTGTCGGGATGGAAAATGTGAATTCGAGTTTTCGACGGGAGAGCACGTTTCAAGCATCCCTGAACACGAATCGAACATTTTTGAAACGATCTCTGTGTGTGTGTGTGAAAGTATGTACATGTGTATGTGTGTGTGTGTGTGTGAAAGTATGTGTGAGTGTGTGTGTGAAAATATGTGTGAGTGTGTGCGTGAAAATATGTGTGAGTGTGTGTGTGTGTCAGTGAGTCTGTGGAGACGATATCTCACAAACGAATGGAGCGATTCGAATGAAATTGGGTACAAAAATTACAGTCCGTGAATACTGGAAGCCTATTGGCTTTATACGCAATCGAATGTTCAGAACCTCCTAAATTTTCGAATGAAATTTTGAAAAATTTATCAAAAAATTAAAATTTTTAATAAAGTTAAGGGAATAGTTATTTCTTATGTAATTTTTCATTAGAAGACGAATGACATAAATTTTAGAACGCTAGCATAAACCGTTCTCGAGATATTCCACATTTAAAAAATTATCAAAAAATCATATAATAAAAAATATATTAATTCTCGTGAAATATGTTCACTTTTTACAAGTAATATCATGCGATAAATTGGGTGACATCATTCTCGTGGATCTAGCTCGTTCCATTCATGAGAAAATTTACTTTGGGTAATAATTTTGTATATTTGAACGCCAATAGTCATTTATTTGCTATAAGAATAACTTATTTCTCCTTCCATAACGCTTGGCGAGATTTTGGCGACGAATTTGTCAAAATTTCGCCAACTTGACGATTTTGTTAAATGTTGCCAAATTAACGAAAATGTCAAATTGATAAAAATGACTCTAATTGATGAAAATTCAATATCTTGGAGAGAATATAAGAAATCAATGAAAATGACGACTAATTGACGAAAATTCAATATCTTGGAAAGTGTTGTGATAAGGACTGTAAAGAGAGATCTTTAAGAAATATAAAAAGTTAATTTACAATCCCCATCACACATCTAGTTGGGTCGGTCACTCACATACAATTAAAAGAGGGAATTAATTAATTTAATAGTTAATTTTTAATGAGAATGGGACCGTACAATGGGGAATAAAATATAGAATATCATAACATTGCGTTGTGTTTTAAAATATTAAACCATTTTGTATGTGAGCGCCTAAAATAACTTTTACAAAAAAAATTACTTAATATCTGATACACATTAAGTGGATTCAAGAATCCTTACCTGGAACTTGATCAAAAAATTCAAAGAGACAAAAGAATTAATAAAATGAATTGAATAAAAGAAATGTTCTTTATTTTATTGTCTTATGTCTCTGAATGTATGAAGATCATCAATTTGAACAAGAAAAATCAGTTTTTATTGCTAGCAGATCACAATCATGTGCAGAGTATAGGGTTCATTCATGCATAAGGTGCTCAATTATTGAACACATTTTCTAGAAGGAAATCCCCATAATTGAACAATTGCCTTCACAAAACAATCACTCTATTTGAAATTCATTGAAATTTAGTTTTCTTCTATAACACTTATCAGTCACAGTAAAATTGTGACAAACTGCTTGTAAAAAAATCATCTCCATTAAAATCACTGCCTTTCTTAAAATTAGGCTTTACACACCTTGTTTTAGTTGTTTTAGTGACACCTTATTTTAGTTACTACACCTTGTTTACACACCTTGTTTTAGTCCCGGCCGCACATGTTGCTACCATAAACCCTAGGGTTGGTCGTGTGGTCTGGGTCTTCAACACCTTGTTTTAGTATCATAAGAAAAAGTTGATATGAAACAAAGAATCACAAATTATTAATCTCTATGATGAATCAAGATGTGAAAATTCAATCTATACCAATTGTATAATGCAGGAGGATGATGCTTGAAAATATAAAAGAAATTGACAAGACGAACATTTTCACTCTCCATCATTTTTTATTTTACGTAGAAAAATGCACAAATCCACACAACCATAAAATGAATTCTTTCCCTTTTTGCACACTGAACATATTTTATCACATTACAAGAACATATTCAATATAAACAAGAAAGATCAATCACGCTTAAAGCATTGATTATGAAACACTTTCCAACTTCAATGCAATTTTATTTAAACAAGTCTAAAATGCAATACATTCCTCGGTAATATTTTGAAACTTATCACAATACTGCATTAATTTATTATATTTGAAAACTTAAACCTTCATCGAAAAAAATGAACTTCATTCAAATGACGGCATTGAAATATAAATTGCCTGGTTTAAACATCTCTAAAATGTTATACATTCCTCGGTAATAGTTTTAGAATTATCATAATACAACGATAATTTATTATATTTAAAAACTTCATCGAGAACAACTGAAATTAATTCAAATGACGTCATAGAAAAAATAACACGCCTGGATATCTCTATAAAAACAGGATTTCATTCATAACTTTCTCCCATTCATTTCATTCATCACAATACTATAATAATTTATTTTATTTAAACATGTTGTTTAAGACCATGGAGCTACAAAAAATTAAACTCTATGCTTGAAACTTCATCGAAAAAAATAGTCCTTCTCTTTATGAAATCAATTAATATTTCATTCATATCAGCCATGCAGACTCTATGGACTAAATTATTTTGTGTTAAAAAAATACAGGAATTCTAATACACCTCATTCTATATATTTCGCTGTTTACATTTTACATAGGTGGAAAATAGGCTTAGTTGTAGAAATAATCAAATTTAGATGAGCATTTAAACTCAAATATATTGTCATTGCGTTGTTTCAGTATGTAGATGCACAGAATTTGAGCAAAAATAAAGTAGTTTTAGAACGGATACAACACTCAATATGAATTAAAAAGAACTTAAAAAAATCACGATTTTGAAACAAGATGGATGCCATATATCATTTTGAAGTGGGTCATGTGATCGTTTCATATCATGGTCACATGATCGTTTCATATAAGAGGTGTAATTATTATTTTAATTTTTATTAAAAAAACTACTGAATATATTTCGCTGAATTTTTTTCATATATTTTATGGAACAATTTGTATATTACCTAAAATTTTCGAAGCAATTTGTGAATTTTAAATCCGCTTAAAAAATGTTTGAAAAATTAGGTCCCATAGGGCTCAATGTATTTCATTTTTTTGACCCGGGTTCAATCCAAAACTAATTGGATGATATTATTCATTTATATTCCCATAGGTTCTACAGAACGTCTGAACAACATACTAAAATTTTATTTTGATTAAGTCATTTTTACGGCAGTTATCGTGCTAACGGACGGACAGACAGACAGACAGACAGAATGAACAAAGTCATAAACACTTTTCAACTTTGTTGTAAAGTGTTAACAAAAAATGGCAAAAAGAAGGTCCCAAAGGGACCCCCTTTCTTGCACACCAGCTTCAACTGTCACGAATTTTTAAGAGAAGAGCGAGTCAGCACAATTTCTCCCGCGCTAACCGGATGTTACCATACCAAAAAACTAAATTCTCGCTGAACCGGGGAGGTTCCTTTGACAATCACCGAAAAAAAAGGGATGTCGCTTTGCCGCAGTTTTGAAAAAGGGCGCAGACTGTACATGAAAATATGAATCCAGCAGCGTGTTATAATTTAATCTATGAAAAGAGGCAATTGGCCTATTAATGAGTATATAAAATAAAAGCAATTTTGAATAACATAATTTTGAATAATAAATTTAAAGTAAAATAAAATATTTAATGAATTATAAAAAAATGTTAATTTTGAATAGTAAAAATAATAACGTGTTGTGACGAGTCACAACAGAAAGAATATAAGAATCTACTGTAAGAATAACCTATTTTTCTTTCCGTAAGGTTTGGCAAAATTTATTTTGGTGACGAATTTGTCGGTATATCTTTAACTTGCTGACTTTTTAAATATTGCCGAATTGCCGAAAATGTCACCTTATTGATAAAAATTCGCCAAATTGATGAAAGTTCAATATCTTGGAAAGAACATAAGCGTAGACAATAAGAATAACCCATTTCTCCGTATGTAACGTACGGAATATTTTATTGACGAAGTTGTTGGAATATCTTCAACTTGCTGATTTTTTAAATGTTGCGAAATTGGCGAAAATGTCACTCAATTGTTAAAAATTCGCCAAATTGCTGAAACGGACGTTAAACCAAGAAATTGAGAGGGACAGAGCCAACTTGGCGACTATTTTAAATATTGCTAAAGTGACAAAAATGACGACAAAGTGATAAAAAATAACGTCAAATGGGAAGTAATGTATCGCAAACTCTGATTTCCGTCATATGACAGGCATATCTTCTAGTATATAAGAAATGCTTCTTCTCTCCGTTTGTCTGTAACACTTAGTGATGCATTTTGGCTAACTTGGCGAAAAATATAGCAAATTATCGCCAACTTGGTGATATTTCGCGCCAGATTAACAAAAATATCGTCAAAATTGCAACAAGAAAGATCAATCATGCTTAAAGCATTGATTATGTAACACTTTGCAACTTCAATGAAATTTTAAAACATGTCTAAAATGCAATACATTCCTCGGTAGTATTTTAAAACTTATCACAATACTACATTAATTTATTATATTTGAAAACTTAAACCTTCATCGAAAAAAATGAACTTCATTCAAATGACGGTATTGAAATATAAATTGCCTGGTTTAGACATCTCTAAAATGTGATACATTCCTTGGTAATAATTTCAGAATTATCATAATACTACGATAATTTATTATATTTGAAAACTTCATCGAAAAACAACTGAAATTCATTCAAATAACGTCATAGAAAAAAGCAGCATTTCATTCATAAATAATTTCCCATTCATGTTATTCATCACAATACTATAATAATTTATTTTATTTAAAAATTAAGACCATGGAACTACAAGTAATTAAACTCTATGCTTAAACTTCATCGAAAAAAATCGTCCTTCTCTTTGTAAAATCAATGGATATTTCATTCATATCAGCTATGCAGACTCCATGAACTAAATGACTTTGTGTTAAAGAAATACAGCAATTCTAATAAAACTCATTCTACATATTTTGCTGTTTACATTTTATATAGGTGAAAAATAGTCTTTGTTGTAGAAATAATCAAATTTAGATGAGCATTTAAACTCAAATATATTGTAATGGCGTTGTTTCAGTATGTAGATGCACAGAATTTTTAAGCAGAAATAAAGTGGTTTTAGGACGGATACAACACTCAATATGAATTAAAAAGAACTTTAAAAATCACGATTTTGAGACAAGATGGATGCCATATATCATTTTGAAGTGGGTCACGTGATCTTTTCGTATCGTGGTCACGTGATCGCTTCATATAAGAGGTGTTATTATTATTTTAATTTTTATTTAAAAAACTACTGAATATATTTCGCTGAATTTTTTTTCTATATATTTTATGGAACAATTTGAATATTATCTAAAATTTTCGAAGCAATTTGTGAATTTTAAATCCGCTTAAAAAATGTTTGAAAAATTAGGTCCCTTAGGGCTTAATGTATGTCATTTTTTCAACCCGGGTTCAATCCAAAACTAATTGGGTGATATTATTCATTTGTATTCCCAAAAGTCCTACAGACCGTCTGAACAACATACTAAAATTTCATTTTGATTAAGTCATTTTTACGGCAGTTATCGTGCTAACGGGCAGACAGACAGACAGATAGACAGACAGATAGACAGAATGAACAAAGACATAAACACTTTTCAACTTTGTTGTAAAGTGTTGAAAATGAGGCTAAATTAATGAAAGTGACACCTAATTGATGAAGTAATTATTAAAATATTTTAATATATGGACTATATCGCTTATTGAGGATGCTATCAATATTGATAATTGTTTATTTAGAGTAGCGCGAAATATAAGTTAATTAGGTACTTTGAAATAGTTTTACATGTTGTCATCCGGAAAATTTCCAAATGTACAATTCAACGATTAAAACACAGTACCGTGGATCTTATACATTATTTTTTTACTGTAAAAGGAGTAAATTCATTGCATTACATAAGGAAAGTCATGTGCTGCCCACATCAGATTTTTTTAAATTAGTGTTGCAAAAATATGTAATTAGTGTTGCAAAAATGTGTTTGTAATTTTAAATGTTGACACCAATGTATAAATAAGAGATGTTAATTCCAGAAGGATAATGCAATACAGTAATTGCATAGACAGGGTGAAAGGTAGGACCAACTCTTGCAGCGATACAAGCAGAAATCCTTGGAGGAACATATGCGATGAACATGCGGATAGTTTCCTGAGGGATGGATGACCTTATGCCTTCAACCATCCTCCACAGGTCATCCTCTATTTGAGGCGGGGGCAGGACAATCAAACGACGGCCAATTACGTCACATACATGCTCGATTGGTGAGAGATCTGGAGACAGTGGAGGCCAAAGAAGCACCTGGATACATTGCAAGGCTTGTCTGCTGATGGTTGCCGTGTGCAGTCGCGCGTTATCCTGCTGGAAAACGGCATTTTGCAACCGCTGAAGGTACAGCAGTGCGACCGGCGGCAGTACCTCATCCACATATCGTCGTGTTGTCATTGTGCCTCTGATACGAACCAGAGGTGACCGGCTTTCGAAGCAGTTGGCACCCCAAACCATGATGTCGTGTTGTCGAGCAGTATGGCTTTCAACAGTCGCAACAGGATTAGATCTGTTTCCACGTCGCCTCCAGACACTCACACAGCGACTGTCATTGTACAAACAGAACCGAGACTTGTCGCTGAACACTACCCTGTCCCATTTCTTCGTCCAAGAGGCTCTGGCCCTACACCATTGCAATTTCTCACGTTGGTGTCTTGTAGGCAATGGCAGTCTTCGTAAAGGACGGTTTAAGTGCAAGCCGCTTTCGGCCAATCGTCGAGAAACTTTTCTTGCTGATATTGGAACATCCAATGTAACCTGCAAATTCTGCAGAATGTCTACAGTCGTTATTTGTGGGGCCGCCACCGCATGCCTTCGAATGAGTCGATCAACGCGTGCTAACGTACGCCTGGATGGACCTGTACCACTTCAACGATTCACATGTCCTTCTTTAATCGATATTTTCTTAATCCTTTGCGCAGTGGATGCATCTACGCGTTTTTCAGCGGCGATACGTCGGTACGACCACTCAGCCGTACGTAGGTCTAAAATGAATCCCCTCGCACGATCGTCCAAATGCTAAAACGGACTTTGACGTCTCGGTTAGGCACCTCTTCAACAACACGTGTCTTCTGAAACGAAAAATAGCTCAGAAAACGTGTTTCCGTTGGCGACAGGCAGTAAGAACTGTTTACTCATCTGCAGTTTCCACCCCTTTTATCCCGCGCTCTAATCACGTGAGCTACTTGCATTTGATATCATTTGCACACATCGACCAGCTGCGTTTGTTTCGCAATTTGCATAATTATACGGTTGAAGCTTCATGGTGTTTCATTGTCTATGTCGAGTAGTATATATATATATATATATATATATATATATATATATATATATATATATATATATATATATGTATATATATATATATATATATATATATATATATATATATATATATGTATATATATATATATATATATATATAAATTCCCAAATAGGACAAGTAACAATGTACTCGTAAAATTTCTAGAAGAGTGATGGAAGTAACGGCCTGGGGGAAGTTGCGACCCCCAACACTCCGGTTATATAAATTCCCAAATAAGACAAGTAACAATGTACTCGTAAAATTTCTAGAAGAGTGACGGAAGTAACGGCCGGGTGGAGTTGCGACCCCCAACACTCCAGTATATATATATATATATATATATATATATATATATATATATATTTATATATATATATATTAAAAATGAAAATCCAATGATAGAATAGAAGTAGTAACTCATAATATATTAACTAACTTAAAATTTACCTACAAAGTACAAAGAAAATAAAAAGGAAATTCAACCATAAAGAGGAAATTTAAATCCATATTACTTACTGTTCATCAAGCTAAAGATAATCAACAAATATTCATTGTGTGGAATCGAAAATAGGAATACAAAAAATACCAAGCATTAAAGCTTGCATATGGAAAAATTCTAGGCTAAAGAATTGTTCATTTCGAAAAAATTATTTTTCAAGTCCAAATATTTAATCCAAATGAAAACAAAAATGCTTGTTTCTGAAACACGAGACAGATTATATATATATATATATATATATATATATATATATATATATATAATATATATATATATATATATATATATATATATATATATATATATATATATATATATATATATATATATATATATATATATATACTACTTTTCCCGTAAATTGCGACAATTTAGCTCATTGCGCTCAAGTTGAAAGAAAAATTGAAACAAATACAGAAGTAAAACAGAAAAGAAAGCTATTGTGTTCTGCAGTATAGAAACAGTAGTCCTATTGACGACTGCTATTGCCCGTTTGTAAACCCCAAAGCAGTAGGTAGAGGGGGGGGGGGGGGGGGGGTAGAGCCGCGTGAGCAGTTTATACAAAAAAAACCCTTCAATATGTTGTGAAATATGGGGTAGTACGAGGCCCCTGGAAATCTCTATTAACGGCACTGGTGACCCCCCCCCCCTTTTTTTTATTATAAATACAAACCATCCATTCGATTTAAACCTGACATGCATATATAATGGTCCAACAACAAAGCAAAAGTATGAAGAAGTCAAAAAAGTAAAATATTGGGTAAAATCAGGCATTAATACAAATTAATAATGCTATCATTTATTGTTTTATTCTGGGATTTTAAAAAATATTTTACTTTTCTAACAAAAATAAAACTTTATTCTATTTATTATCTTTAACTTTTACTTTATACTACTATCTTTAACTTTTAAACTTTATTCTATTTATTATCTTTATTCTATTAAAATTCGGTGCCTCCATTGACTATCGGACGAGGACATATAGCTCTACCTGTCTTTCCTCTCCCTTACAACGTCTTTGTTTCTTATTATATAAAGAATTTAACTGAAAAACTTTCTTAGGTCCATGCTTCTGTCTGCTGACTTAGACTGGGTTGGATTATTTTGCTCTTTTATTCTTTATATATACACGAGACCCACTTTTACCGGTTGTTATGGTTTATAATAGATTTCGTACAAATACGAAAATGTTTATATGCACAGTCCAGTCTAGCCATATCCGGCATTAAAATCCAGATTCTATGCATCTGAAGGACGGTACGGTCACGGATGCGATAAGCCCATAAAAGGTATACCAATTCAGAAAGCTTCTCTCACATTACACGCCAAACGTCGTTTTATCGCCCGTTCTGGTACAATATTTTTACAACTCCTGCAAAAGCGGAGAGAAAGACGATTGTTTTTAATCCGCGATATTGTTCATGAAGACAGATTAGATACATTTGTATCCCATTATTTAAATCATGTTTTATGAACATTTTGGTTTTAAAGTAATACTATGTGTGAAAATACATGTATTTATATATATATATATATAAGATATTTTTGTTCTGCACACAGATTGTTTCCAATGAGTGTAAGAAATGTTCCACCCACATATATAATTTATTATATGAATAAAACGTTCATATGCGAGATTTTGGAGTCAATATATGTGTAGGATCCGTATGTTGTTCAATACTTATATTGTACAACAATCAGTGACGAAAATTGAAGATTATTTGAAAGGAGGGAATATTTGTCATTTTAAAAATGCAAAATTTGTGACATTTTAAGGAAATTTGCTTGACATTTTCGGTTTGTGGGGGCAATAAATATTACTTTTCTGACATACCTAGTATAATGCATCGTTTTTCAAGGTGGACTTTTCAAAGTTTTCGGAACCCTTGGGATTCCGCGACGTGATATTTTCATGTAAATTGTCTTAAATTTAAAAACGTGTAAAATTTTGATGCATTATTTGGACAACAGGGGATATTTCTTATTTTGGGGTTCCACCATCAAATTAAATTTCAAAAAGGTTTCGTGACAAAATGAATTTGAAAAACACTGATATAATGTATAGGGAAAGTATTATGACGAGGTTGAAAACGCGAATTCTACTTTGTGTTTTTGACGGTAGAGCTTGTTTCAAACATCCCTGAAATCGAATCGAATGTTTTTAAAGTGATATATATATATATATATATATATATATATATAACTAATTTAAACGATTTGAAAAATGGAAAAGGGGAAAACCATATGAATTGCATAAAAATGGCTGAGAGGGATAGCGACCTCTCATTCCCGTTTTAAGTACTTTACGTCTAGACAACGCCCACGGATACCAATGCAATTCAATGACAGATCCCCGTAGCATGTGCAAAAATGAAAGCTCCATAATGCAGAAAAGGAGGCCTCAGAATGCAGACAGAAAGAAGACAGAAATGGAACGACGAAATCACGTTGGCAATGATGCTACCTACTAAAACGTATCGTCCGTTTCGCCATATATAGTGCGTACCTCGATTCTTCAAATATGATGTCATATTCACAAGTCATTAAAGAATGAATAATCCTCTTTTTTAAAGAAAGAATTGTAAATATCTTTAAGGAAATTCCGTGGGTAATGATTTTTAAGTGCTTCCTGTAAAATGAGTTTGTTGCATGTGAGACAATCTTTTTTGAAAGTATTATTATTACGATTTCTTCTCAGATGTCCTGTTATGATGTTGCGGAAAATACTCCTAGACAAATTCGACTTCCATCCAATTATTTGGTTAATCTTCATATCTTCATATCTTCACTTTACGAAGGTATATGGATTTAATTCAGATCGTTTTGTTTGAGAACATATTATGTAACGGAGGTGTCTTTTATCAACAAATTAGGGGTATTCCTATGGGCGGGGGCTGTTCATCAGTCCTGGCTGACATATATTTAACATATTTCGAAAGGAATAATCATGTATTATATGAAATGCCATATTACAGATATGTGGACGATGTGATTTTAGGCCATTACTCAAATACTCCTGGATTGGAATTTGACTTTTATCCTCCGGAATTGGATCTTATCAAGAACCCTAATAGTGTCAAAAACGAAGTTAATTTCCTGGACATAACCATTAGATACAAACATAAAAATGGAATTCATACAGTTCTGTTCAATAAACGTAATAATTATGATATGAAGATTAACCAAGTAATTGGATGGAAGTCGAATTTGTCTAGGAGTATTTTCCGCAACATCATAACAGGACATCTGAGAAGAAATCGTAATAATAATACTTTCAAAAAAGATTGTCTCACATGCAACAAACTCATTTTACAGGAAGCACTTAAAAATCATTACCCACGGAATTTCCTTAAAGATATTTACAATTCTTTCTTTAAAGAAGAGGATTATTCATTCTTTAATGACTTGTGAATATGACATCATATTTGAAGAATCGAGGTACGCACTATATATGGCGAAACGGACGATACGTTTTAATAGGTAGCATCATTGCCAACGTGATTTCGTCGTTCCATTTTCTGTCTTCTTTCTGTCTGCATTCTGAGGCCTCCTTTTCTGCATTATGGAGCTTTCATTTTTGCACATGCTACGGGGATCTGTCATTGAATTGCATTGGTATCCGTGGGCGTTGTCTAGACGTAAAGTACTTAAAACGGGAATGAGAGGTCGCTATCCCTCTCAGCCATTTTTATGCAATTCATATGGTTTTCCCCTTTTCCATTTTTCAAATCGTTTAAATTAGTTATATCCTGCTTCAGTATATAGTGCTGCATTGCGCCTTTTTCTGAGTGGTATTATATTACATTTTTACGTATATTTCATATTTGTATAGTTCTATATCGGATATAGCGGTTTCTTGCAGCATTGCGCAGATATGTTTATATCTTATGGATTTATTAAAGGCCACTTCCCGGACCATGCATGGAATGCATAGGTCTTCCGTGTGGTGTGTGAGATCGTTGGCTTGGATGCGGATATTGGAGTTACTTCTGAAGGACATTTTTGACAGTGTGGAATAAATCGGAGTTACTTTTTGATGGACAATATGGTGGAAAAGGAGGATTCAGGTATGTGCATTGTATGTCAGTACATCTGTTTTTACCCGGTTTAATGCGTAAAGTTTGGTGGGGGAGGAGTGATTGCGTGTGTAAAATTGACAAATACAATTTGTACTCATTTTTACTGTTATTGACCTGCTTTATGTGTAGTATACTCTTATGGACGAATATAATCTTATGAATTATATGATATGGTTATTCCCTTTTGCAATATTAAAAATAAAAATAAAAAATCTAAAATAAAAAGTTTTTTATAAAAAATATTAAATTTTAATTGTCACATCGGATTTTAGGAATTTAGTCTAATTGGAGAATATCGATTTGAGATTTGTGATAATATATAATAAGTTGAAGTTGCTCAAGTGAGATTGATCATAATCATTTTTCATATGTCATTAAGAATATTCATCTGAAGAAGGAGAACTCCTCAAAATGAGTAAAACTTTTGAATAACATGAATGTATACATTACTGAACTTAGCGACTGGCAAACGTATTCATAGTGAAATTAATTAGTTAATAACTTTTGAATATATGCCCGGTGATATAATATAGGGGTATTTATATTATCGATAACCCGCTACCCTTATGGTGTATAGACTACGGTTGTTGACTGAAAATTGATGGCTTCTATTAAACACTTTTTCAAACCGGTGATTTTTAACTCCAATCCGGGTGTGACAACAAAAAACCTTAATGATGTTGTGCAGTCAAAGAACGCGATCCCACACGGATCAATATTTTTTGATGGATTTTATAAACACTTTTACAATTTAAAAGGTTTTAAGTTTAGTAGATGTTCTTCGAATAAATGCAAATTATGCCCCTGTGCCAACACTTTACAAATCGGACCGCAATCTAAAAGTCAATTTTTGTTCTGCAAAACTTTCAATGTGATATATTGTATAGAGTGCTCCACATGTAATATTCTATATATTGGTCAAACCAAGAATCCCTTACATTTACGTATCAATTTACATAGAAACCAAATAAAGCAAAGTATGACCACGGATCGACCTTCTACGAACATAGAACTAAGGCATTACCATGTCCATGAATTTTCAAACTGTGTGATTACAATACTGGATATTGTACCTCGCCTCCAGGAACGTCTGTGGTGGGAGTACACGCATATTATGCAATACGGTTCTGCATTCCCATTTGGCCTTAACACGGCAATTTTAAATGAAAATTATAATCTGGATTACTGTAAAAATGCAGATTCAGTCCCGGTATCCAGTTATTGTCATTTGCATAAGACATCTAGATGGAAGCGAGGAGGCAACAATGGATATATTAAATTTGAAGACACTAAAGCAAAATTGGAAAATCTCATGGTATCGTTTAACAATAATACTCCGATCAACAATAATTGGATAAAAAATTTTGTTTATGGAATCAGAAGGTAATACTTACGTAGAATTTGGGAATATATCATTGATCACCTAGCATCTATTGATCCTAATGAAAAACAACACTTTTATTTTGCCATATTGCTCGATTTTATAAAATTGAAGGCTCAGAAATCTTATGTCATCTTGAAGTGTCAGCCCAATAAAGAAATCCACAAAGAGTACTTTGTTACAACCTTTAAAAATAAGACATTTGATAGAATACCTTTCAAACTTTTGTTCAATCAACTGAACGAGATGATTCCTATAGCTAACATCAGAGTAAAGCTTACATACCGTTATGTACGACCCTACGGAAGAAGATTATACAATTATAACCAAATTAGTAAAAATATATCTATGATGAATAGTGGGGTATGTAAATGCCATCTTAGTGATTTACGAGACAAACACCATAATCATATAATTACAGGTAATCTTGAAGTGATTGATGATTTGCCTTTAAGAAATCTTTTTGAAAAAGGAACAAAATTCCGCAGACAAGAATTTGACCACGTGAAAGAAGATTTTAATCTAGATTTGGATTCTTTCATATATAAATTAGCTATTAAATATGGTTTACCCATAAAAGCCTTTGATGAATGGAAATATAATATCCTAAACTGTTTTGTCAACCAATATAATAGCAAACTCAATATTCAATGGAATTCAATCATCCCCTCTTCTATCAGGGAAGTACATGAACGTTTTGTGATCACATATACTGATAAAGTGGTATCGAACTACGCAATTACCTGCAAACCTTATTACATAGAAATCTTACAGAAATATTACATGGATCCCACAATGTACAAACCTTTACCTTATAATTTAACTGTGATGACAAATAAAATCAGGGCTCTATATAAAAGAATTGGCATCAATATAAAAAATGTGTCCTTTCCTTATTTAGTACTCATTCCAAAACTGCATAAAACACCCGTGAAATTTCGTACTGTAACTGTAGGATGTAATACATATATTACATTGGCTAACAAAAAACTTATGAATATACTTAAACCTGCATATAAAGCTTTATTAGTACAAAATCCAATAATCATAAAAAACAGCTCTGAAGTAATTGAACGACTGAAGTATTGCAATAAAGATATACAGTTCACCAGTTATGACTTCCGGGACCTTTTCAACAACATTGATCTTAAAAAATTGCATGAAATACTTTTACTGGTACATACAGAATACAATCTTAAAAAAGTAATCACTTTACGAAGGTATATGGATTTAATTCAGATCGTTTTGTTTGAGAACATATTATGTAACGGAGGTGTCTTTTATCAACAAATTAGGGGTATTCCTATGGGCGGGGGCTGTTCATCAGTCCTGGCTGACATATATTTAACATATTTCGAAAGGAATAATCATGTATTATATGAAATGCCATATTACAGATATGTGGACGATGTGATTTTAGGCCATTACTCAAATACTCCTGGATTGGAATTTGACTTTTATCCTCCGGAATTGGATCTTATCAAGAACCCTAATAGTGTCAAAAACGAAGTTAATTTCCTGGACATAACCATTAGATACAAACATAAAAATGGAATTCATACAGTTCTGTTCAATAAACGTAATAATTATGATATGAAGATTAACCAAATAATTGGATGGAAGTCGAATTTGTCTAGGAGTATTTTCCGCAACATCATAACAGGACATCTGAGAAGAAATCGTAATAATAATACTTTCAAAAAAGATTGTCTCACATGCAACAAACTCATTTTACAGGAAGCACTTAAAAATCATTACCCACGGAATTTCCTTAAAGATATTTACAATTCTTTCTTTAAAGAAGAGGATTATTCATTCTTTAATGACTTGTGAATATGACATCATATTTGAAGAATCGAGGTACGCACTATATATGGCGAAACGGACGATACGTTTTAGTAGGTAGCATCATTGCCAACGTGATTTCGTCGTTCCATTTTCTGTCTTCTTTCTGTCTGCATTCTGAGGCCTCCTTTTCTGCATTATGGAGCTTTCATTTTTGCACATGCTACGGGGATCTGTCATTGAATTGCATTGGTATCCGTGGGCGTTGTCTAGACGTAAAGTACTTAAAACGGGAATGAGAGGTCGCTATCCCTCTCAGCCATTTTTATGCAATTCATATGGTTTTCCCCTTTTCCATTTTTCAAATCGTTTAAATTAGTTATATCCTGCTTCAGTATATAGTGCTGCATTGCGCCTTTTTCTGAGTGGTATTATATTACATTTTTACGTATATTTCATATTTGTATAGTTCTATATATATATATATATATATATATCTGTGTGTGTGTGTGTGCATGTATATTAATGTATGTAGTATGTGCATGTATATTAGTGTGTGTATGTGTATTAGTATGTGTGCATGTATATTAGTGTGTGTGTCCTTGAGTCAGTGGATGCGATATCTAACGAACGGATGGAATGTTTCAAACAAAAAAAATGTCGATTATTACAATCAGTGAATACTGGAAGTCTATTGATTTTATAACCAATCGAATATTTGAAAACCAGCTCCAAACTTTCGAATGAAATTTTGAAAAAAATCATAAAAAATCAGAACCTTTAATATTGTTACATAAAATATAATTTTTTGTTTAATTTTTTTTATTAGAAAATGAATAACATAAAATTTGGGAAAATAGCATGAACCATTCTTGATATATTGTACGTTTTTCAAATAAATTTTAAAAAATACATGAAATTAAAACAGTGCTAACTACCGTAATATGTTTTCATTCCATGTACAATATTATGTGACTACGGTGTTAGCATCATTCTGGTAGGTTTTATTCACGAGACACTGTTTCACAATAGTTTTGTATTTTGACATCAAACAATTCGTCAAATGTAATTTATTAGTTTGTCTGTCTGTCTGTAATGCTTGTCGATAAATTAACAAAATATCGTCAACTTGACATTTTATTTAAAATGTTTCCAAATTGGCAAAAATGACACTAAATTAATAAAAATGATGTCAAATTGATGAATATTCAATATCTCGGAAAATGAAGTTTAATTTATTTGATAATTCCTGTCCCTTTGGGGAAATTAATATTCTTGATTTAAGATATGTTGAGTTTCGCGGTTATAATCGTTTCAAATACAATATTTGCACAAAATAAAAGTTAATTCGGTTAAGTTGTGAAGGACTCAAAGTCATTGATTGATAAAGTCTTTTTGACACTCACACCCATTTTATTCATCCTCGAGTGAGAAACAAAAATATTAAGCTCCGTTAGGTTCTGTCCCGTTGTCGATACTATAAGCATGGGCGCTCATAGCACTTTTCTTGACGTTAAACTCAATGATATGTACAATATCGACTACCTTGATCCCCACATTTGGGACCTTGAATGTCCAGGGGAGCGGAAGTGCCTCCTTTCCCTCCCCTATGGACGCTCATTGAAAAAACTCCCTGCTTATACTAGTAACCCCAGGACAGAACCTAACGGAGTTTCGATTTCCCCAGGGATGGAAAAATGGAGTCTTTCCAGACCCCACAAAAGTTTCCGTGAAGTCTAAGGCTTTACACACTTATAGCCACCCAGGCCAACGGCCGTACCGTGCTGAAAACACCGGTTCTCGTTAGATCACCGAAGTCAAGCAGCATCGGGCGCGGTTAGTACTTGGTGGGTGACCACCTCGGAACACCGCGTGCTGTTGGCCATCTCGGGTGCGGTATCCCCGTGGTTTGCGCGCTAAGATTTGCACGCTGCCACAAATGCCGCCATGTTCATGCGGAGTACGATCACGTTAAACATGTGGGTCCGTAAGTCCTTCCGAGAGGTTGGTGGTAGGGGAAGGAGGATACGGTCCCTGTGGATGCCTCCCCCACTGGGTTCCGGTCTAAATTGGGTGGCACTTCCCGGCCGTCCATACAGTTACCTTACACCTTTCTGGTAGGTCGGACGGTCTGGGTCTCAACAACAACAACACTTATAGCCACCCCGACCACTCAAATAGCTGCTGTGAGCCGTCTGGGTCAGTCGAGTGGTTTGGGTCTGCAACACTTATAGCCACAGAATACTATATTAGTCTGTGCTTATAGCCATCTCTTCTGTGCTTATAGCAACTCAAACAGCTGCTGTAAGCCCTATAGGGCTAGTCAAATGGTCTGGGTCTTCAACACTTATAGCCATGGGTTCCCATAGGGGCATTCAAAGTCACAAATGTAGGTATCAAGCTAGTCAACATTGTACTTCTCATCCATGAGTTTACCCTCTGGAAAATGTTCTATGAGCGCCCATAGGGGAGCGCGAGAGGGCACTTTTGCTCCCGCGAACGTTCAAGGTCAGAAATGTAGGTATTATGTTAATAGATATTTACCTCCCATCCTTGAGTTTGGCCATCTCAGGAATAAGTTTTATGGGCGCCCTTGAATCCTACTCGTTCGAAACAAGGCCGACCTCTCCTACTGTTACCACACTATATTTTGATCGTACTATATTTTGACACACACACAACCACACTCTTTCTCTCTCGCTCTCTGTGTCTCCCTCCCTCCCTTTCACCCGTATTCTAATCACGTTAATTACATGATGATCTACCTAATTCTAATTTTTTCAGAATGCAGCTGCATATAGAATTTCGTGGCTGTACGTACTCTCTCTAATTTAATATCTCTAATTTCGAATAATGTTTTAATCCCATTTATTACAAAATATTCTACATGTTTCTAATTTTCTACAGAATGCATCTACATATAAATTGCCATAGTGATACGTGCATTCGCACCCCTCAGATACACACACACACACTGATGGAAATATTTCCCAAAATGTTCGAAATGTGTTCATGGTATCTTTAAGTGTATTTCTTCGTCTAAATGTCGTGATTATCCGTGAACTTCCTCTATACAATAGCATTAGAAAATAATAAAATGATTCTTTAATTGAGTCAATACTGAATTAATTTAATTCTAATCTAAAAGATAATGCATTTAAAAAGTGTCTATATTGCTTAATTGTAAGTTATATATCGGCGATAAGCCCATATTGCTTAATTGTAAGTTATATATCGGCTTCTTTAATCTAATCAATATTGAATTAATTTAATTCCAATCTAAGAGACAATCCATTTAAAACGTGTCTCTTTTGCTAAATTGTAAGTTATATATCTTATAAAAAGATAAACCAAATTGAGAGAGTCCTTTCTCTTGATGTGGCTGCTACAGTAACCTTGAGAGAGAGAGCGCTCCTTCGCGTATCAGTCTGGCGATAAAACGACGCTTGGCGTCTGATTTGAAAGAAGTGGCTTAGTATACTTTTTGGCCTTCCGCGTCACGGATGGGCCTTGGAATTCCTAAAATGCCCCCACGAATAGAATTTCCGCGTTTCCGACTCTAGTAATTCTGTTGCAACGAGTTCTCTTGGCTCGGAAATATTTGTATTTCCAAATAGAAAGCAATTCCATTTTCTGAATACTCCCCTTCCAGTGAAAAATATCTGAAGGAAATGTTTTCAGAAAAACTTTCTGTTCATTTGTGTATTGATAGGAAATTTTAAATGACTAGCAAATCGTGCAATAGAACTTGATAAATTATCTTCAGTTCGAATGGTTAAGTTGGTAAAATGCCTATTGCGAGATCAAGTGATCAACTCTTTTGATAAAACTTCGTAAAATTTAAAATTTTCAATTGAAAAATGATATCAAACAAATGAGTTAATTTTTCTCCCTCAAGCTGCGGTCATGAACTAAAGTAGATTAAATATGCACAAGAACGTTGCAATTTTATGAAAATAAAAACAGTTTTGTGCAAGCTGTGAACATAAACAGTAATTAAATAATGAACGTTGGTGACAGCAATCTCATCTCTTTTTATTGATTACATTTTAAGAATAAATAGAAAGTACTTAAAACAAAATTATTAAAAATGGAATGCAGCATATTTTCTGCATAAATCTATGAAAATGTGGAATGATTATTAAGATGTTATTACTAAAGGTTTAAAAAAAAATTGTAAAATCAGAGAGGACATCTAAGTTAGGTATTGAACAACTTCGAAATAATTTTATTCCATAAATACAAATGAGCAGACAATTCTGATCATCTCAAACATATAGAAAGAGATAAAAAAATCACAGTATGGAAATTAATATTGAAAACCATACACCACAGTGAATCTGGTTTCATAAACGACAGAAATTTAACGAAATATATTTCAAACAAAGAGACTAGAAATAGTACAAGCGTATTTTATGACAATAAGAAAATGAAATTAAGTTTTTCTCCAACTAAACTTTATTTCGTAAATGAAGCGATTATTAGATACAATAATTTTTACATGTCAACTATGAAAAATGTGTTTCATGATTTATTTTTTGTTTTATGATTTAATATTTATCCCTGTCAGTGAAAAACTTAAATTCTTAGGAAGGAGCAATTCCATATAAAATCGATGAAAATTTAATAAGTTTATTGCTCAGACTCTTGAAATTTCTCAGACTCTTGAAACTCAGACTCTTGAAACTCAGACTCTTGAAATTTCGTACCAATCTTTCTCGAGTAGAGGCAAAGCAAAGATAAAATTTTAGTGTCCTAAGCCAAATAAGTACCGAGCCTGAACTCACCTGATCGCGATAAAAGTGACATTATAATTTCATTTTTTAACTACATATACAGAAGCTGTTTACTCATTTTTAGAACAAATTATAGCAATATAATTAAGGTTTGAAATAAATAAATATATTTCATAAATGTCCTATCTGATAGCCTTTTCTCTGTGATTATAATTCTACATCTTTATTTCGAAGATAAAAGAGCTTTCTTAAAGTTATGAGTGGTATTTATTTTATTCCACTCCTCTTTCACAATTTTCTATACTCCATCCATTGTTTTGGGTCTTGTTTAGAAAGTTATCATTTTAACCATTCAAAAGCACAATAATCTATTGGTGACACATCAAGGGACTTTGAAAGAATATGAGTAAAAGGTATAGCTATAATACCTGTATCTTTTTTCATTCTTGTCAAAAAAATTTAGCGATAGATTTTGATGTGGCAGCTTTATCCTGATAAAGTTCTACTCAATTAAGATTATGTGAATAAAGGAATAGCATTTATTCCTTAAACAAGGGGGTTAAAACATTATTACTTTCCTTATATACATAATATAATGTATAAGGAAAGTATTGTGACAAGGTCGAAAATTAGAATTCGAGTTTTCAAGCATCCCTGAACACGAATCAAATGTTTTTGAGGTGATGTCTGTCTGTGTGTGTGTCAGTGAGTCTGAGGAGACGATATATCACGAACGAATGAAGCGTTTCGAGCGAAATTTGGTACAAAAATTACAATCCGTAAATACTGGAAGCCTATTGTTTTGAAATATAATCGAATGTTCAAAAACCCTCAAAATTTTTGAGTGACATTTTGAAAAATCATCAAAAAATCAAAACTAATAATAAGGTTACTCAAATAGTCATTTCTTATGTAATTTTCCATTACAAAACTATCGACATAAACTTTAGAACGCTGGCATGAACCGTTCTCGAGATATTGTACATTTTTCAAATAAATTTATCAAAAACTCACATGAAATAAAAAAAATATTAACTAATGTGAAATATGTTCACTTTCCATGTGTAATATCATGCGATAAATTTGGTGACATCATTCTCGTGAATCTAGTTTGATCCATTTATGAAAAAGATACTTTGAGGAATACTTTAGTATTTGCCCCCCAATAGTCATTTATCTGCTATAAGAATAAATATTTATCCATCCATAATACTTAGCGAGATTTTGGCGACGAATTTGGCTGGATGTCGCCAACTTGGTGGCTTTTTAAAATGTTACCAAATTAACGAAAATATCGGCAAATTGTTTAAAATGACGTAAATCAATGTAAATGACGACAATTTGACGAAAATTCAATATCTTGGAAAGAAAATAAGAATGTATTGTAAGAATAACCTATTTTTCCGTCCGTAATGTTTTATAAAATTTTAATGACGAATTTGTTGGAATATCTCCAACTTGGTGATTTTTTAAATGTTGCGAAATTGGCGAAAACGTCACCCAATTGTTAAAATTTCGCCAAATTGATGAAACCGACTCTAAGTCAATGAAATGACGACTAATTGATGAAAGTTCAATATCTTGGAAAGAACATAAGAGTGGAGTATAAGAATAACCCATATCTTTGTCCGTCCATTTGTACCGCTTGACGAGAAATTTAGCAGGACGTCACCAACTTATCGACAATTTTAAATGTTGCCAAAATGACAAGCATGTCGCCAAATTGATAAAAATGACACCAAATGGGAAGAAATGTTTCGCAAGGTCTGATTTCCGTTATATGACGAGCATACCTTCTAGTATATAAGAAATGCCACCCCGTTTGTCAGTAACACTTGGCGAACTTCAACGCATTTGGCGAACTTAGCGAATAATCTAGCAAAATATCGCCAACTTGGCGATATTTCGCTGCAGATTGACGAATATATGGTCAAAATTTCAAAAATGACATTAAATTAATGAAAATGATGCCTAATTGATGAATTAATTATTAAAATATTTTAATATATGAAATATATCGCTTATTGAGTATACTAATAATATTGATAATTGTTTATTTAGTGATGCATGAAATGAAGTTAACTGGGTACTTTGAAATAGTTTTACATGTTACCATCCGGAAAATCGCCAAATGTACAATTCAACGTTAAGAACACAGTACTGTGGATCTTATACATTATTTTTTTACTGTAAAAGGAGTAAATTCATTGCATTTATAAGGAAAGTTATGTGCTGCCCACATCAGATTTTCTTGGTAATATATTGAATTGATTTTGACATTTTTTCGACTTTTCTTAAATTTAATTTACTGTTGTGTGAGAAGACAGCAATAATCACGAATCTCATACTGAAACTTTCGTTTGATTCTTACAACCAAGTTTCTGGTTCTTTTTGTCTTTTTTTTACGAAAGAAAATTGATCTTTTACTTTCCTCATGTACATAGTATAATGTATAAGGAAAGTATTATGACCCACTCCTCTCACGTTTCCACGTTTCAAGTATATAAAAATATTTTATATTTATATATATATATATATATATATATATATATATATATATATATATATATATATATATATATATATATATATATATATATAAATTTATATATATATATATATATATATATATATATATATATATATATATATATATATATATATATATTATTATTATATATATAATTTATATATATATATATATATATATATATTTATAAATATAAATTATATATAATTATATATATAAATATAAATTATAAATTATAAATTATAAATATAAATTATATATATATATATATATATATATATATATATATATATATATATATATAAAATATATATATAATATATATATATATATTATATATATATATATATAAAATATATATATAATATATATATATATATATACATATACATATATATATATATAATATTTTTACTTTCCCTGCAATACATGGTAATGTATAGGGAAAGTATTGGAATCATGCCGAAAATCGCAACTCGAGTTTTCGACGGATCTACACGTTTCAAGACCTCTAGAATACGAAAAAATCATTTTTAGCGTGACGTCTGTGTGTGTGTCTGTGTGTCTCTGTGTCTGTCTGTCTGTGCAGATTTTATATCCACTCTAACTAAGAAACTAATGGACCGAATTTCACAAAATTTGGTAGGTAAGTCACTTGTGAGCGAGTCTGGTGCTGATTAGTTTTGGGTACGATTTGGGATAAAAGAACCCGCCTTTTTTTTGCGAAATGGACCTCAAAAGCTTGTATCCACTCTAACTGAAAAACTAATGGACCGAATTTCACAAAATTCGGTAGATGAGTCATGCCCTGGTGCTGATTAGATTTTGGTACGATTCGGACAAAAATAACCTGCCTTTTTTTGCAAAATGGCCCGCAAAAATCGTCAAAATCTAAACTAAAGAACTAGGTATACTCAAATATATCCATTAAATGCTCGTTTAAAACGTAATTTTTAACGACGAAAGTAATAAGACCAACCCCATTACACTAGGACTAGCCGTTCTCGAGATATTTTAGTTTTTCGTACTTTCTCTACGCCACCTTTGAAAATAAGCCCGGTTACCGAATGAGAACGAAAATTGAATTGAAAGTGAAATAAATTTAATTAAAATAAAGAGAACGTCAATATAAGTCTGTAGGGAAAGTCATGTGCTGCTCACATCAGATTTTTAATTACCGTAGCATACTAAAAAAATAAGGATACTTTGTAAAAATGCAAATGTCAAAATTAGTAAATAAGAATGACAATGCAAAATACATTTAATTTATTGCGCAAATGCAGCTAATAAATAAAATGATTTCAATAATAATAATAGTTTGAAAGTCCAATGAAAGAAAAGTGAGAAGCTGTAACTCGAAAAACCTACTTCCTAACAAGCTTACAATATAAAAGTGTAAATCTGCAAATCTACAATCAAATGAAAAAAAAAAATATAAAAAACAAATCTCGAGTCATCAAGTTAAAGAAATCATCAAAAAGCAATGGTATGGAAACGATAAAAAAAAATGAAATCCAAGCATTAATGCTATACACGTGGACAAGGGCTAAGTCTAAATCATGGATTTGTTCACTTCTCCAAAACTCTTTCTCAAGTCCAAGTATTTTGTTGAAACAAGCACAAAAACGTATGTTTCTGAATAAATAGATAGTAGATTATATCTATAAACTATTTCTACTTGGACAACATACATAAAGAAGAAAAAATAAAGGGAAACAGGAATACCTGAAATATAACACAACAAATGCACGGACCTGTCGAACCCGGAAACCCAGAATGAAAAGACCAGTGTTACCATTCTTAATAGAAAAAGGTATGATCTACTGTTGCCATTCGTAAGAAATAAATAACAGTAATAGGAAAAGGAAAGAATAAGTGATAATATACAATCAGAGAAACAATAAGGAGGGGCTAATAATAGAAAGGCTAATGTTTAAGTGGATGTAAAAATAAAATATTATTAAAACAAGAGTATGGAAATGTCAGGCTAATATAAACAAGAAAGATCAATCATGCTTAAAGCATTGATTATGAAACACTTTCCAACTTCAATGCAATTTTATTTAAACATGTCTAAAATGCAATACATTCCTCGGTAATATTCCTCGGTAACTTATCACAATACTACATTAATTTATTATATTGGAAAACTTAAACCTTCATAGAAAAAAATGAACTTCATTCAAATGACGGCATTGAAATATAAATTGCCTGGTTTAAACATCTCTAAAATGCGATACATTCCTCGGTAATAATTTTAGAATTATCATAATACTACGATAATTTATTATATTTGAAAACTTCATCGAAAACAACTGAAATTCATTCAAATGACGTCATAGAAAAATAACACGCCTGGCTCTCTCTATAAAAGCAGCATTTCATTCATAAACAACTTCTTATTGATGTCATTCATCGCAATACTATAATAATTTATTTTATTTAAAAATTAAGACCATGGACCTCCAAGTAATTAAACTCTATGCGTAAAACTTCATCGAAAAAAATCGGCCTTCTCTTTGTAAAATCAATGAATATTTCATTCATATCAGCTATGCAGACTCCATGAACTACATGATTTTGTGTTAAAGAAATACAGCAATTTTAATACAACTCATTCTATATATTTTGCTGTTTACATTTTACATAGGTGAAAAACAGGCTTCGTTGTAGAAATAATCAAATTTGGATGAGCATTTAAACTCAAATTTATTGTAAATGCGTTGTTTCAGTATGTAGATGCACAGAATTTAACCAAAAATAAAGTGGTTTTAGGACGGATACAACACTCAATATGAATTAAAAAGAACTTTAAAAATCACGATGTTGAGACAAGATGGATGCCACACATCATTTTGAAGTGGGTCACGCGATCTTTTCATATCATGGTCATGTGGTCGCTTCATGTAAGAGGTGTAATTATTATTTTAATTTTTATTTAAAATACTACTGAATATATTTCGCTGAATTTTTTTTATATATTTCATGGTACAATTAGAATATTACCTATTCGCGTAAAAATGACTTTATCCAAATGAAATTTTAGTATACTGTTCAGACGGTCTGTGGGACCTATGGGAATATAAATAAATAATATCACTCAATTAGTTTTGGATTGAACCGGGGTCGAAAAAATGAAATACATTGAACCCTATGGGACCTAATTTTTCAAACATTTTTTAAGCGGATTTAATATTCACAAATTGCCTCGAAAGTTTTAGGAAATATTCAAATTATCCCATAAAATATATATAAAAAAAATCAGCAATGTACATTCAGTAGTTTTTTAAATAAAAATTAAAATACTAATTACTTCTTTTATATGAAGCGATTACGTGACCCACTTCTAAATAAAATATGGCATCCATCTTGTGTCAAAATCGCGATTTTTAAAGTTCTTTTTAATTCATATTGAGTGTTGTATCCGTCCTAAAACCGCTTTATTTTTGCTTAAATTCTGTGCATCTACATGCTGAAATAGCGCAATTACAATATATTTGAATTTAAATGATCATCCAACTTTGATTATTTCTACAACGAAGCCTACTTTTTTTTCACTTATGGAAAATGTAAACAGCAAAATATGTAGAATGAGTTGTATAAGAATTGCTGCATTTCTTTAACGCAACATTATTTAGTTCATGGAGTCTGCAATGCAGCTGATATGAATGAAATATTCATTGATTTTACAGAGAGAAGGTCAATTTTTTCGATAAAGTTTAAAGCATAGAGTTTAATTACTTGTACCTCCATGGTCTTAACTTTTTAAATAAAATAAATTATTATAGTATTGCGATGAATGAAATGAATGGAAAAATGTGAGAAATGAATGAAATGCTGATTTTATAGAAAGAGCCAGGCGCGTTATATTTCGATGACGTCATTTGAATAAAGTTCATTTGTTTTCGATGAAGTTTTCAAATATAATAAATTATTGAAATATTATGATAATTTTAAAAATATTACCTAGGAATGTATCGCATTCTAGAGATGTTTAAGCCAGGCAATTTATATTTCAATGCCATCATTCGAATGAAGTTCATTTTTTTCGATGAAGTTTTAATTTTTCAAATATAATAAATTAATGTAGTATTATGATAATTTTAAATATATTACCGAGGAATGTATTACATTTTAGAGACGTTTAAATAAAATTGCATTGAAGTTGGAAAGTGGTTCATAATCAATGATTTATGCATGATTGATCTTTCTTGTTAGATTATTAATATGTATAGCATGGAAATTTCACATCATACAGGTCTACAGTTACCTTACACCTTTCTGGTAGGTCGGACGGTCTGGGTCATCAACATCAACATCATACAGGTCTGAGATCTTGATATTATTGAAAAGATCTTTAAAATCAAAAGTTTGAAATCCTATTAGTTTTCTAAGTGATATTAATTTATTCTTTAATTCTTTACTATTATTTGGAATAAGATAATTATTGCTAGACTGACGTAAACTATCATTTATTTGATTTAAAGAATTTAGTAGTAATTTACTCGCAGTAGTAGAGTAAGTATTATGACTAGTTACTGTTCTAAATTTAATAGGATTTTTATGATACTGAAAATTACGTCATAGATATAGATTTCTATCCAGACAATTTGGAATTAATTCCTAATGAAGCTACTATTAGTAAAAATATTAATTTTTTGGATTTAAATCTTATTATTGAACCTTCTAATAGAATTGTTACTAATTTATATGATAAACAAGAAAGATCAATCATGCATAAGCATTGATTATGAAACACTTTCCAACTGAAATGTAATTTCATTTAAAAATTTCTAAAATGTGATTCATTCAGTGGTAATATCTTTTACATTATCACAGTACTACAGTAATTTATTATACTTAAATATTTAAAACTGTATCGAAATATAAATCATCTGATTCTTTATGCAAAATCAATGAATATTTCATTCATATAACTTGTATTCCAGACTCCAGAGCTAAATAATTTTGTGTGAAAAAAATTCAGCAATTCTTATGTAATTCATCTTACAATCGCTTGAGATATTTGCATTCTGCATATGTTAAAATTAGGCTTCCTTGAAGAAATAATAAAAGTTTAGGGATCATTTAAAATCACAACTATTGTAATTGCATAGGCACGGAATTTAGATACACAGATAATATATATGTGTATGTGTATGTACTCAAAGTATTGGAATCGTGCCGAAGATCGGAAGTCGAATTTTCAAAGGATCTACACGTTTTGGGACTTCTAGAACACGAAAAAACTAGTTTTAGGAAGACGTCTGTGTGTGTAAGGGTGTATCTGTGTATGTTTCTGTGTGTCTGTGTGGATATTACATCCATTCTAATTGAAAAACTAATGGACCGAATTTCATACAATTTGGTAGGTATGTTTTTTGTGGGAAATCCTGATGTTCATTAGATTATAGTACGATTCGTAATAAAAGAATCTGCCTTCTTTGCGAAATGGCCGCAGAAATTGCCTTTATCCACTCTAGCTAAAAACTAATGAACCAAATTTAACAAAATTTGGTGTATAATATTTCAATAACCTACAAGTGATTTATATACCAAATTTAACAAAATTTTGTATATAAATCATTTGTAGGTTATTCTACTACGATTCGGGAAAAAGGAACGGGCTATTTTTGCGAAATGGCCCGCAAAAATCGTTATATATAAAAATAAAAGACTACGTGTGCTCAATTATATCAATTAAATTCCTATTTTATATGTGATTTTTGACAACAAAAAGAATAAGACTAACCCCATTACTCTAGGACTAGCCGTTCTTGAGATATTCTAGTTTTTTCGCGTTTTCGCTACGCCACCTTTGACAATAAGTCCAGCTATCAAATGAGAACCAAATTTAAGTTTAACGTGTAAATTCAATGTCATTTAAAATACTTATGTTGTGCAGATAAACTCAAATTATCATTGAATAAATAAAGAGAACGAATATGAGTCTGCAGGGAAAGACATGTGCTGTCCACATCAGAATTTTTAACAATATTACAACAATGATTTATAGAAGTGAACGGGGATTATTTTCAGGTCATTTCGAAAAAAAATGTATGATCTATATTTAAAGATCCATCAAATTTTTGTCGAATAAAATGTTCAACAAATTTAAGCTGTGTACCAAATTTTAACTCTCTAGGACGTAGGAAAGTGCATTTAAAATGCCATCAATTAAATTTATCATGAAGAGTTATATAAAATTTAAAAAAAATGAAAAATTGCTATCTACCAAATTTATTTTAAAATATGAAGCCACTCCCATATGCAAAACGTTTAAACAAATGGAGAGATATCTATTATATAATATCTCTCTCTTTCCTTTCTGGAAGATATCCCAAAGTCAGAATTTAATTGAATTTGTTTTTTTCCCTATATTAAATAATTTTTTTAATTAAAAAACTACTTAACATATTTTACTGAATTTTTTTTTATATATTCTATGGGATAATGTGAATATTTCCTAAAAATTTCGAAGCAATTCGTGAATTTTAAATTTACTTAAAAAATGTTTGAAAAATTAGGTCCCATAGGGTTCAATGTATTTCATTTTTTCAACCCGGGTTCAATAAAAAACTAATTGGGTGATATTATTTATTTATATTCCCATAGGTCCTACAGACCGTCTGAACAACATACTAAAATTTCATTTTGATAAACTCATTTTTACGGCAGTTATCGTGCTAACGGACAGACAGACAGACAGACAGACAGACAGACAGACAGACAGACAGACAGAATGAACAAAGTCATAAACACTTTTCAACTTTGTTGTAAAGTGTTAAAAAGATTATTTTAATTTTAACATTAATAAAATCTTACCATTTAATTCCTGCAACTCGATTCTATTGTTTAGAAATATTATACTTAATCAGCTTTTTAGAATTTATAGATTACCTGATAAAAAATTTCATGCTATACATATTAATAATCTAAATATTGCCAGCGATTTATATAAATATCCCTCTTATTTTGTAAATGGTATAGTTAAAAAAATTAGATTAGCTGGATTTTCATGAATTCTATTCATAGTTTTTTATATTAGCCTGACATCTCCATACTCTTGTTTTAATAATATTTTATTTTTACATCTACTTAAACATTAGCCTTTCTATTATTAGCCCCTCCTTATTGTTGCTCTGATTGTATATTATCACTTATTCTTGCCTTTTCGCATTACTGTTATTTATTTCTTACGAATGGCAACAGTAGATCATATCTTTTTCCTTTAAGAATGGCAACACTGGTCTCTTCATTATGAGTTCCCGGATTCGAGAGTTTCGTGCATTTGTTGCGTTATATTCCAGGTATTCTTGTTAACACTTTACAACAAAGTTGAAAAGTGTTTATGACTTTGTTCATTCTGTCTGTCTGTCTGTCTGTCTGTCTGTCCGTTAGCACGATAACTGCCGTAAAAATGACTTAATCAAAATGAAATTTTAGTATGTTGTTCAGACGGTCTGTAGGACCTATGGGAATATAAATGAATAATATCACCCAATTAGTTTTGGATTGAACCCGGGTTGAAAAAATGAAATACATTGAGCCCTATGGGACCTAATTTTTTAAACATTTTTTAAGCGGATTTAAAGTTCACAAATTGCTTCGAAAATTGTAGGTAATAGTCAAATTGTTCCATAAAATATATAAAAAAAAATCAGCGAAATATATTCAGTAGTTTTTTTAATAAAAATTAAAATAATAATTACACATATGAAACGATCACGTGACCATGATATGAAACGATCACATGACCCACTTCAAAATGATATATGGCATCCAACTTGTTTCAAAATCGTGATTTTTAAAAGTTTTTTTTAATTCATATTGAGTGTTGTATCCGTCCTAAAACTACTTTATTTTTGCTTAAATTATGTGCATCTACATACTAAACCAACACATTGACAATATATTTGTGTTTAAATTCTCATTCAAATTTGATTATTTCTACAACTAAGCCTATTTTTCACCTATGTAAAATGTAAACAGCAAAATATGTAGAATGAGTTGTATTAGAATTACTGTATTTCTTTAACACAATATAATTCAAAGTCCATGGAGTCTGCATGGCTGATATGAATGAAATATTAATTGATTTTATAAACCGAAGGACGATTTTTTTCGATGAAGTTTTAAGCATAAAGTTTATGAATTGTAGCTCCATGGTCTTAATTTTTAAATAAAATGAATTATTATAGTATTGTGTGTGATGAATGAAATGGAGAAAGTTATGAATGAAATCCTGCTTTTATAGAGAGATCCAGGCGTGTTATTTTTTCTATGACGTCATTTGAATTTATTTCAGTTGTTTTCGATGAAGTTTTCAAATATAATAAATTATCGTAGTATTATGATAGTTTTAAAAATATTACCGTGGAATGTATTGCATTTTAGAGATATTTAAACCAGGCAATTTATATTTCTATGCCGTCATTTGAATGAAGTTCATTTTTTTCAATGAAGGCTTAAGTTTTCAAATATAATAAATCAATGTAGTATTGTGATAAGTCTTAAAATATTACCGAGGAATGTATTGCAGATTTTCGACTTTTTTAAATAAAATTGCATTGAAGTTGGAAAGTGTTTCATAATCAATGCTTTAAGCATGATTGATCTTTCTTGTTTCCTTTTATCTTTTCTTCTTTATGTATGTTGTCCAAGTAGAAATAGTTTATAGATATAATCTACTATCTATTTATTCAGAAACATACGTTTTTGTGCTTGTTTCAACAAAATACTTGGACTTGAGAAAGAGTTTTGGAGAAGTGAACAAATCCATGATTTAGGCTTAGCCCTTGTCCACGTGTATAGCTTTAATGATTGGATTTCATTTCTTTTCTTTTATCGTTTTCATACCATTGCTTTTTGATGATTTCTTTAACTTGATGATTCGAAATTTGTTTTTCATTTATTTTTTTTTCTATTACGTCAAATGAGAGGTAATGGTTCTCAAATTTTGATTTCCCTCATATGACGGGCATACCTTCTAGTATATAAGAAATGCTCTTCTCTCCGTTTGTCTGTAACTCTTAGTTATACATTTGACGAACTTTGTGAATAATCTTGCAAAGTATCATCAACTTGGCGATATTTTGCCCCCGATTGACGAAAATATCGTCAAAATTGCAAAAAATGCTAAGTAAATGAAAATGATGCCAAGTTAATGAAAATGATGCCAAGTTAATGAAAATGATGCCAAGTTAATGAAAATGACGCCTAATAGATGAATTAATTAATAAAGTATTTAATGTATGGACTATATTGCTTATTGAGGATGCTATCAATATTTATAATTGTTTATTTAGAGTTGTGAGAAATGTACGTTAATTGGGTTCTTCGAAATATTTTGACATGTTCTCATCCGGAAAAGCGTCAAATGTACAATTTAAAGTTAAAAACGCAGTACCGTGGATTTTATACATAATTTTTTCACTGTAAAAAAAGTAAATTCATAAGAAAAAGTCGTGTGCGACCCACATACGATGTCATTTAAATCTTTATCAATTGTTACAATATGTTTTCATCTGTCACCGGCTAAATGATTTCAATAAATAATTTTACAGTGTGTTTCTGCGCTCAACCATATGTATAGACAAAAGGACTTTGAACATTACCTTCATTTTACCTTTTTTTAGATTTAAATCTTTATATATTATCTTGTTTAGATTCGCTACAGAGGTTTTTAAAGACACTGCACTTGTTCTTTCAGTTGGGAGCTTGACGCCTTCCCCATCATTATTAGTAATACTGCTTATTTTGCATTTAGAAAGGACAATTCCATGCTTTTCATAGCGTTTTTACTTTTCCTGCATAAATAGTATAATGTACAGGGAAAGTATTGAAATTTGAATTCGAGTGTTTGACGAAAATATACGTTTCAAGCATCCCTGAATTCGAATCGAACATGTGTGTGTGTGTGGAGACGATATCACACGAACGAATGGAGCGTTTCGAACGAAATTGGGTTCAAAAATTACAGTCGTTGAATACTGGATGCCTATTAATTTTAAACGCAATCGAATGTTTGGAAGACACCCCCACCCAATAATTTTCGAATGAAATTTTGAAAAAATCATCAAAAATCATGAACCTTCAATAATGTTACGGTCACTTCTTATGTATGTCATCTCTTAAGTATGTCATTTCTTATTTAATTTTTCATTAGAAAACGACTGACATACATTTTAGAACTCTAGCATGAACCGTCCTCGTGATATTGCTATTTTTCAAATAAATGTATTTAAGTCGTCATCCATACCCCCCCCCCCCCGCCGGAAGACTTCAAATTAGTTCTAATTCACTAAAACACTGATAGGTGATGGCAAATTTTATAAAAATTACTCCGTTTTGTACAACATCTTAAGTCGTTATCTATATCAAAAAAGGAAGCAGAGCCTCAAATCCCATGGAAGACTGAAAATTAGTCCCAGTTCACTAAAAAATCGCTAGCTGGCGCTGTCCACTCCGTTTTGTAAAACATTTAATTCGTTATCCATTCAATAAAGAAACGGGTATCACTAGTCTATATATTTAAAACACAAGCCATTATTTTGTCATACAATTTCTGAGATTCTTTCGAACCAATTTTCAACATTATGGCTGTTTAACAGCTAATACTTTCTAGTTGAGTAAAGTGTATTGAATCCTCCCAAATCCGTAAGTAAGGAAATTCACTATTTCTGAAAATCTATCATACAGATTTTCAAACTTTTTCTTTTGTTTACAATGATGCTTTCTGTATTAGTAAAGTGTCAAGAAAATATACATTGTCCAAATGTACAACTAGGATCAATTTTAAGGAGATCAAGACACGATAGACATAAACAAGAAAGATCAATCATGCTTAAAGCATTGATTATGAAACACTTTCCAACTTCAATGCAATTTTATTTAAACAAGTCTAAAATGCAATACATTCCTCGGTAATATTTTGAAACTTATCACAATACTGCATTAATTTATTATATTTGAAAACTTAAACCTTCATCGAATAAAATGAACTTCATTCAAATGACGGCATTGAAATATAAATTGCCTGGTTTAAACATCTCTAAAATGTTATACATTCCTCGGAAATAGTTTTAGAATTATCCTAATACTACGATAATTCATTATATTTGAAAACTTCATCGAAAACAACTAAAATTAATTCAAATGACGTCATAGAAAAAATAACACGTCTGGATCTCTCTATAAAAACAACATTTCATTCATAACTTTCTCCCATTCATTTCATTCATCACAATACTATAAAAATTTATTTTATTTAAACATTTTATTTAAGAACATGGCGCTACAAATAATTAAACTCTATGCTTAAACCTTCATCGAAAAAAATCGTCTTTCTCTTTGTAAAATCAATGGATATTTCATTCATATCAGCTATGCAGACTCCATGAACTAAATGACTTTGTGTTAAAGAAATACAGCAATTCTAATAAAACTCATTCTACATATTTTGCTGTTTACATTTTATATAGGTGAAAAATAGTCTTTGTTGTAGAAATAATCAAATTTAGATGAGCATTTAAACTCAAATATATTGTAATGGCGTTGTTTCAGTATGTAGATGCACAGAATTTTTAAGCAGAAATAAAGTGGTTTTAGGACGGATACAACACTCAATATGAATTAAAAAGAACTTTAAAAATCACGATTTTGAGACAAGATGGATGCCATATATCATTTTGAAGTGGGTCACGTGATCTTTTCGTATCGTGGTCACGTGATCGCTTCATATAAGAGGTGTTATTATTATTTTAATTTTTATTTAAAAAACTACTGAATATACTTCGCTGAATTTTTTTTTATATATTTTATGGAACAATTTGAATATTACCTAAAATTTTCGAAGCAATGTTTGAATTTTAAATCCGCTTAAAAAATGTTTGAAAAATTAGGTCCCATAGAGCTCAATGTATTTCATTTTTTCTACCCGGGTTCAATCCAAAACTAATTAGGTGATATTATTCATTTAAATTCCCACAGGTCTTACAGACCGTCTGAACAACATACTAAAATTTCATTTTGATTAAGTTATTTTTACGGCAGTTATCGTGCTAACGGACAGACAGACAGACAGAATGAACAAAGTCATAAACACTTTTCAACTTTGATGTAAAGTGTTAAAAAGTCGATTTTTCGTTCAATAGTTCAAATTACAAAATAAATTCAGCTGATTATAAAAATATATAACTATCATCTCATGAAAGGTAAAAATTCTAAGCTTAAAGAAATAAACAGTAATCTCCTCGTCCTTTATAAGAGCCGTTCAAAAAGAGTTTTCTAAAAATATTTTTTCCCTGATTTGGTACACTTTATGTAAATTGTTTTATTATTATGCATCTAGAGAAATTAAACTTCTGTACGATTCGAAACTCCACTGATGCAGTTTTCCATTTTGCTAAAATAAAATTATTTTGTGGAAAAATATTAAATTTGACTTATCTGCTATATATATATATATATATATATATATATATATATATATATATATATATATATTTATATATATTTAAAACACAAATCTATTTTTTATTCAATTTCCGAGGGTCTATCAAAACAACTTATCAAAACAATTACTTATTAACACTTTACAACAAAGTTGAAAAGTGTTTATGACTTTGTTCATTCTGTCTGTCTGTCCGTTAGCACGATAACTGCCGTAAAAATGACTTAATCGAAATGAAATTTTAGTATGTTGTTCAGACGGTCTGTAAGACCTGTGGGAATTTAAATGAATAATATCACCTAATTAGTTTTGGATTGAACCCGGGTAGAAAAAATGAAATACATTGAGCTCTATGGGACCTAATTTTTCAAACATTTTTTAAGCGGATTTAAAATTCAAAAATTGCTTCGAAAATTTTAGGTAATATTTAAATTGTTCCATAAAATATATAAAAAAAAAATCAGCGAAATATATTTAGTAGTTCTTTAAATAAAAATTAAAATAATAATTACACCTCTTATATGAAACGATCACGTGACCATGATATGAAACGATCACATGACCCACTTCAAAATGATATATGGCATCCATCTTGTTTCAAAATCGCGATTTTTTTAAGTACTTTTTAATTCATATTGAGTGTTGTATCCGTCCTAAAACTACTCTATTTTTGCTTAAATTCTGTGCATCTACATACTTAAACAACGCAAATACAATATATTTATTTGAGTTTACCACTTCAAAATGATATATGGCATCCATCTTGTTTCAAATTCGCGATTTTTTTAAGTTCTTTTTAATTCATATTGAGTGTTGTATCCGTCCTAAAACTACTTTATTTTTGCTTAAATTCTGTGCATCTACATACTTAAACAACGCAAATACAATATATTTGAGTTTAAGTGATTATCCAAATTTGATTATTCCTACTATTAAGCCTATTTTTCACCTATGTAAAATGTAAACAGCAAAATATGTAGAATGAGTTGTATTAGTATTGCTCTATTTCTTTAAAACAAAATAATTTAGTCCATGGAGTCGGCATGGCTGATATGAATGAAATATTAATTGATTTCATAAAGATAAGGACGATTTTTTTCGATGAAGTTTTAAGCATCGAGTTTAATTACTTGTAGTTCCATGGTCTTAATTTTTAAATAAAATAAATTATTATAGTATTGTGATGAATGGAATGAATGGGAGAAAGTCATGAATGAAATCCTGTTTTTATAGAGAGATCCAGGCGTGTTATTTTTTCTAAGACGTCATTTGAATTAATTTCAGTTGTTTTCGATGAAGTTTTCAAATATAATAAATTATCGTAGTATTATGATAGTTTTAAAAGTATTACCGTGGAATGTATCACATTTTAAAGATATTTAAACCAGGCAATTTATATTTCAATGCCGTCATTTGAATGAAGTTCATTTTTTTCAATGAAGGCTTAAGTTTTCAAATATAATAAATTAATGTAGTATTGTGATAAGTTTTAAAATATTTCCGAGGAATGTATTGCATTTTCGACTTTTTTAAATAAAATTGCATTGAAGTTGGAAAGTGTTTCATAATCAATGCTTTAAGCATGATTGATCTTTCTTGTATATTTATTTCGAAGGTTTTGCAATGGTTTTAATTATAGTCTATATATTTAAAACACATGCCGTCTTTCGTTATTCAATTTTTGCAAATATTTCGAACCAATTAAAAAAATTACTTTTATTGAACAGCTAACACTTTTAGGATGAGTAAAGTGCATCAAATACCCCAAACCCCAGATTTTTAACTAAGATTGTAAGGAAATTCGTTATATTTTATTATTATGCTATGCATCTTCCATAAGGTCTCTGTTGCATGATCAGAAAAACTCCATTGTTACAATAGGTCACCGGATTACGTGAAGTAGTTCTACATATTACTAAAATAAAAATTATTTGAGAAACGAATTTACATTGAGTCATTTGCAATCTATAAACTTAATTAAAACACAACTGTTTTTTAAAATACTATTTCTGAGTATCTATTAAACATTATTTTCAAATTTATTTTTCTGTTTGAAAATTGATACTTAAGCGAATTCTCCTATTTTTAAGTAAATTCGTTAAAATATGTTATGCAATAATGTCTCTATATTGCGTCCGATTTGTTAGGGGAAGGTGAAAGGTACGAATTTTGCTTGCTAAAATAAAATAATTTAATTAAAATATTTGAGATTTGACTCCTCTGTTATATGTCTATATGCCGTTTTTGTTCATCCAATTTCTGAGTATCTATTGAACCGGTTTTAAGAACTATTTATTTGTTTAACAGCTGATATTTTTCGGATGAATAAAGGGGTTTCAGCTCTCAACAAAATCTGGAGTTGTTAAATATTATTAGCCTTTAAGGCTTCCTTTAATACCGAATTTCCTATCTTCTTACTGATTTAAACTGTCTGAAAACCAACAGTTAGATTATGTCCCCCTATGCGGTATGTGTACAAAGTGAAATATCGCCTTAAATAAAAAAAAATCATTCATTTTTAATTTTAGTTATCTGATAAATATTAGATGAAAATTTCAATGGAAATATAATACCTTTATGAACAAAAAGTAATGTTTAGTTGTCTTACGGACTGGAGTTGTTCTTTTAAAAAGTTCCGCAGTTAGTTCGGATTATTCTCCATGTTCATTATAAATAACTTAAGATGGCTTTATATGATTAATATGACTTTATACGGTTAATATGACTTTATACGGTTAAGATGACTTTATACGGTTATATATTTTATATTTTCTTGCATAACAGAGCTGTCGAAACCTTTTTAGCTATATAAATGTGTAAAAAGTACACTAATGGGATTTTAGCCATTTTATAATTTGAAATGTTAACCTTGCGGTCAGCTGCTTTTTTTCATGATATATTTTATATGACTTATAAAAGGTCTTATATACTATAGAAGGTATTATATAATATACAAGCCTCATATATAAGTCCTATGCAAAGTTTTTCATTAATGATATGTTCCAGAAAAAATATTGTTAAGGAAAAGAAAAAAAATGACAAAACAATTATGTTTAAGACTTTTTATAAGACTTAAAAGTAAAATTAGGTCTTTTAGAAAGATTGACTATTTAATTAAGGTTATTTTTTTTAACTAAGACTTCAATTTAAATTATCAAGTTTACTGAAACAAGGAAAAGACTTAAAATATATAAAGTTAAACCAGCACACGAACAAAAATGTAGAAGGAAGTTTAATTATCTTAATATTCGTAGTGTGTTGTGCATTAGAAATTTTTCTTTTATATTTTGCTCACAAGCTATCTTTATACGAAACGTGATATTTCGAGTGGAAGGGGATGTCTGACACTAATTGGTGAGCATCATCTGTTACATATATAAATTTTAAAGATGGACAACATTTCAGAAATATGCACCTAAAAAGGTACTGTGGATTAATAAGATTACCGCTTTGTAAGTTCGTTTTTGGCCAGCATGTTTGCCCCCTCGTCCATCCATTTCAACATGAACTCCATAGATAATGTCATAAAAGTTTTCTACAACTGCCACTTTCTTGTACACCACACTGTCTCCTCTTTCACCACCATTTGCCTGAAAAAAAAAGAAACATATTTTAATATTCAAATATTCCTTTATAGTACTATTACTTAATCATAAATTCCACAGATATTTACTAACTTTAGTAAGTAATTAGTAATTAAATTAAATAGCTATTTAGTAGGTTTTATGTTACTGTGACTAGTGAAATGTTATACATTTTTGAGAAATTTTAGAAGACATTACACACTGGCGTCCAAACTCCAAGGTTGAAAACTATGTCTGAAGATTAAAACTATAAATTACAATGGCAATTACAACCATAAACCGCAGACGAATCAGCTTATAGCAATTTGCATAACTGAGAATTTCGCTTAGAAAGCGGATAGGATTGAAAATTTTCCAATCACTCGTGCAGGAGTTACGTTGTTGTTGAGATCCAGACCGTCCGACCTATCAGAAAGGTGTGCAGGAGTTGCGTGGTGAAACTTAATGATAGGCAAATTGCTTCGGCGTGCGAATTGGGTCAGTTGGAAGCTCGTTCCATAACGTATAAAGTGTCAAACTTCGATGTCTTGCAATGTCTCAAAGACAACAACTAAATGATTATTGAGATTCAGCGAAATAAATCTACAACCAGATTACTGATCGCAGCTTTTCCACAATTCATTATATCAATGTCGAATTTCGACAGTTTGACCGAATACAGGTATATCGCATTGATATCTACATCAAATGAGACTTTTGTCGAATTAGCTGTTGCTAGTTCATTATGGGTTCATTAACGTTTCATTACTGGATTTAGAGAAATGAATATTTTGATGTCTGATAGCAGTTATTATGATTAATTATTGCTGGCAAACCTTTTGAATTTGAGAATAGAAAAATACTAGATGTAAAATTATCTAATGGTGGTGTGAAAAATTAATACAATTTCTAACGAAGGGATTTTCTTTTACTTTTTCTGCTCAGATTACTCTCCCTTATTAGTAGATTACTTAAAAATAATATTGTTCCATGTAGTAAGCGTTATCGAATAGCGTTATCGAATTAGAACGCTCTTTTGGGGACGGTCTAACGATTTGACAATATTGACACTTTATGCTTTGTTTAATTTTAAATTATTTTATTTTTATTGGGTTTAAAATTCATATGAGTACACATACTATTTTGAGGTACAAAGTTCTTATTTTTATGAATTTGATCATATATAGTATTTGATATACAAGTTTCCAAGATTATTGAGATAGCTTCAGAAATGTATGAAATAATGTAAAAATTCAGTCTAAAATTATCTTTAAAAAAAGAATACTTCTTTAATAACAACATAAGCAGTATATTAAAAGTATCAACCAGTTTCAATTACAAGCGGCTTCTTTTTTCAACAAAAAACCGATAATCCACATCATCTTACGCAAGAAGCAGCCCCTTTTTCCAGAAAAAAAGACACAGCAACCACACCTTCCCGACCGTCCAAACAGTTACCTTACACCTTTCTGGTAGGTCGGACGGTCTGGGTTTCAACAACAACAACAGCAACCACACCATCATAGGTGAATTTTTTTACTATGTGATCCAGAAAAAAATAGTTGCCACGTGATTCAGACAGACAGGAAATCGGATCCAAACCGAAAATAGAAAAAATCTGATGTGAGCAGCACATGGCTTTTCCTGCAGATTCAAATTCATCTTGTAATTTTTTATTTCATTATGCATTAAACTGAGTTTAATTGCAGAAAATAATATGGATAATTTTCTGATATAATATCTAATTCGTTTCTGTATTACTTCTTCGTTTCGTTTGGCAACTTAATTCACCTTCAATTTTTCAGGTCTTAAAAATTCCAAAAACTACAATATCTCGAGAACGGTTTATCCTACAGTCATGGGGGCAGATTTATACGCTTAGTTGTCAAATTTTACATGTAGAACAAGTACTTAATTAATATATTTCATCAATTTTAGTCATTTATTTCAGAGTTTCACCATTTTGCACATATAGTATTTTATTTTAGATCGAATATATTAGATTTGCGTGTCATTTCGCAAGAAAAGCAGATTCTTTTTTTTTCAAATCGTATCAAAATCTGACCAGCATCACAAGATTCTACGAGCGACTTATCTACCAAATTTTGTGTAATTTGATCAATTACATTGTCAGCTAAAATGGATACATACAATTTTTGCGAGTCATTTCGCAATAAAGGCAGGTTTATTTATTCCGAATCGTATCAAATCTAATCAACACTAGGATCGCTCACAAGTGACTTATCTACCATCTTTTATAAAATTTAGTCGATTAGTTGAGTTAGAGTGGATATATACAAATTTTGCGGGCCATTTCGCAAAAAAAAAAAAAAAAGCAGGTTCTTCTCTTTCTAATCGTATCAAAATCTAATCAGCACCAGGGACACACACAATTGACTTACTTACCAAATTTTTTGAAATCCGGTCCATTAGTTTCTGAGTTACAGTGGATACATACATTGTGCAGACAGACACACACACACACACACACAAACACACACACACAAACAGACGTCACGCTAAAAAAGTTTTTTCGTATTCTAGAGGTCACAACACGTGTATATTCGTCGAAAACTCGAGTTGCGATTTTCGGCATGATTCCAATACTTTCCCTATACATTACCAAGTACTGCAGGGAAAGTAAAAATCTGATGTGGTCAGCATATGACTTTCCCTCCAGACTCAAATTATTTTTTTTTTATTTCTTTAATAATTCATTTGATTGAGTTTAATTCACGTTATCTTTATTTTAATTAAATTTAATTCAATTTTACTTCAATTTTCGTTCTCATTCGGTAACTGGACTTATTTTCAAAGGTAGCGTAGAGAAAATACGAAAAAACTCAAATATGTCGAGAACGGCTAGTCCTAATGTAATGGGGTTGGTCTTATTCTTTTCTTCGTTAAAAATGACGCATTAAACAAGCATTCAATGGATATATTTGAGCATACGCAGTTTTTTATTTTAGATTTTGACGACTTTTGCGGGCCTTTTCGCAAACACAGGCAGGTTATTTTTTTCCGAATCGTACCAAAATCTAATCAGCACAAGGGTAACCCACAAGCGATTTGTCTACCGAATTTTGTGAAATTCGGTCCATTAGTTTTTCAGCTAGGGTGGACACAGGCAATTTTTGCGAGCCATTTCGCAGAAAAAGGCGCGTTCTTTTATCCCGAATCGTACCAAAAACTAATTAGCACCAGGGCCACACTCAAGTGACTTAACTACCAAATTATATGAAATTCGGTCCATTAGTTTCTGAGTTAGAGTGGATACATACATTGCACAGACAGACAGACACACACACAGACACACACACAGACGTCACGCTAAAAATGGTTTTTTCGTGTTCTAGAGGTCTCGAAACGTGTAGATCCGTCGAAAACTCGAGTTGCGATTCTCGGCATGATTTCAGTACTTTCTCTATACATTACCATGTATTGCAGGGAAAGTAAAAATCTGATGTGTGCAGCACATGACTTTCCCTGCAGACTCAAATTATTTTTTTTTATTTCTTTAATAATTCATTTGATTGAGTTTAATTGCACAAAATAACACTAAATTTGCATTTTTAATTCAATTTTTGTTTTTATTTAGTAATTAGACATTTTTCTGAAAGTGGCGTAACAAAAATGCAAGGAATCTCAAATATCTAGAGAACGGTTAGTCCTAAAGCATAATGGAGTGTGTTATATTCTTTTCCTCGTCAAAAATGTGTACAAAACAAGAATTTAATCGATATATTTGAGCATACACTACTCAGTCTTTTTTTTAGATTTTGGCGTGGCATTTCGTAAGAAAAGGCAGGTTGTTCTTTTACGTATCGTAACAAAATCTAATCAGCACCAGAGTATCCCACAAGTAACTTATCCACCAAATTCAAATTTTGTGAAATTTGGTCAATTTGTATTTTAGCTACAGTTGATACATGACATTTCTGCGGGCCATTTTGTAAAAAAAGGCAGGTTGTTCTTTTCCGATTAATCTAATCAACACCAGAGTATGGTACAAGTAACTTATCTACCAAATTCTGTGAAATTTGGTCAATTAGTATTTAGCTAGAGTGGATACATGATATTTTTACGGGCTATTTCGCAAAAAAAGGCGGGTTCTGTTTTTGCGAATCCTACCAAAAACTAATCAGCACCAGGGTCTCACACAGGTGACTTACCTACCAAATTTTATGAAATTCTGTCCATTAATTTTTTAGTTAGAGTGGCTACATACATTGCGCAGACAGACAGACACACAGACACACAGACAGACACACATAGAGACACACAGACGTCACGCTAAAAATAGTATTTTCGTATTCTAGAGGTCTCAAAACGTGTAGATCCGTCGAAAACTGGAGTTGCGATTTTCGACATGATTCCAATACTTTTCCATGTATTGCAGGGAAAGTAAAAATCTGATGTGGGCATCGCATGACATTCCCTGCAGATTTATATCCACGTTATCTTTAGTTTAATTAAATTTAATTCACTTTTAATTCAATTTTCTTTCTCATTTGGTAACTGGACTTATTTTCAAAGGTGGCGTAGATAAAATAAAAAAACTATCTCAAGAACTGCCAGATCTAGTGTAATGGGGTTGGTCTTATTCTTTTTTTCGTTAAAAATTACGTATAAAACAAGTATTTAATGGATATATTTGAGCATACATAGTTTTTATTTCAGATTTTGACGATGTTTGCGGACCATTTCGCCATAAAAAAGGCAGGTTATTTTTTTCCGAATCGTACCAAAATCTAATCAGCACCAGGGTGACACACAAACGAATTTTGTGAAATTCGGTCTATTAGTTTTAAGCTAGAGTCCACTTTAGCTGAAAACAAGCTATACAGGCAATTTTTGCGACCACTCTAGCTATACAGGCAATTTTTGATAGCCATTTCGCAAAAAAAGACGGGTTGTTTTATCCCGAATAGTACCCAAAACTAATCAGCATCAGAGTCGCCCACGAGTGACTTACCTACCATATCTTATGAAATTCTGTTAATTAGTATTTTAGTTAGACTGGATACAAAATCTGCACAGACACACAGACAGACAGACAGACAGACACACAGACAGACAGACAGACACACACACACACACACACACACAGACGTCACGCTAAAAATAGTTTTTTCGTATTCTAGAGGTCTCGAAACGTGTAGATTCGCCGAAAACTCGAGTTGTGATTTTCGGTATGATTCCAATACTTTCCCTGTATTGCAGGGAAAGTAAAAATCTGATGTGGACAGCACATGACTTTCCCTGCAGACTCAAATTCATATTTTCTTTATTTCTTTAATAATTCATTAGATTGGGTTTGATTGACCCAAATACCACTAAATTTGCATTTTTAATTCAATTTTTGTATTTATTTGGTAATTGGACATTTTTCCGAAATCGGCGTAACAAAAATGCAAGAAATCTCAAATATCTTGAGAACGGTTAGTCCTAGTGTAATAGAGTTGTTCTTATTCTTTTCCTCATCAAAAATTACGTATAAAAGAAGCATTTAATTGATATATTTGAACATACGTAGCTTTTCTTTAGATTTTGGCGATTTTTGAGGGCCATTTCGTAAAAAAAGGCAGGTTGTTCTTTTCCGAATAATACCAAAATCTAATCAGCACCAGAGTATCCTACAAGTAACTTATCTACCAAATTTTTTGAAATTTGGTCAGTTAGTATTTTTGCTAGAGTGGATACATGACATTTTTACGGGCCATTCTGCAAAAAAAGGCGGGTTCTGTTTTTGCGAATCGTACTGAAAACTAATCAGCACCAGGATCATACCCAGGTGACTTACCTACCAAATTTTATGAAATTCAGTCCGTGGGTTTTTGAGTTAGAGTGGCTACATTCACTGCACAGACATACAGACAGACAGACAGACACACACACAGACGTCACGTTAAAAATAGTTTTTTCGTATTCTAGAGGTCTCGAAACGTGTAGATCAGTCGAAAACTCGAGTTGTGATTTTCGGTATGATTCCAATACTTTCCCTGTACATTACCATGTATTGCAGGGAAAGTAAAAATGAAAAGAAAGTGTAAGAAGAAAAAATAATAGTCATAACTATGTTCATTATTCTAAAACGTTTTTAATGAATAGCTCAACGAATTTAACTCATTATGATTTAAACAACCGGTTTCGGATATTATATGTGCGACATTATCTACTAACTGAAAAAATCATACACTAAAATTATTAAAAATATACCTCTGAATAAAAGGTTGTAAAAATTTCTTGTACAGCGAAAACTAATGGAAACAAACTCTTTTGGATACTAAATGAGCTACGTTCATCATAAAACGTGAAGTCATTCTTTCAAATTATTAAAAAATACAAAATTATAAAATATTACAAAAAGTAAAAGAAAGGATAGGAAAAACAACCGGTTTCAGAAAATTGTATAAGCTACTTCATCGTCTAAATTCAAATAACATTCGATCGAAATATTTGAAAAGAACTAGAGAATCAAAAACATTGTAGAAATAAATAGAATATATTAACAAGTAAGATCAATCATGCAAAAAGCACTGATTATGAAACACTTACCAACTGCAATGCAATTTTATTTAAACATCTCTAAAATGCGATACATTCAGCGGTGATATTTTTAAAATTATCACAACACTACATTAATTTATTATATCTGGAAACTTAAATTTCATCTGAAAAAGTGAACTTTATTCAAATGACGTCATAAATGGCCTGGCTCTCTATGTAAAAGCTGTAAATATCATGCATTCCCTGCATTTATCACAATACTACAATAATTTATTTTATTTAAAAACTTTAAACCATGGAGGTATAAGTAATTTAACTCTATGGTTAAAACTTCACCGAAAAAATCGTCAGCTTCTCTATGTAAAATTTCTGAATGTTTCATTTATATTAGCTATATTACAGACTCCAGAGGTAAATAATTTTACGTTAACGAACTTCAGCAATTCTTATACAACTCATCCTCATCTTTATGTGTTTAGATTCTCCGTAAGTGAAAATTAGGCTTCGTTGTAGAAATAATCAAAGTTGGATGATCATTTAAATTCAAATATATTGTAATTGCGTTGTTTCAGAATGTAGATGCACAGAATTTAAGCAAAAATAAAGCAGTTTTAGGACGGATAAAACACTAAATATAAATTAAAAAGAACTTTAAAAATCACGATTTTGACACAAGATGGATGCCGTATTTTATTTTGAAGTGGGTCATGTGATCTATCTCTTCATACAATATGGATCGAAAACCCAGGCCGTCCGACTCATCCGAAGATATAGAGCAGCAAAAATGGGCGGCCGTGAAACACATACAATATGGGTGAATTATTATTTTAATTTTTATTTAAAAACTACCGAATATATTTTACTGAAATTTTTTTCATATTTTTATGGGATAATTTGAATATTTCCTAAAACTTTCGAAGCAATTTCCGAATTTTAAATTCGCTTAAAAAATGTCTGAAAAATTTTCCTTAGGGTTCAATGTGTTTCATTTTTTCAACCCGGGTTCAGTCCAAAACTAATTGGGTGTTATTATTCATTTATATTCCCATAGGTCCCACAGACCGTCTGAGTAACATACTAAAATTTCATTTTGATTAAGTTATTTTTACGGCAGTTATCGGGCGAACGGACAGACAGACAGACAGACAGAATGAACAAAGTCATAAACACTTTTCAACTATGTTGTAAAGTGTTAAAAATTAATTGTCTACTTCAATTTCTATTACATTTATTTTAATTGTGCAATTTTTTTTTATTTCCTGTTATTTGAAAAGTAGTTTAATCGAATGTGATTTAAATTTAGTTCTGAAATTTTCTTCCGAAACAAATTGCTTCCTTCTTTTTTTGTTATTTTCCTTATTCTTCTTATTTCCGCATTTTGTTCTTTATTCAATGATATTTGATAAAATGTCAACTTTATTCAAGTTGTTTGATAAAATGTTATTTGAATTTATGATGAAGTTGCTCATGTAAATTTCTGTAGCTTTTCCTTTCTTGTTTGTTGTTTCCTTTATTTAGACATTATTTTATAAAGTGGTATTTTTTCAATAACTTGAACGAATATTTTGAAATTCTTTGATGATGATAGTTCATTTAGCACTCGAAACAGCTTGTGACTTTTGTTTCCGTACATAATAACATCATTTCACAGTCTTGTATGTACATGCATTTTTATAATAATGTTTGCACATGTTTTTAAAGTTAGTTTACAATGTTGCTCATGTGGTTTATGAAACCGGTTGTTTTCCTATTTAATATATCATAAGGCACTTAAGTTCGCACTGTTATTCATGTTTAAAAATGCTTTGAATTTCCACTCTGTTTTTTTTTTTTTTTGGTTACCTTACACCTTTCTGGTAGGTCGGAAGGTCTGGGTCTCAACAACAACTCTGCTTTTTTCTTGATTTTCCTTACACTTTTCATGTTTTCTTTTTTGATTTGCTAACGATTTTTCCTTCCTGGATCACGTAATGGAGCGATTTATTGACAGTCGCTTTTCTTGCCTATAATGATGTTGTTAATCTGTCTTTTAGCCTGAATAAGGATGATGGTTTTTTCTTTCCAAAACCAATTGATACTTTTTAGCAACTGTGTATATTGTTATTGAAAGGGGCTGTTGTATTCAGATACTTTTATATATCGAATTTTTATATTATTTCATTTATTAGTAAAGTTATCTTAATAATAAGAGCTTTGCATAGGATACTAAAAATGACCAAATTAATAAAAGCAGGAACTTTGGACTTCGAAGCAGTATGCGTAGTCATAGGAATTTTTAAAACAATAGTTAATAAAATAAATATTTTAAAAATTACAATTTTTTTTAGAAAAATAAACTAAACATAATGTTCCAATAGTGTCGTAAGACTACCCCACAAAGTCAAAACGAATCCAATAACGCTTATTAAGTGGAACAGTATATTATTTTTTGTGAGAACTAATTAACAGTTTGTAAGATCTCTGCTAAAGAGGGGTGAGAGCTATTTTAAGGGGAAAAAGTAAAAGATAGCCCCTCCATTAGAAGTATAAAGTTCTATCACTAGAATCAGATGATAATACATATGGTAATTTTATATCATCATATTCACAAGGTTAGCCAGTAATAATAATAAGTAATAATTAATTATAAAATATGCTGTCATACAGTAATACATAAAATTATTTATGAAATTAAACTATTCAAATGAATTAGATGGATTATATTGGTGATTAGTGTAAACAGGACGTCATAAATGGCAAGACCTTTTTATTATGTTTTGTTTTATGAATACAATGTTAAAACATTCGTAACACATAACACGCATGGAGCTGAATGTTCCTATTTCTGTGCGAATATTTTTATATCTTCGAAAAATATCCTTAATATTGCCTGAATGACTTGTTATACATTGCTGAATCTCGTATATTTCCTACTGGCATTTTTAATGTGAACCTTTTTCGTACATTTCTGGAAAATCAGAAAAACAAAATATTTTAGAATTACTCTATGCATTAATAGAGTACACTCTGTTGCAAAAAAATATATGCAACCATAAGAAATTGAACTATAACTGTGAAACTGGGCAAGTGCGTATATGCAAATGGTAATAATCAATTAAATATTTTTACCAGAGATCTAGATTCGAGTTTTTACAGAATTTAGTTAGAAGGAAGTAAGGAAAAGGAATGGAGATAGGGTTACCAGAAGAAGTAGCACTTTTTGTAAAACGATCAGCAATCTCATTACCAAGATTTTTGGCATGACTTTGGCCCAGGAGATATTAATAAGATTTTTATTAAGAAGATTTAATAATAGAGAGATAATTGGATTTATTTTTACCAGAGTAAAAAGCAGAAATTGATGAAAAACTGTCAGAAAAAATGTTTTTTTTTTTTTGTTATTAGAAGAAACCCAATTAATTGCATAAGAGATACCAGTAAGTCCGGATTGAAATACTGTATTATTATCAACAATTTTATAAGTGAGAACTTTATCCAACGCATCATGTTTGAAGATGCAAATAGCAAAGCCAATGTTATTGTTCTTTTTTGAACCATCAGTATAAACATTATACTTTTTGAACAATCTTCATCAAAACGATTAACCAGATTAACTAAGCAATCAGAGGGATGGGTATTAGAAGAGGAAGCAAAGAAATCAAAATATAAAGGGGGAGGAAGAGAAGGGCAAGAAAAAAGAATAATTCTATGTTTCCAAGACATATATATTTTGTAAAGAGACATGATAATAAAATGAATGGGGGGCGTTAGAGAATAAAGGAATATTAGAAGTTAAATTAAGTTTAATTTGAATTAAGGATAATTCCCCCCCCCCCCAGATACCAGAGTCATAGATGATAATTTTTAGCAACACAAAGATACCAACATTTTAAGAAGATTTTACTAAAACCCAGTTTAAACAAGAAATTTGACCAAAAGTACAGCAATATTTAAAATATTTTTCTTTTAGAAAGTAAATACGGGGGTTCCAAGAAAGTTTGTCGTCGATGATAAAGCTTAAAAATTTTAAATGCTTTTGAATTTTGATAGAATTATTTTCTAGTTTTAAAATAACTAGAGGATATCGGATGGACAACGAGATGGCTTCCCAAAATGTCACACCATATGTGATGGCCATGTTCCATGTGGAACAAATGTGGAATCGGAAAGCTAGCCAGTCCTCCTCCCCACACGTATGCGGTGATCAGCAGCACTGAGAAAGAAGCGGGATTCGTTGATAAAAGTAACACACTTTAAATCCGGCACTGTTCAGGCTGACAGAGCTCGGCACCAATCCAGACAGCTCTGCCTATGTTGAGGGGTCAGTGGTAGGCACCTTAATAGACATCAACACCTAACCCCACCTTCTGCCAGTCGTCTCCGAATAGAATCTATTCATACAGGACGCATGGAAGATAGCAAATACCTTCGATTGGCGGATAGCGACAGACTTGGTGTAGACGTAGCTCCTCTGCTGACTGCACGATTCTCTGGAGCAGTTGTCTGTTTGTGGCATCCTGAGCTTCTGCGATGGTTACATGGGCCTTCGCTGATCTACTGTTACCAACACCGCTCCCCCCAGCCGGGGCGGGCCACTCTAAGAAGTGGTTACGGATCTTATCTCTGTAGCTCTGGTCCTCCAACCTGGGGGGGGGGGGGAGGGGCATAATAATCGGGTTACCTGGATGTCGATGAAATGTCCGTCGAACTGGCGAGGCAATCAGGCCCGACTCTTCAGGGTGCCCGTGACCACTGGACTGTGCCTATTCATGGCCTGAGCCAAGGTCCGGTCGGTGGCTGGGGTCTGGCTTGACGGGTGTTCTTCGGGACTCTACCCGGTGAATGATTCCATCGAGAACGTGGCCCCTGGCTGCGGTTTGCTGGAAGAGATTTTGGTAGTTGTGCCTTCTCCCCTTGTAGTCGGCAAAAATCTATAGGTTGCCGCGGGAGTTGGACTTTTCTCTTTCTCTTCTCTGTTACCAACACCGAGCAACTATCATATCGCTCTGACCAGGATGGTGATGGATACGTTTGTTAGACCAACTAGCTTCCCTTCGGCCTATGATGCGACCTCTATCTAAATCCGGCAATTATTCGTAGCTCCGTCGAGTCCGTTTCAAAGGCATCTTTGTACACAATTTTCAGTATCAAAGCAGAAAATCCAGATCCAACTGCCCGTGAGTGAAAACGTCGGTCATTTTAAATGCTACACGATGAGTTGTTCTCATTCATGTTGCATGAGCCCTATAAAATTATCGACACTGAGAGTTTGATAATTTGCATAACTCTTAAAACCACATATGCATGCCGAGTTTCATGACTTTTTATGGGTGCATATATTTTTGTGTGCATCAGAGTGTATATTAGTTTAACTCAATCTGAATTAACTCAATCTTATAAATCATATAATTATCGAAATAACTTTGAAAAATTATATAGTATTATTAAGTTAACGCTAAGCGTACCATGACCGGTTAAATGGCCGGTTGTAAACTTTTGATTAGAAAATTCGCATATAATGTTATCGTTTTTTCTCACTTGACTTCTTGACTTTTTCTATTAAATGAATACAATCGATTTTTCAATATTTATTTTTCTTCTTCTTGTGTTTATATGATAAAGATACATAGTCTACCGTTATCTACTACTACCGGTCATTTGACCGGACGAAAAATTTATTGCCTTATAATGTTATCGGATCAGAAAATGTGATGTACATGCACATTCTACATATTTTCATCAGTTTCCTGCACAATTTTGCAAGAACTGTTGCATAGTAAGTTCAATTTAAAATAATTGCGTATTAAAATTTCAATAAAGTGCTTAAAATTCAAGTTATAAGAAAAGGTAACAAAAACTAAAAAGTATTATTAGTTAGTTTATATTTTGTTTTTACAGCGTTATTCTATTCCTAATCTTCACCGTGAAAAAATATCGAAACCTGCAAGACACACCAAGTTCTTAGAAGAAATAAATATCATGGGCGAAGAGTTTTCGGAAATTGATGAAGGTGAACTTTCAGAAAGTGAAGATATATTGTTTGAAAATGATAATGATCTATTAGACACTGAGTGTGAGCCTACAAATACCGACGATGAAGAGGAGAATATTGTGAATATAATACGTAGAGGACAAAAAAGAATGAGATTGCTTGCTCTCAAGTTCTGAAGATGAGAATGAAAAAACAAGCAGTATATATCGATTGATGACGCTGTTTGGATAAAAATGCAAATAGGTGCTACATCTGGGAAAGCAGCACTTCATAACATTTTCAGCGAAGAATTAGGTCCAACGGGATATGCAAACCGTAATATTATAAAGGGTAAAGTGAAGTCTGCATTTTCGGTGATAATTGACCACCGTATTGTGAAACATATAAGAACATGCACAATAGAAGAGGCAAATAAAGTTTTAGAAAGTGAATGCAGTCTATTCCCTTAAAGTTACTTTGTTTAATATTTCTTTATTAAAATCAATATTACCGGCATTCAATCAGAAAAAATTATAATTTTTATCTAAAAACCGGTCATTTGACTGGTTACTGTACTAATAGGTATATATTGAGTGTCGGTATGTTTAGTGGTAAACTGATAACAAAATGAAGGATATAAACCCCAAATGCCATAGATTATATCATTATCACACATATGTTTTTGATTGCATTATCATTATTTGTGAAATATGAAAATTTATTAATAAGTGAAGGAAAATAAATCAAAATTGCCGTAAATTATATTACTTTTCCCATGATTGTTTTTCACTTTGGCGTCAACTAATTAGATTTGTAAGCTTGTTGTAATAAGTTTTTATACACTCATAAATAAACCTCTTCTTTTTTGTATTTTAATTACTTGCTTTAAGAAATACTTTTATATTTTTTCTGAACTTAATTAGTATCTCACTTGTAAAAGTTTAATTACATGTAAAAAGATTCCCACCATATAATTGTATCATTTAACATGTCATATGTCCAAGTAAAGGCAATTCAAATTTTACATTCCAACAAAATAAAAAAAAATAAATGATGTACAGACATATTGCAAAAATATTAACATCTAAAGCTTGTTTATTCTCCGAGTTGTTAATGCTCAAAGAGTGTCATGGAAAGAAACAAGCACATTATATAAAAATATTTCATATGATCTTAATATGCAGCTTGAAATATGTAACAGTATACTTTCTTTTTATACCACTTCTGATCACTGATAACTCTCTAGGGGAAACTCCTGTGCATGCCAATGCTGTCAAAAGGAACATTAAAGCGTGTTAATGAATATGTAATTTCTAGACACGTTCATATAAATTAACATTTTTTTTAGCAATTTATATAAAATTTCTTCGTATAATCTTAATACGTAGCTTGAAAAATGTAACAGTACACTTTCTTTTTATACCACTGCGCACATCACTGACAACTCTCAAGGAGAAACTCATGTGCATGCCAATGCTGTCAAACAGCATTAAACAGCGTTAATGAATAGGTAATTTCTAGATACGTCATATAAATTAACATTTTTTTAAAAATTTATATATGATTCTTTCGTATAATATTAATATGTAGCTTGAAAAATGTAATCACTCTAGAAGAAACTCCCGTGCATGCCAATTGTGTCAAAAGGAGCGTTAATGAATAGGTAATTTCTAGACACGTTCATATAAATTAACATTTTATAGCAATTTATATAAGATTTTTTCGTATAATCTTAATATGTAGCTTGAAAAATGTAACAGTATACTTTCTTTTTATACCACTGCACATCACTGACAACTCGCAAGGAGAAACTCCTGTGCATGCCAATGCTGTCAAACAGAGCTTTAAACAGCGTTAATGAATAGGTAATTTCTAGATACGTTCATATAAATTAACATTTTATTAAAAATTTATATATGATTCTTTCGTATAATCTTAATATGTAGCTTGAAAAATATAACAGTATACTTAATTTTTGTACCACTGCAATAATATTGATAAACTGTTGTGCATACCGATGCTGTTAGAAAGAGCTTATTGAATAGGTTAAGGAGCGCTGAGGATCGTTAATGAATGGTTAGTTTCTAGATATGTGCATGTCAAGAAATAACTTTATTTTATTTTTTACATTCACCTTACTATATTTAATAATAATTTGAAAATTTCTTATAATTTTCATCCACATCGATAATTCTGCTTAGTTAGGTCTTGCCCCGTGCTTGATAGATACTAAAAGCTTGCGAAGTTTTAGAAAGATCAATGCTTAAAATCCCAAAAGTAGCCTATTTTCCAAGCTAAAAACAGTTTCCTATCAAATGTTTATGCAATCTAATGACTCCCACTGTTGACGGTTCTGTTGTGGAAGAAATCGAAAATCTGGCTCCGTTGTGTTCTGTTCGTCGACACTGAGTCATTCCATGTGAAATGTGCACAGCGGGTTGCTGGACCATTTTATTATTTTTTTATATTTCTACTATTGTTAGCACCATTTGCATGTACACCAAAGCAGATTTTAGTTTTTTTTTTTATTTACCGCCGTTTTTAATCTGGGCCTATTTTTACTGTCGGGGCTGGCCAAAATTCGGGTTTTTTCGGAACTCTAAAACTATATAAAATGACTGGACAAACTCTTTTCCTCTAAAAGTAGACATTTTGAACTTTTAGAATAATTATTTAAGTTGCATTTAATTTTTAGTTTAATACGACTAAAATGGACGTAAATTCAGAAAATAAAAATGGTAAAATCGACATTTTCAGGTGCCTATAACTCCAGAAAGGCTAAATACCAAGAACTAATATTTTTTCTCCATAAAATAGAAGGAGACAGTTTTTAACTTATCGAGAAAGAAATCCATTTTTAAGCTCCTTTCTACTATTTTATAACACTGAACTTTCCAAAAATTCAAAAATTGTATATTCCAAAATCAAATTTCTTGAAAAGGGAACCTGATAAAAATTTGAAATTTTTTGTGTTAACTACTCTATTAGTTTCCTACAAGTGATATGAATTTCATTTTGTGGTTCACGTGGTTTTAAAATTATGAGGATTTGTAGTAAAAAAGCACCCTCAAGATAAACATAAATTTATGCATTTAGGCTATTATTATGGGCAAATGTAATTTTATATACTATTAAAAACAATTAGTTGTATTATATTTTGAAGTTTTATATATTGGAAATACTTTGCTGCACGGGCCCCTCGGCATGCATCCTTTTGCCACTTAGCCCCCCCCCCCCCCCATTCGGCGGCTCCGAATATAATCAAATATCCATAAATCAAAAATAATCAAATATCCATCAAATAATAAATCAAAAATCCGTCTCCGTTAGATTATTTCTAGTTGTTGATAGTATAAATGTGCAATGATTCTGTCTTCTAGGTCATGAACTAGGCTTTTGTAATGATTTTTCGAGAAGAAAAATGTTTGTTTTCTACCCACGACGGAAAATCGAAAATTCGGCTTCGTACTGGGCTCTGATCCAGTCGATACTATACCTGGGAAAAGATTCAGCGGTTGAAGGGGAATCTTTTCGAGGATCTTGAAAAACTTGATCGAACCAATTTTCTCCGCCCTCTGGGGAGAAATTAAAGTGCATCAAGTTGCTATACGTGTGCCTTCTAGGTCAAAGAGGAATTTTTCTGGAGGATCTGGACTACCTTTTCCAAACCAATTTTCTCCGCCTCCTTGGGCAGTGCCACTGACAGAATTATCAGCAAATGAACAACCTGCCCCCCCCCCTTTTTTTATATAAATCAATTAAGAATTTTATTGTTTTTTGGAAAACTTTTAAATGGATTAAGTTTGATCTACAATAAAAGGATAACATTCTTATTTAATAAAAAAAATAGTTAGTAGAAAAGAAAGATAGCCTATCTTCTTTGTAATGATATCTAAAGAACTATATCGTAAAAATTCCTTCTGTTTTTAATGTATTCAGCAGTTATCGCATTTTATAGTGCAAAAGTATTTTATACATATCTGCAATATTTGACTGTATTTTAACAAAGTATTTTGACAGATTTTGTCATGTATTTAGTAAAGTGTAAACCTTATGAATTTGAATGCGGAAAAGAAAAATTTTCTCTCTTATTTCTCACCTACAAAATATGTTAAAAAATTAATTTAGACTAAGTTGACTGTAACAAAATAAAAGAAAACAAATGTTTAAGCATTTAAATTCAAAAGCATTATTATTAAACTATCATATTGAAAAAAAGTTCATTCAAATTTTAAAATGAATTTTAAAAGTTTTCAAATGAGTTAAATAAAAATTCAAATTATTTTATGTTATTTTTATTTCTATTTTTAAAAAAGTTTCATTTAAATGAACATTTAAATTTTACAAAAGTTTTATCTACTGTTTTTTATCTGTGGATTTTTTAAATAATTCATTACGTTTGAAAATATATTTATACTTACTACATGTATACTTACTTTTTTAATTAAAAATAAATTATTTTCAAATGTATATTAAATTTAATTGACAATATATAAGAAATAACAAATGTTATTCAAATAATTCATTTTAAGCATAAAATTATTAAAAAGTAAATTTTTTAAAATGAAATCTTTGAAATTTCAAATTGGCTTGATTTTTTTTTTAATTGTTTTAATGTTAAACATCTGAAATTACATGTGGTAACTACTACAAAAATAAAGATGTTTTAAAACTTTCGCTCAATTTTGCATGTATTTACTATTCCCAAACCCACTTTTTCAATTAAGAAAAAATACAGAAAATGCATATTTTATCTATGTTAGATTCTTTAAAATAATTAAATCTTGCAATATAAATTATATAAACATGTAAATTCAAAAATATTATACAAATTAAATGATATTTAAATGTAATTTTATCTACGTTAGGATTTGAAGGAATTGAAGAAATTAATGGACGAAAACAATTGTGCAGATTATTAATGAAAATTTTTACTTCAACTTTATAGCAACAGATGGCAGCACCAGATGACAAATTTTAAAGCCTTCTGGAGAACTCAAGGACTGGCAGTTAAGAACCAAACTTTAAACTTTGAGCAGTCGTACGCAAGCATGGGCCAGAGGGGCAACATTCAGCACTCCCTAATAAAAATATTAGGTTTTATATATTAATTAATTTTTCTTTATTGTTATAATTTTTTTTCTGTACAGCAATATTGTGTGTTGGTTGCCTTTTTTTGTTGCTGTGCCGTTTTTTTTTTCCTATCTTAGGGGCGTAAATTTCCTTCGTAATGGTTACGTGTTTGCATTTTTAGGCTCACTTTTTTTTTCTTTCTGTACAACAATATTGTATGCTGGTTGCCTTTTTAGTTGCTGCGCCTTTTTTTTTCTTTTTAAATCTTGGTGATGTACATTTTCTTCGTATTGTTTATGTGTGTGCATTTTTAGGTTCAGCTTTCAAAATCCTTCAATTTGATACCAAGCATCTGTTTCTACGAATTACGAAAGTAATTTTTTTTTTCGCTGCAATATTTTGATCCATCGAACATCCTACTGTAATTTTTGCCTTTGAGAACTGCATTCTATGTGATGGAGAAACCAAAAAATAGCTGAATTAAGGACGCCCGAAATGTGTTGGCAGAATAGCTCTCAATGCCATTCACAAACTTCAGGGCAAATCTGGAGATGCCCTTTGTGATTTGAAAAAATACCTCAGAGACTAGAAGAAAGTGGATATTGCAATACATGATGCTACGTTGAAATTATCCTTGAAAAATTCTATGTTTGGTGGTAGGCTGATAAAAGAAGGATGGAATTTTAAGTGTTTTAATATTGGCACTTGTCCGACACAATGGCACCGTTCGTTTATGACTCCAAGAATTTCAAAGGAAGATATCTTGGAATCTGATGACTTTACAGAAAATGGTCAAAATATACTTTCTGCTTCATTTAGAAGGGATCAATATAATAAATGGATGCCAAGAAGACAGTCTGTTGAACCTCGACTAATCCTATTGAGACGACCAAAAAGACCCGATGGAACTAGAGGATTTCACGGATAGAATTCTACTCTTGCACTATCACGTATTAAATTTATCAAATTAATTAATTTTATGAATAAAATTATTACGTTTGTAAGAATTTTGATACACAGGGTTCTGAGTCTTAAAATTCAAATTTGTTGAAGAAATACATTTTTCTAAGTCATTAGTTTTGATGAGAATTTTTAAAATTTAAAATGTTATTAATTTATCTTTTCACAAGTTTAATTTTTAATAATCTTTGATAATATTTCGAAAATTTTAATTTAAAAATGTATAATTTATTTGTTTTAAATGTCTATCTCTTTAATTCCAATGGCTCCTTTCTGTATGTATAACGTTAATCTATCTCATTTTTCCTTTTAAGATATTTAAATTTTGTGAAAACTGCCATTGATGGTTTCCTTAATTAATTTAAATCTTTTTTCATTTTGACTTAATATTTTTATAAATGTGCAACTTGTTTTTGAATGTATTTATACCAATCTTTTATAATTTCTACAAATTGTTGAAGCGTTGGCGCAGCAGTTACCACCTGCGTTCATGGATGTTATGTTGTTGGGCGTAGTGTGTTCCGCCCCCACTGGCGCGCCGGGGCAACGTCTTGTGACAGTTAAATGGTTAACATTTTATGGACGATATATGGGCGAATGATGTATGTGCCAAGTGCCTTGCCATTACAAATAAAAAAAAAATATATTAATTAATACAAAAGTACCCTAAGGACCATTGTGTTTAGGATACTTTTGTATTATTGCCAGGTTTACTGTTATGCATCATAGAGTCAAAATCAACTGATGAGTAGTTACAGAATAAATGTTATGGAGTAACTTGTATTAACTTTTAGAATTTTTTTCCCATTAATTAACAGGTTCGTTACTAATTAATGCTTTCATTAAAATCAGTTGTAATTATTAAATATTAATATTGATGTACAGTAACTAGATATAGATTTTCGGAATCAACTATTAACTTACAAATATCTGTATAAATAAATATTTGTTAATTACATATGTAGAAATTTATATGGATTGAAATATATAATAGCTATTACAATTTACAGAATGCTTTACACTGTAAAGCATTCTGTAACCTTTGCTCATTTTTTAGTTACTTTGTTGATAATTTCGGTAAACTGATAAGAAAAGCCACAAATATAAGCATGAAATGTTCAGCTTCCTTTCTGAAATATTCAGCTAATTATCGTCTGCCGAAGGGTTATTTTTGTATGTATGTATATATATATCTCAAAAAATTGTCATATTGTAAAAAACAGTTTTGAAGTAGTTAAGAAATTGAAAACTCTTACTAATATTCGTAGTATTTATACCTTTGATTTCAAAGATTTGTTTAATAATATTAATATAGATGATCTGTATAGAATTATTTTAGGAATTTTTGAAAAATATAATATCAACCTAAAATATTCAAATTTTCTTTTTAAAAAATTACTTAACTTCACTCTCTATGAGAATTATATTCAACATGGTGGTACTATTTTTAAACAACAGGTTGGTATCCCACAAGGGGGGTGTGCCTCATCATTGTTAGCTAATCTGTATTTATTCTTCTATGAAAAAAACATTAATCCAAGCTTGCATAATATGCACATGTTTAGATATATAGATGATATTTTATGTGTATCCCCAAATAATAATATCCCTATAGTATTAAACTTTTATCCAAAAAATTTACAATTAAATGCAAGTAATAATGACACAAATGTTGCAAACTTTTTAGATTTAAATTTAAATTTACAAAATTGTAATATGGTTATAAACTTGTATGATAAAAGACAGGATTTTAAATTTAATACATCAAAAATTCAACATTTTGACTCTTGTCTGCATATATCTGTATTTAGAAATATTATAATAAACCAGGCTCTTAGAATCAATAAAATTTGTGATGAATATTATAAATTAGCGCACTTTATGGAATTATTGAGTACAGCGACTAATAATGCATATCCTCCCATTTTTGTTATTAAAATTATCAACTCAGTGTATCAAATTTCACTCGATAACATCCTAGAAAACATTCCCAATTATAGTGACTAACATACAGGAGCAGAAGAAAAAAAAAAAAATATATATATATATATATATATATATATGTGTATATATATATATATATGTATATATATATATATATATATATGTCTGTATGTTATATATAATTATTTATTAATTATATAAATAAATAAAAATGAAAAATAATAAACTAAGTCAAAAACATTAGAAAAATCAAAAAATCGGAAAATAAGATGCATTAATGTTTTGAATTTTATTTTCGCAAAAAAATGTAACTTTTGTCAGTATTGAAACTACGTTTTGTGCGCCCTTATAATGGTGTATAGTGGCATTCTCGATTATCCAGTTTTCCTATTAATTCTTGTTTAGTAGGAATTTTCATCTATGATTCATATTCATATTCAGTTCTGCATGTTTGGGAAGTTGTATTCTGAATTGCTTGTCCAGTCTCCAGCTTAGACTCACTGGACGGGTTTGGGAGTATTTCTGTGAACGTTCGTACTACCTCCCTGGTAGAATTTCGACTTGTTCATTCCGGTGCTTCTAGATTAAGTTGTTGAGGTTGATCGTGTATACACGTGGTAGAAGAAGAATGATTCATGCCGCATGGTAATGCAATTTTCTTAATGTATCCTTTTTTCATTTTTTCATTTTTTGATGCCTGTAGTCTGAGTTTAAGCATTTATAGTAATGTACTATTGCTTAATCTGAAACAGGCATTTGTTTGGGTTAATTAGAGTTAAATACTCAGACCTGAAGAGGAATTTAATTCTGATTAATCATCGAATTTGGGAAGGTTCTGTTCTTTTCTCTTATCGGCATTACGGCCGTGAATTTGCTTCTATGGTGATGTTAATATTACTTGAATTGTATTTTTATTTTTTTTTATTTTTACATAATTCTTATTATTACATTTCAAATATATATATATATATATATTATTTCCAATGGCAGAGAATAAGACATACATTAAACAGACAGAACAGAACTCATATATATATATATGTACGTGTGTGTAATATAAAACGAGGAAACAATCCAGAGAAGAGACACTTTCACATAACCAGAATCTACTTCATTATATCACACTCGAAATAGATATAGTTATATCGGACAGCCGAGATCCGGCATCCAGCTCTCAAGAACTCTCAATGCCGTCTGCGTAGTTCTTCACAAGTACAAATTACATTTGCATCGGAGGGAGAGGGATATGAAGCATGGGCTGCAGTCTTCGCGTCTTAGGCTTTAAAAATGTGATTGGAAAAGCAGTTTCATATGAGAAAGTTTGCTCAGAGCTTAAGATTAGTGACCATATATGGTATGATCGAGGAAAAGAGGAAGCGTTGGCAGACTTTGTTAATATTAGTGGCGTGGGATAGAATTGAATGTAGCTGCAATATGAGCTGGACATGAAGTAGGAATTTGGAATAATAATTGTGAAAGAAAAGGGCGCGTTATTGGGAAAGGCTTAAATTTTCTGTATCATATATATATATATATATATATATATATATATATATATATATATATATATTTGCAATTTTTCACTTTTACCTTCAGTTTACAAGCAATTTACATTGGTATTTCTCGGGTATATATATATTACAAGTAATCATAAAAATTTTCAATTATATATATATATATATATATATATATATATATATATATATTTGAAATGTAATAATAAGAATTATGTAAAAATAAAAATAAAAAATAATAAATAAATAAAATAAAAATACAATTCAAGTAATATTAACATCACCATAGAAGCAAATTCACGGCCATAATGCCGATAAGAGAAAAGAACAGAACCTTCCCAAATTCGATGATTAATTAGAATAAAATTCATCTTCAGGTCTGAGTATTTAATTCTAATTAACCCAAACAAATGCCTGTTTCAGATTAAGCAATAGTACATTACTATAAATGCTTAAACTCAGACTACAGGCATCAAAAAATGAAAAAAGGATACATTAAGAAAATTGTATACCTTCTTCTCCTACTACGTGTATACACGATCAACATCAACAGCTTAATCTAGAAGCACCGGAATGAACAAGTCGAAATTCTACCAGGGAGGCAGTACGAACGTTCACGGAAATACTCCCAAACCTGTCCAGTGAGTCTAAGCTAGAGACTGGACAAGCAATTCAGAATACAACATCCCAAACATGCAGAACTGAATATGAATATGAATCAAAGATGAAAATTCCTACTAAACAAGTAATTCATAGGAGAACTGGATAATCGAGAATGCCACTATACACCATTATAAGGGCGCTCAAAACGTAGTTTCAATACTGACAAAAGTTACATTTTTTTGCGAAAATAAAATTCAAAACATTAATGTTAATGCATCTTATTTTCCGATTTTTTGATTTTTCTAATGTTTTTGACTTAGTTTATTATTTTGCATTTTTATTTATTTATATAATTAATAAATAATTATATATAATATACACATATATATATATATATATATATATATATATATATATATATATATATTTTCTTTTCTCTCTCTCTCTCCTGTATGTTAGTCACTATAATTGGGAATGTTTTCTAGGATGTTATCGAGTGAAATTTGATACACTGAGTTGATAATTTTAATAACAAAATTGGGGGGATATGCATTATTAGTCGCTGTACTCAATAATTCCATAAAGTGCGCTAATTTATAATATTCATCACAAATTTTATTGATTCTAAGAGCCTGGTTTATTATAATATTTCTAAATACAGATATATGCAGACAAGAGTCAAAATGTTGAATTTTTGATGTATTAAATTTAAAATCCTGTCTTTTATCATACAAGTTTATAACTATATTACAATTTTGTAAATTTAAATTTAAATCTAAAAAGTTTGCAACATTTGTGTCATTATTACTTGCATTTAACTGTAAATTTTTTGGATAAAAGTTTAATACTATAGGGATATTATTATTAGGGGATACACATAAAATGTCATCTAAGTATCTAAACATGTGCATATTATGCAAGCTTGGATTAAAGTTTTTTTCATAGAAGAATAAATACAGATTAGCTAACAATGATGAGGCACACCCCCCTTGTGGGATACCAACCTGTTGTTTAAAAATAGTACCACCATGTTGAATATAATTCTCATAAAGAGTGAAGTTAAGTAATTTTTTAAAAAGAAAATTTGAATATTTTAGGTTGATATTATATTTTTCAAAAATTCCTAAAATAATTCTATACAGATCATCTATATTAATATTATTAAACAAATCTTTGAAATCAAAGGTATAAATACTTCGAATATTAGTAAGAGTTTTCAATTTCTTAACTACTTCAAAACTGTTTTTTACAATATGACAATTATTTGAGATTTCATCTGACGAGGATACTTCATGTAATATCTTTAATAATAATTTTCCAGCATTAGTAATGTAAGAATTATGCCCTCTGGTAATGGTTCGAAAAGCAACAGGGGATTTATGAAACTTGGGTACTAAAACAATATATGGAATGTTATTACAACTATTTTTTAGATGGATTTGCTTATATTTGGCTGATATTTTATTGTATAAGATTTTAAGGTTAGTTTTATGAAAATTATAGATATGATTATTAAGTAAGTGTGACTGAAGGGTATTTTTATAATAATATTTACATATAATTGAGTAGTTTCCACTTGCCTTATCGACATATGTAATGACAAAATCATTTTGTATTTCTTTAATATCATTTTTAATTGAATTAAGTTTATATGAATTATTAATTTTCTGATTATATATATAATGATTTAAGTATTGCTCTATTAAGACTCTCCAAGGTTTAAAGGCTTCTACAGGGATTTGATATTTATAACTGATTTTATAGATAAATTTATTTAAGTCAAGAAATAAACCTTTACATATTAATTTATGTTTAAATTTAGTAGGTATACGGTACTTAGTACCCAGTAACATCAGTGATCTTAGTGCATCATAATTAATAATATTTAGATTTCCCGTTATAACATGCCCATGGTGTTTATCTACGAAGTCTTTTTATTTTTCTAAATGACAGTGGCAATATGACTCTTTATCCAATTCATAGTTTTGATTAATATCTACTGATTTGGCAATTTGATTATAGTTGAAAATATAACGTCCTAGCGGTTTATCATATTTATAACCAATTTTAGGATTTACATGTTTGACTGGAAAGTAATTGGAAACCGATTTTAAAAAATTATTTATCTTCAGATTATTTAATACAGAATTAGTAAAATTCAAATTACAATATTCATTTATTTTAGTATTTGTTTTGATTCGTCATTAAAGTTTAAGTCTGTGACATATAAATAACTATTAAGATTTTTACTTCTGGTAATGAGCAAATTATAGAATAAATGTTTAAAATGAACGTTATCAAATGCAGTACTTAGAAAAAGGTTATATACCATATTTAATTGCTGTTTTTTAATTGCGAAAATCCAGTTTTTACATTGTTTCCAATCAAAAGTAATTTTAAAATTTGCATGTTGCTGAAGGATGGCATTTTTTAGCTCAGATAATGATGGCAATTTTTTATTATATTTACCTGCTCTTTTAGTTCTTTTTGATTTACATTTATGATTGTTGAAGGAATTATAAATATTATGGTCTTCATTAGGAGAATTAAAGACTTTTTAACTATATTATGATGATTAAATATTTGATTGAGTCCATATGGAAAAATGGTTTTGTGTGCACAAATGAATTCATTTTCAAGAAACAATCTGTCATAGTAATTTTTTTGAATACACAGAATACTAATTTCAATGTTGTCGAACCCATGTTTAGAAAAATGTTCGTATTCAAATTTTGATTCATTAAAGGTAGTTGCATTATTTGAAAATTTTTTTATGTGATTCCTGTGTACGTTAATTCGGAGATGCAGAGGGTTGCTGGTTTGACCTATATATGACATATTACATTTTTTACATTCAATTTGGTAGATACAATTATATGTTTTACAGAAGACAAGATTATTGTTACAATTGATCTGATTACTATTAGCAAACGGAATATATATATATATATATATATATATATATATATATATATATATATATATAAATTAAAATAACAAAAACTAAAGTGCAAGAGTATGAATCAGTAACCTTAGTATATATATATATATATTCAGCCAGAGCTGGCGTCCAGGAGTGCAATGCCGCTGCAATTATGACATGCATGTTGACAACTGGGGTGTAAGGTCACAACCCTGTACCGCCTTTAAGTAAGCTTCTCACTAAGCCTTCCTTCTTTTTTCCATTCTTTATTTGCTCTTTTTACATTTGATATATATATATATATGTGTGTGTGTATATATATATATATATATATATATATATATAGCACAAATGACCAAAGTGGAAAATTAATTTTAGGAAATGGCCAACAGTAAATACACAAAAGGCCTAGGGGGATTGTGACCCCTTATTATATTACTACTTCAAGCTGCATTGCGCTTATTGGTTTCGAAAACTGTTTTTGTACTATTGGTACAGTGGTAGGGATTGATTTATTACATTTTATTATATATATATATATATATATATATATATATATACATATATATATATATATATATATATATATATATATATATATATATATATAATCATAACTATCAGGAACCTTACTCCCCATTAAGGACATCTGATTAACCCTAAAACTTTGTGTAACATGCTTGCAAATGTTTCACAGTGTAGGCTTTGTAGCACATAAACTTTGACTCAATTGCACATAATGATAGTGGTCTCCCATAATAAAAATTACCGTATTTAGTCATAATTATTTAAAATATTTTCTTAATAGAGCGATTCATTTAAAGACTAAAATTTAATACTTTGGTGTGTCCCTCTGAATTTTTTTTATTTATTTTTTTTTTTTATTTTTTTTTTTTTATGAGCCTCTCTTTAGTAGGGATGATTGAATTTTATTCCAGCCCCTCTTGCATTTCCCTTCTAGATAAGGCCCTGACTTCTAGCGAAGTAAAAAGAAAGATAGCGAAAAAAAAGTATTTTACTAAAAAGAAATGACATCGACGACCGAAATCGTGCTTTTCTCAGAATCTTCAAGAAATAGAATTTCTAGAGACCAAGCAGACACCTAATAGTATAAAAGAGAAAGGAAAGTAAAAAGGGGTGTCCCGAGGTCCAAGCAGCCCACGCGACCGCAGAATTTCAATTATTTTACTTTAAGCATTTCTTAAATTTCATTTCAAATTATTAGTGTAACCTAAATAAACTTCTTTTAAGTTTTTTTTCTTTGCGTGTCTGTGTGCTATTCCGTATTTTACCTTTAGTCACTCAGGTTTCAGTCTATGTGATCTCAGTAGGGTTTAATGCTGTTAATGTAGTATCAGTAACATTTTCATTTATTTTAGCCTCTTTATGTTTCGGTATTTTGGGATTGCAGGGAAAACATATGGAGCCTAATGGACATCGCTTAACAGGCTTTTGACTAATCCCTTTCTCTCTCTGCCTTATCTGCAGTTATAGATCTTCTTGTAATAAAATATCAACAAACAAGAAAGATCAATCATGCATAAAGCATTGATTATGAAACACATTCCAACTGCAATGCAATTTTATTTAAACATCTCTAAAATGCGATACATTCAGCGGTAATATTTTTAAAATTATCACAATACTACATTAATTTATTACATTTGAAAGCTTGAAACTTTATCGAGGAAAATGAACTTTATTCAAATGACGTCATTGAAATGTAAATCGCCTGGCTCTCAATGTAAGAGCTGTAAATATTTCATTCATACACTTTTATTCCATTCCTTTCATTCATCACAATACTACAGTAACTTATTTTATTTAAAATTTAAAACCGTGGAGGTAAAAGTAATTTAACTCTATGCTTAAAACTTCATCGAAAAAATCTGCTATAAAATCGTCTGTTCTCTATGTGAAATCAATGAATGTTTCATTCATATCAGCTATATTGCAGACTCCAGAGCTAAATATTTTTGTGTTAAAGAAATTCAGCAATTCTTATACAACTCATCCTACATCTTTATGTGCTTGCAATCTCCATAAGTGAAAATTAAGCTTCGTTGTAGAAATATTCAAAATTTGATGATCATTTAAACTCATATATATTGTAATTGCGTTGTTTCAGAATGTAGATGCACAGAAATTAAGCAAAAATAAAGCGGCTTTAGGACGCATACAACACTAAATATAAATTACAAAGAACTTTAAAAATCACGATTTTGACACGAGATGGATGCCATATTTTATTTTGAAATGGGTCACGGAATCTTTTCATATAATATAGGTGTAATTATTATTTTAATTTTTATTTAAAAAACTACTGAATATATTTTGCTGAATTTTTTTTCATATTTTTTCATATTTCCTAAAACTTTCGAAACAATTTATTTGTGAATTTTAAATTCGCTTAAAAAATGTTTGAAAAATTAGGTCCCATAGGGTTCAATGTATTTTATTTTTTCAACACGGCTTCAGTCCCAAACTAATTGTGGGATATTATTCATTTATATTCCCATAGGTCCCACAAACCCCGTCTGAACAACACACTAAAATTTCATTTTGATAAAGTTATTTTTACGGCAGTTATTGTGCCAACGGACAGACAGACAGACTGATAGATAGAATGAACAAAGTCATAAACACGTTTCAACTATGTTGCAAAGTGTTAAAAATCCGTACTATAACCGGAGTCAAACAGACTTACTCAGAATTTTCGGGCCCAAAAGCAACCATTTTAGCCGGTCCCATATACGATATTTTGATACTCTATTTTCCATTCGATGTGAGACCCTCTATAACGATAGAACCCTGGGCATGGGCGATTTTATCATAGAATCCTAAGCTTTAGGAGCTGTGTTTTTACTTTCCTTATATACATAATGTAAAAGGAAAGTATTGTGACGGGGTCGAAAATTCGAATTCGAGTTTTCGACGGGAGAGCACGTTTCAAGCATCCCTAATCACGAATCAAACATTTTTGAAGTGCTGTCTGTGTGTGTGTGTGTGAAAGTATGTGTGTGTCAGTGAGTCTGTGGAGACGATAACTATCGAACGAATGGACCAATTCGAACGAAATTTGGAACAAAAATCACAATCCGTAAACACTGGAAGCCTATTGTTTTTAAACGCAATCGAATGTTCAGACCCCCCCCCCCCCCTAAATTTTCGAGTGAAATTTTGAAAAAATCGTCAAAAAATCAAAACCGCTAATAAAGTTACGCAAATAGACATTTCTTATGTAATTTTTCATTAGAAAACGATTGACATAAATTTTAGAGCGCTAACATGAATCGTTCTCGAGATATTGCCTATTTTTCAAAAAAATTATCAAAAAGTCATATAAAATAAAAAAAAATATTTCCTATTGAGAACCATGTTCACTTTTCATATATAATACCATGCGATAAATTTGGTGACAACATTCTCGTGGAACTAGCCCGTTCCATTCAGGAAAAAAGATACTTTGAGTAACACTTTTATATTTGAACGCCAATAGTCATTTATCTGCTGTAAGAATAACTTATTTCTCCGTCCATAACGCTTGGCGAGATTTAGGCGACGAATTTGGAGGAATGTCGCCAACTTGGCGACTTTTTTAATTGTTGCAAAATTAACAAAAATCTCGCCAAATGGATAAAAATGACGCTAAATCCATGAAAATGACGACTAATTGAAGAAAATTCAATAACTTGGGAAGAATATAAGTATCGACTATAAGAATAACATTTTTTTAAACTGTAAAAGTAGTAAATTCATTGCATTATATAAGGAAAGTCATGTGTTGCCCACATCAGATTTTTTCGTAATATGTTACTGCAAATATGTGTATTTATACTGACATTCATAGGGGCCACAGAAGAAATTGTTGGACTAGGGCCAAAAAAATAATAAAGTGGTGCAAATAGATAGATCTAAATTTAGAAAATTTTTCCGAGAGTGTTCACAGAATGTTAGAGAAGGGCTCTATAATACCCATAGCTTATCAAAATTGTGTATGTTATGTTCATCTCCTTGAAACAGATCTATCAAAATAAGTCTTCAAAAATTTTCTTCAAGAGACTTTCCAAGATTTTTTAAGTCATTGTATAATGTATATCAGCCATACTTGTAGGTCTTGAATAACTGATATATAATGACTGAAGTAAATTAACACATTTAAGACATTAGTAACTTAATTAAGTCATTATAGTAACTTAATTAAGTCATTACAGTAACTTGATTATGTCATTTTATACTTATGGGCATCCCATTAGGAGTTGTAAGTATCCAAGGCCTTCAATGCAGTTATAATTGTCTAACAAATTTAGTAAATATCCACTTGACTGGGTACAATTACTACAAAAATGCAATGCGTACGCTACCACACGAGAGGAATATGACCGATTTACAGAATGATTGAAACGTGTCAAAAAATGATAGTTCTTTTGTCTCGATGGCTGCGCCCCGACAAGGAGGGGCCGTTAACTTCAACATGATGTTTTTTATGTATTTAATACTTATGTATTACAATGTATTTAACATTTATATATAGAGAAAGGAATTTTTTGAAATCAATTAAGTAATAACATTTCACATATTAAAACAACTCTGCTAGCCCTCGAAAAAAAAAGCTATGTGGCCCTTTTTATTCGGGGCCCCCAGAAGCACGGCTTTTTTAAGTCACCTTATTGCTACACCACTGGGGTCGGATTACACATTGGGTCAACATGGGGATAGAAAATTTCCAAAAACAAATTGTTCAATTTTGGTTTCAAAAAACTTTCATAAAAAAAATCCTTGAGATTTCTTTGCAAAAACGGAAAAGTTTCTTATTGATGAATGAACAGTTAGTTGTCTTGTTGGCAAATGGAACCCGGGAAACTTGAAAACATAAGCAAAACAATCGACTGCAGAATATCGTTGAGTAAGAACGAGCCGTCAGATTGACTTAACTTTACTATAGGAGACTGGCTGTCCCACAAGATGGCTCCCCAAACTACCACATCACGTGTGATGGCCATGCCGCTCGACAACAAATGCAGGATCAAAACGCTGGCCAGTCCTCTTCTACATATGTATGAGGGGTCATCAACACTGAGGGAAAAGCGAGATTCGTCGCTAAAGTAATATGCCTCCAATCGGACACTGTCTAGGCTGACCGAGCTCTACACTAATCTAGACGGCTCTGCCTATGTTTAGGGGCTTTTTTGGACGTCGACACCTAATCTCCTCTTCTGCCAGTCGTCACCGAATACTATTCGTTGATCAGGATGCATGGAGGATGGAAAATGCCTTCGAATGGCTGATAGCGACGTCATGTGTGTGGGTGTAGCTCTCCTCCTAACTGTACGATCCTCTCGTGTAGTTATCTATCTAGGGCAGTCGTGCACAACCCGCGGCCCTCGGTCTTATCGTGTGCGGCCCGCCGCCACCCTCAGCTGGGTGAACACATAAAAAAAATTCCAAGACTTTCGCAAAAAAAAAAAAAAAAAAGAAAGAAATGAAAAACTGTATCATAAAATTTTATAAAAAATTATTTTTTATATCAAATTTTCTTTAAGATTTCGACTACAAAACAAATAAAAAGAGCAAATCAAACAGCTTTAAATTAAAAATTGTCTAATTTTTACAATGAGAAGTGGAATGTTTGAATTATCACACTGCCATGGTAGTCCTTCGTTGACTTGCTGCTGGCGAGAATTTTCGGACATACGTCTGACATATGCTGTTGTTGACAAATACAATGACAAGACATGTTTCTGACAAATACAAGGAATTGTTGGGACAAATAAGAAAGGATAAAATTAAAGATTTGCAACATAAGTTTACAAACCAACAAACTTGAGAAATCTTTGGAAGTGTTTGCAATACCATTCGCGACAAATATTGAACCAGAGCCCGTCAATTTTCATATGGAGCTTATCGAAATTCAGGGTAACTCCGAATTGAAAGCTAAATTTTCCAAAGTTTCTTTGCTAGAATTTTACATAAATTACTTGCCTTGTGAAATGGAAAAATTGAAAATTCACGCGCAAAATACGATAACATTATTCGGGAGCACCTACTTATGTGAACAATCATTTTCATTAATGAAACAAGTGAAATCAAAAGGTCGATCACGTCTAACTGATGAACACTTGGAGGGAAACCTACGAATCGCTTATCCAACATTGAACGAGACATTGAAAGAATAATGAAAATCAAACAATGTCAAATTTCCCACTAGCTCTACAAAAAAATAAAAGGATTTTGGCGATGTCTGTACGTTTTTGAAGCAAGTGAGTTGTTTTGTTCATTTCTGTATTTGTTTTTAATTTTCACTTTGAATTTCTTTGTTTCGGTATTTACTAAAAATATAATGCTGGGTGGTACCCTCCCCCCCCCCCCCATTGCGGCCCGCCGTTGCTTAGTCTATGTGAAATTGGCCCGCAGGTGCTAAAAGGTTGTGCATCCCTGATTCTAGGGCGTCCTGAGTTACATGTGTTTTCTCTAATCTATTGTTGCTAACACCGAGCAACTACCATATCGTTCTGTCCAAGATATCGACTGATACGTCTGCTGGACCAACCAGCTTAATTGTTTAGGTTTTTGATATTCTTTTGTTCCCAAATAGGTTCTATTCTATAGTTATTGTGTTAAAAATGGCGAAAGTTCGTTCTTTTTAGGTTATAGCAATTTAGATTTATTTAAATTTGCTAATTTGTAATCTCTAAATCCTGCAATTGTTCGTAGAGCCGTCGAGTACGGCTCAAAGACGTATTTGTACACAACTTGCTGTATCAAAGGAGAAAATCCCCTTTTAATTGCCCGTTAGTAAGAACACCGGCCGTTTTAAATGCTGCACGATGCGTCGTTCTTATGCGCGTTGCATGACCTCTATAACGTCTGGTGCTGACAATTTGATCATTGGCATAACTCCTAAAACGACATTCGCGGCTGTAGCTCATTTTTTTTATAGGTGCATATATCTTTTTGCAACAAAGTGTATTTTAATAGTGCTATTGTTCCGTTTATTTATCCTGACGAAAGAGGCTGTTTTATGTATTCAAAGCTAGTTGATACTTTTAATCCGAAATTAATATAATAAGTTTTATTATATTCATTTACAGGCGTTAAATAATCAAACATATTGAATAATGTCTTAAATATTTTTAAAAAGATTGAGTTCAACATTATATTAAAGATTTTTTATTTAAATAAAGATGTATTGTCCTTAATTAAATAAAAACTATGAATATTAAAAAATTATAAATAACATTAGTTTGCTATCAATGACTTTTTATGCAGATTAAAGCTACAGATAACATAAAATTGGATTTTTTGGACTCTTATAAAGTTTTGCAATTTCCCAAAGTTTCCCTTATATTCTTTATCCATTTTCAAATTTTTTGTTTTCTATATTTATAGATCGATTAGTGACTTTGAATATCGCCCCGCCCCCCAATACATCACAAATTCCACCCAATATATCATACCGCAGACTGGCAGCCATACCACATGGCTCGCCTCGATGCTACCACCTTATTAAAAATTTGTATTACACAATAAAAGTCTTTCAAAAAATAATAGTTCTCCATGCACACATCAGGGAGCGTTGTCAGCTTCTACCCAATACCACATACTGCAGAACGGGAGCCATACCTCGCGGCCCACTCCCGATGTTTAACTCCAAATATATAATAATGTTAAGATTTTAAAGTTTAATTCACCATGTGGCGCTGTCAGCTTCCACCCAATATCTCATACCGCAGAGGTGGATCCATACCTCATGACCCGCTCTCGATGTTTAATTCTAAATCTTAATAATATTAAGATTTTAATATTTAGTTCTCCATTCATAAACCATGTGGCGCTATCACCTTACTAAAATTTGTATTACACAATAAAAGTCCTTTAAAATATAATAGTTCTCCATTCAAATATCAGGGTATCAGGGGGCAATGTCAATTTCCACTCAATACATCATACTGTATAGCGAGAGCCATATTGCATGGCCCACTCTTGATGTTGCCACCTTACTAAACGATTCCTTGAATCTTTGATAAAGGAATTCAAGTTTTACATTCCAGTAACAGGGAACGCTGATTTATTCATTAAGTTTTACCACCCTGAAAATAATTTATCAAACGTTAAATTCCAAAAATATTTTCAAAGTCCAAAGTAATGACAGTTATCTTCCCGTTGCCATCCGGAAAAAGTTTATGAAAAATTAAATCACAAGAAATACCCTCGTAGTTTTCTACGAGAATTCTCATTCTTCAGGGCAAAAGCCATGCTGAATACCGCAGAACGGGAGCCATACTGCATATCGCATACCACACGCATCCCTCTCTGTGTTCGCATGTAATATAGAAGATCAAATATTATTCATCAAATGTCTTTATGTGTTGAAATCTCAGCTTTATATTTTACTTGGAGTCTCTAATCGCTCAAAACATTAATTAAATTTAATCAATTTAATTTCTTATCAATAACGTAGTACAATCAATATTAGATAATTACTTATTACATTAATATCACTATTGATGCTTTCAGCTTTCATTATAAATTTTATTGCAAATTAGTTTAATTATTTCTAATATGTTTGGTATGTTGGATTGGACAAGCAGGATAGAATATATATGGATTGGACAGCACCACTGAATATGTAAATTGACAGTTAAAATTATTAAATCACTAATAATTTAATCCATTTAATCAATCACCAGAAAAAAGCTAATTTTCCAGATATTAGTATTAAAATTGAACATGACGGCCTAAATATTGATTTATTTGATAAACGTTGTCAATATTTGTCAATTTCAATTTTGTCAATTTTTTTTATAAATAAATAAATAAATAAATATAACTTTATTATTACACGAATTCAGCACTTTAAATCTGTATTGCATATTAGTGTGTATAGAAATATTATACAAAGTCAGTTTATTAGATATAGTAAAATTGCTAAAAAAGCATATTATAAATCTTAAATGCCTGACTGAAAATAATGAATATCCAGTCAACTTTTGCCCAATTCTTATGATTTCCACATAATTATGGTCTTATTATTTTATACAAAAATTTAAATATATAAGCTTTATGCATTTAATACACACCTATTTTAATGAACTTTAAAAAAAATAATATTTTGACTTTGAGCAGATATATCTTGTAAATTATATAATATAGTACACTGGCTTCCAAAAGTTAAGCACGGACGGTAAAGTCAACAAAAATGAAGAAGTAAAGCTTTGATTAACTCAACATTGAAGATGAAGGTAGCAAAAAAATGTGTTTATGCATTAAAGAAAGCAAGAATTATGTACAAAGATGAAAAAAACATTTCCTTTTCGTAAGTTATATGATGACGCCACATTTGGGTCATTAACAAAATGATGTTTAAAGGCAAACAAACCAAATAAACCAAACAAAACTTACATTAATATGGTATGTGACCACCTCGGACCTTCACACAAACTTTATAATGATTTTCCATGCTTTCAATGAGGTGATCAACCATCGCAGATGCTAGCAATGGCCATTCCTCCAATAGGGCAGTTTTCAACTCTCTGAGACTGGCTGGAGGAGGTAAACGTGCAGAGACAGCACGCCCGAAAGCATCGTAAAGGTTTTCAATGGGATCAAGGTCGAGGGAATACACCGGCCACACCATGCGAGAAATGCTTTCACTTTCCAGGTATTCGTCAACGATGTGAGCTCGATGGGGATGGGCATTATCGTCCATCGCAATGGGGTCTAGGACTTCACCCCGATACCGAACAGCCGTCACCGAACCGTCTTTAAAGATGTGCAGCTCTGTGCGATATCCCATTGAAATTCCAGCCCACACCATGACGCTGCTATCTCTGAATGCGTGATGTTCTTGGCCTGATTGCGTGTGCCTCGTTCTCTCCAGACCCTTACACGCTTATCATTTGATTCCAGGGCAAATCTGGACTCGTCCGTGAACAGGACGTTGCACCAATCTGAGACAGTCCAATTGACATGTTGACGACACCACTTTAATCTTGTCCCTCTGGTTTGGAAGGTTAGTGGAACACAAAAACGTGATACTCCGGAGCGCAGCCCCTTCACGTAGAGCCTTCGGCGCACAGTACTGGCAGATATTGTCTTACCAACTGCCGCTGCAACCAGGAATGTAACAGTTGTGTAGATAGCTCGTCAATTCCGCTTGGCTATTATAGCAATATACCGATCATCAGATGAAGGGGTGGTAATCTTTGGACGACCGGGCGCAGGTCTCCGGACAACTGTTTGACTTCTTTGGAATTGTTTCCATAATCGAGAAGTAACTGAATGATCAACGCCAAATAATATAATGACATCTTTAATTGACTGTCCTTCTTCAATGCGTCCGACAGCACGCCTGCGCTCACTATCTGTCATTCGTCTTCTTTCAGCCATAGAAACACGAATATCATCAAAAATAATTCTACAAAAGTTATAAACACTTCGTATCAGCATCTAAATGCACCTTCTCAAACCCTTCAGAATGTTGGCGTCTTCAATAACTGCCGAATTAGTATATATCAGGACAGTCAATCGTGATTGGCTGTAACATACTATATTAGCATATTGCCATCTACATCCGCAGCGATTTTCAGCCACTCAAATTCAAATATGGTTTCAAAAAATTAGAATTTGCATCGCGTGCTTAACTTTTAGAAGTCAGTGTAGTTCTTAGTAATTAACTGTATCTATTAATTTATAAATTCCAAAAAATTTAAATTCTTGATGCTTGATGTTTTGATATGAAAATAGTTTTCATGTATTTATTATGATTAATAATGTTAATTTTATTCTTTTATAACTCCAGCATGTCTTTTGTACATTCATGTATCATCGTATATATACATACACAGTCGAGACATATTATTGTGACCACCAGCTAATATCCGGAGTAACCGTCGTGTGCTGCTCAGACAGCAGCTAGACGGGCTGGGAGTGACTCAATAAAGTGCTGGAAGGTGTTCACAGGTATGTGGAGCCATACTGACTGCAGTGCATCTGACAGCTGCTGCAGAGTGCGTGGTGGAGAGTCCATAAAGCGAACAACTTGATCGAGGTGGTCCCACAGATGCTCAATTTGGTTTAAGTCTGGGGAATTAGGGGGCCAGGGAAGTACTTTGAAGTTTTCACAGTGCTCCTCCAAACACTCTCGGCAGTTCTCGCTGTGTGACACGTCGCATTGTCATGCTGGTAGATCACATCCACCCCAGGGAAGACAATCAGCATGTATGGGTGTACGTGGTCTGCAAGGATGGATTCATAACGAATTCGGTTTCATAGTGCCTTCCACAAGTATGAGTGGACCCAGAAAATGCCACGAAAACATTTCTTAGATCATAACGATGCGCCACCTCCTTGTGTTCTTCCAGCAATGGTTGATGAGTGTTTGTTCTCCAATCTTGCACAACTTATACGCCAACGTCCATCCGTTCGATGAAGTAGTGAACGTGACTCATCGGAGAAGGCAATCTTTTGCCAATCGGCGGAGGTGCAATTCCAACACTGTCATGCTGGTAGATCCCATCCACCCCAGGGAAGACAATCAGCATGTATGGGTGTACGTGGTCTGCAAGGATGGATTCATAACGAATTCGGTTTCATAGTGCCTTCCACAAGTATGAGTGGAGCCAGAAAATGCCACGAAAACATTTCCTAGATCATAACGATGCCCCACCTCCTTGTATTCTTCCAGCAATGGTTGATGAGTGTTTGTTCTCCAATCTTCCACAACTTATACGCCAACGTCCATCCGTTCGATGAAGTAGAAAACGTGACTCATCGGAGAAGGCAATCTTTTGCCAATCAGCGGAGGTGCAATTCCAACACTGCCTTCCAAATACAAGCGATTTCAACCCATGTATCTTAGTTAGCAAAGGTGCAGTAACCATCCGCTTGCTTCGGAGGCCCATACGCAGCAGGGTTCACTGAACTGTTGTTTGAGACACACTTCCAGTAGCCCTCTGGTTCATTTGGCCAGTGAGTTGCTCTATTGTAACGCCGCGATAGGCCCTCACGAACCTTAGGAGTCGACGTTCACCTCTTACATCAATGGCGCGTGGTGGTCCGTAGTTTCCACGTTGCTTATTCGCAATGCTGCCATTTCTTCATTGACGATACACTTTAACTACAACAGCACGCGAACAGTTCACAAACTACGCTGTTTCGGAAATACTGACACCCTTTGCCCGAAACCCGATAAACCTCCCATTTTCCAAATCTGATAAATCGCTCCTTTTACCCAACGAATGATGTGTTTTCAGAATGCCTACAACAAACTTTATATACCCACCAAGCCAGTTCACGGCACGAGCCTTCTTTCATTGACTACGTGCTGTTGACGCCAAAAGTAGGAGGTCACAATAATGTGCCTCGACCCTATATATATACATATATAGATGCACACCGGCCAGTGAATTAGAAACCTGGGAACATGTATGCAAATGCAAGTCACAGACGGATGTATACAAATTACGTTGGTCATGTGAGGTACACGTAATCACAACATTGCTGCAAGTGTACTGTCGGTATGTGTTTCGAGAGAAGTGGAGCAAAATGGGGAAAACGACAGATTTGTCTCCATTTGAAAAGGTCTTATTGTGGGGCCCGTTTGACAGGAGCTTCGTTTGCTAGAACAGAACAACTCACTGGCTTCTCGAGAGGTGAGATATCCAAAGTGTATAGCAGTTGTAAACATAACCCCGAGGCATTGTCTAAAAGGCGGAACTGTGGATCGAAAATATCAATCAAGCACGTGATCGGCGGCGTCTCAGACGGCTTGTACGGCAGAAAAGGGGATCTACTGTGCAGCAACTAACGGGAGACTTCAATGAAAGCTCGGCCCAGTCGATCTGGACCCGAACAATGCATAGCGAATCGGTGTAATTAGTCGCATGCCCGTGTTGAAATCTCTCATTTCAGCAAAGAACCTGAAAAGGAGTTTACAGTAGTACCGGGAATGGCGTCACTGAACATCCGATGATTGAAAGAAGGTTATGCGGTCGGTCGAATCACGCTACATCTTGTTTTGCACCAAAGACAGGCGGAGAGTGTGGTGAAAGCCCCATGAAGCCATAAACCCATCTTGCCTTGTTCGCGAAGTTCAAGGTTGTGGAGGGGTATCATGGTATGGGGGGATGTTCTGCTGTTTTGGTACTGGTCCTCAGGTGTTTCCAAATGGCCAGGTATCTTCTTTGAAGTTTTTGAACATTTTTACGGCCACTTCCACCCTGCAATGTTGCATTTTTACCCCATAGATCACGGGTTTTTCATGGACGATAATTATTTCATCTACCGCGCAGGAGCCGTGCAACAGTGGTTCAAGGAGAATTACTCTGACATCAAAGTCCAGATTTAAACTCTATCGAGAACGTTTGGGACACTTTGGAAAGACACATCGTACAACAATCTCCTCTACCATCAACTGTATAGGATCGTACGGTCTTCTTTTCCAACGTCTGGTATTCTCTTCACTTAAATGCATTCCAGTCTATTATAGAATTCATATCGAACCGCATACGTGCTGTATTTCTGTCAAAAGGCTATATACATAAGTATTTATATATATTATCACTAGAACAAGTAAAACTCAAAAATCTTAAAAAATGTACTTTAACAACCACACATGCTGATAAAAGCTCAAGGATGGAAGTAAACTCTTGAACGAAAGGTAGGCCCTTTATCTTAAATAGTTGAATGAAGTGAAGAGTTGCTTAAGTTGACATTTTCAAAGGGACTGCTTACTTTTGAACTGAATATGCCAAGAACACAAAATATAATATATATTGTGTTGATTGCATTTTTAACTAACTTTACTTGTAACACTTCATTATTTTTAACTGAAACTAATGAAAATACTTTTAAACCTTATTTTGCTACAGAGATTTGTGAGAAATGTGATTGGTCAATATACACTCCTTACCATAAAAATTTGCGCACCAAGAAAGAGTTGTCAGAATCGAACGAAATTTTATATATGTGACTGCAACGTTGATATACACTCATATCCAAAAGTTAAGCATAGTTGCTTTTTACGTGAAAATTTCAGGAAATCTACATCAGATACAATCTACATCATGGAAAGAAACGCTGTATGCGGGTGTAATAGGGTTATAGAAGAAGAAAACAATGCAAAACAAGGAGAATAATGACTTTTATTATCCAAAGAAAAGGGTTAAAAGAAAAAGGGCTACAATACGAGTGTCAACCTCAGTGAAACAAAATGATTAAAACAATGTGGTACTGCAGTTTAATAAGGTGTGTGGGAACCTCCACGTAAGCTACTCAACGATTTCCCATACTTCCGATGACAGTTTGGATGAGTTGTGTGCTCAAAGAGTTCCAAGCCTCACGGAGAGCAGTTTTCAATCCCGGAACGGAGCTTGGTGGGTAGCGGAGGGCTGCAAGATGTCTACCGAGCATATCCCACACATGCGCTATTGGATTCAGATCAGAAAAGCTGGCAGGCCACTACATTTGCTGGATATCTTCAGTTTGAAGGAAGTCGTCGACCAGAGCCGCACGATGAGCAGCCGCGTTATCATCCATGTATATGAAATCAGGACCAACAGCATCTCGAAACAATCGAACGGTAAGCTCAAGGACTTCGTCTCTGTATATTTGACCGGTAACCGACTCCGTGTCAAAAATGTGGAGGTCTGTGCGGCCGTCCATCATGATGCCTTCCCAGACCATGACTCCACCAAACGGAAAACGATGTCTTTCCGTGATGTTTCCCGGGTGAAAAAGCGTTCCAGATCCAGATCGTAGTACGTGGCTCCACGTTCCAAATCGTGGTACGACGAGAATCAGCTTGCAGGCTAAACCTGGACTCGTCACTGAACATGAGATTGCCCCACCGTTGTTCACTCCACTGCCAATGTTCGAAACTCCATTGTGAATGTGCACGTTTCTATGCAGACGTCAGGGGGCTGCAAACTGCTGGTCGTCTGGCATAGAGACCAACGTGTCTGAGTCTTCTCTAAACAGTTTGTCTCGAAACAGTGACTCCTGTGTCGGCTGTCAGGGCTGAACCCAGTTGTCTGGCAGAACGGTTCCTCTGACGTCGCGCAGTTGTCATCAAATATCAGTCTTGCCGAGCGGTTGTTACCCTTAGCAGACCTGGTACTGGTCGTCGGGTAACATCTCCAGTGGTTTGGAACCTATGCCACAGTCTAGAGATTACACACTGAGGCACATTCAGAATTCGAGACACTTCGGTTTGGGATGGACCGGATTCCAGCATTTCAATAATTCGTCCTTTCAAAAACATGTCCATTTGGCATCTTTGTGACATCTTTCGTCCTTTTTGATTGTAACAATGTTTCGTACCACAGTAATTGCGAAATTTAGTCTCAACTGGCCATGCCCCTCGAGACCGTTTTATACTTGTTCCGACGTGCGCCGATGCTTTGCGCATGTCGACGTCGACTGACGTGTTTTGCATATGCACAATGATTTACCTTCGTCCTGCGATTCTCCACAACTCATTCTGAACCATTGTATCCATATTCACTCTGAAATTTTCGCATTTTACGAATTATACTTAACTTTAGACATGAGTGTAAGTAAGGGATTACAAAATCAAAGCAAAAGGATAATTTATTACAGGAAAAACTACAAATGAATGGAGGTTCTAGTACCTTGTTCAGCCAACTCTAGCATGAATACACGATGAGATACGGGCGGGCATTTAGGCATGCAGGTCCATTATGGTGTCCTCTGTCATCTCATTCCACAGTTGTTGTAAGCGCGCCTCTAGTTCGACCAAACTCATAGGCTGTCCAACTTGCTTTCCCAAGTGATCCCATACATGCTCGATCGGTGACAAATCTGGAGATCGGGCAGGCCAAGGAAGGGTGGTAATGTGGCGAAGGCATTCCTGTGACACCCTTGCTGTGTGTGGCCGAGCATTGTCCTGTTGAAAAATGCCTCCTGGGAGCCCTGCCATGAGTTGCAACACATGTGGCTGAAGAATGTCATGAACGTACCGCTGAGCTATCATGTTTCCGTGGATGTGACGGCATCCCATACCATCACACCAGCTGTTTGAGCGGTGTGTCGCTGTAAAGCGAAGGCAGGATTGAGGCGAGACGTTCACCACGGGGCCTCCACACACGTACACTGTTGTCATCACTGCCCAAATTGAATCTCGATTCATCGTTGAAGACGATCTGATTCCATTCGGCTGTGGCCCAATCCCGTCGAACGTGACACCACTCCAAATGGAGGTGAAGGTGGATGGGTGTCATTGGCAACACACGTACTGGGCGTCGCGATAACAAATGTCTTTCAGCCAGGCGCCTCGCGATGGTACGGATAGACAAAGGGGCTCGTAGTGAAGGTGCTGCCTGTGTCGGGATGGCGGACAATGATGCAGTTTTCGTTGTGCGTGCGTGTCGCTGATGTGAAGGTCTTCTCGGATATTGGTCTGACGAGGGCATCCTGAGCTTGGCCGCAGTGTATGTGACTTATCTCTCGTACACTGGTACCAACACCTCCTCACAGTAAAGTCAGAACGGCCTGGGTGGCGGGTTACTGGCCGAGCTGACAACCCGGCCTCCATCATCCCGATGATTCTTTCCCTCTAGAACTCTGACAGCTGATTATATTGTCTTCGACGGCGGCGTAACGGCATCCCTAATGAAAAAGCGTCCCTTTGCAACAGATAAAGTACAGGCAAAAGGCCTCTGCGTACCTTTTTTCTGCGCCAGGGAGAACAAAGTTCAACGCCCTCTGGTGGCATTACGCTGTATTTCTAATCATCAGCCTGATACGTACTCACGCTAAGTTTCGTTACGATCCCATAATTACTTCTTGGTGCGCAAATTTTTATTTGCTATAAGTGTATATTTAATATAAATGGAAAATGAGAAATAGCTAAGTAATCTTTTGAATTACGCAATCCATTTCGATAAAATGATTGATTTTTCGGCAAGGAGATTGAGTTCATGGAATATTTAAAAGAAAAACATTATATCAGTACACTTACCCGCTAACAAGAATTAAAAGATATTTTGAGAGTTTTTTAATAAATATAGTTCGGAATAGAATAATATCGGCATGATATAGTTATGACGTAACTTTTTATGGCTATAAGTGTATATCTAATATAAATGGAAAATGAGAAATAGCTAAGTAATCTTTTGAATTACGCAATCCATTTCGATAAAATGATTGATTTTTCGGCAAGGAGATTGAGTTCATGGAATATTTAAAAGAAAAACATTATATCAATATACTTACCCGCTAACAAGAATTAAAAGATATTTTGAGAGTTTTTTAATAAATATATTTCGGAATAGAATAATATCGGCATGATATAGTTATGACGTAACTTTTTATGGCTATAAGTGTATATCTAATATAAATGGAAAATGAGAAATAGCTAAGTAATCTTTTGAATTACGCAATCCATTTCGATAAAATGATTGATTTTTCGGCAAGGAGATTGAGTTCTTGGAATATTTAAAAGAAAAACATTATATCAGTACACTTACACGCTAACAAGAATATTTTGAGAGTTTTTTAATAAATATATTTCGGAATTGAATAATATCGGCATGATATAGTTATGACGTAACTTTTTATGGCTATAAGTGTATATCTAATATAAATGGAAAATGAGAAATAGCTAAGTAATCTTTTGAATTACGCAATCCATTTCGATAAAATGATTGATTTTTCGGCAAGGAGATTGAGTTCATGGAATATTTAAAAGAAAAACATTATATCAGTACACTTACCCGCTAACAAGAATTAAAAGATATTTTGAGAGTTTTTTAATAAATATATTTCGGAATAGAATAATATCGGCATGATATAGTTATGACGTAACTTTTTATGGCTATAAGTGTATATCTAATATAAATGGAAAATGAGAAATAGCTAAGTAATCTTTTGAATTACGCAATCCATTTCGATAAAATGATTGATTTTTCGGCAAGGAGATTGAGTTCTTGGAATATTTAAAAGAAAAACATTATATCAGTACACTTACCCGCTAACAAGAATTAAAAGATATTTTGAGAGTTTTGTAATAAATATATTTCGGAATTGAATAATATCGGCATGATATAGTTATGACGTAACTTTTTATGGCTATAAGTGTATATCTAATATAAATGGAAAATGAGAAATAACTAAGTAATCTTTTGAATTACGCAATCCATTTCGATAAAATGATTGATTTTTCGGCAAGGAGATTGAGTTCTTGGAATATTTAAAAGAAAAACATTATATCAGTACACTTACCCGCTAACAAGAATTAAAAGATATTTTGAGAGTTTTTCAATAAATATAGTTCGGAATAGAATAATATCGGCATGATATAGTTATGACGTAACTTTTTATGGCTGCAAGTGTATATCTAATATAAACGGAAAATGAGAAATAACTAAGTAATCTCTAGAATTACGCAATCCATTTCGATAAAATGAGTGATTTTCCGGCAAGGAGATTGAGTTCATGGAATATTTAAAAGAAAAACATTATATCAGTACACTTACCCGCTAACAAGAATTAAAAGATATTTTGAGAGTTTTTTAATAAATATATTTCGGAATAGAATAATATCGGCATGATATAGTTATGACGTAACTTTTTATGGCTATAAGTGTATATCTAATATAAATGGAAAATGAGAAATAGCTAAGTAATCTTTTGAATTACGCAATCCATTTCGATAAAATGATTGATTTTTCGGCAAGGAGATTGAGTTCTTGGAATATTTAAAAGAAAAACATTATATCAGTACACTTACCCGCTAACAAGAATTAAAAGATATTTTGAGAGTTTTTTAATAAATATATTTCGGAATAGAATAATATCGGCATGATATAGTTATGACGTAACTTTTTATGGCTATAAGTGTATATCTAATATAAATGGAAAATGAGAAATAGCTAAGTAATCTTTTGAATTACGCAATCCATTTCGATAAAATGATTGATTTTTCGGCAAGGAGATTGAGTTCTTGGAATATTTAAAAGAAAAACATTATATCAGTACACTTACCCGCTAACAAGAATTAAAAGATATTTTGAGAGTTTTGTAATAAATATATTTCGGAATTGAATAATATCGGCATGATATAGTTATGACGTAACTTTTTATGGCTATAAGTGTATATCTAATATAAATGGAAAATGAGAAATAACTAAGTAATCTTTTGAATTACGCAATCCATTTCGATAAAATGATTGATTTTTCGGCAAGGAGATTGAGTTCTTGGAATATTTAAAAGAAAAACATTATATCAGTACACTTACCCGCTAACAAGAATTAAAAGATATTTTGAGAGTTTTTTAATAAATATATTTCGGAATAGAATAATATCGGCATGATATAGTTATGACGTAACTTTTTATGGCTATAAGTGTATCTTCTTCTATATAATAAAAGGCAATGTCTGTCTGTGTGTGTGTCTGTGTGTCTGTCTTATACACTATACGTTTCGCCACCGCGCGTCGGAGAGCTACGAAATTTGGCAATCGGAGACCCGGGAGGGTGGGAAGGGGACACATAAAAACCGATTTTTAAAATTTTAATTATTTTTTCTGTTATTTAATGTTTTATGCGATTTCGACCGTTTTTTGAAATTTTTGCCCTTTTTTCTCCACGATCCAGACGTCGTAGAAAAAAACAAATCACACCATCAGAAAGAGCAGACAATTGCGAGTAAAAATATATCAATTTAAAATCTGAATTTCGATTTCTAATATTTTTTAAAGATTTTAAAACAAAACTCACTTTTTGCTCAAGAAAACGATTTTTGGTTTTTAAATTCTCGCATAGTAAAAAGTACTCATAATTTCGACTAATAATTTACATTTTTAGAAAGGTCAAACATCTGGCATTCTTACAAGTCCAATCTGGTCAGGAAATATTCCGTATTGCCCACAGGATCGGGATTTTAAAAGTTTCCGAATTTCAATTTCTCGGCGTTCCGCTCGGCGTGCCGCTTCTTAACCGGCGTTTCTCCCCCGCAGAAGGAGGGAAGGTGGTGGGTGGGGACGTCAAGGTGGAGGTGACGTCACGGTTTTGAATGGAGCTCCTTTACTCCATATAAATTATTATATTTATATTTTAAATGATGGAACGATATGGATTTCGGAGACCCGGAATTAAAAGATATTTTGAGAGTTTTTTAATAAATATATTTCGGAATTGAATAATATCGGCATGATATAGTTATGACGTAACTTTTTATGGCTATAAGTGTATATCTAATATAAATGGAAAATGAGAAATAACTAAGTAATCTTTTGAATTACGCAATCCATTTCGATAAAATGATTGATTTTTCGGCAAGGAGATTGAGTTCTTGGAATATTTAAAAGAAAAACATTATATCAGTACACTTACCCGCTAACAAGAATTAAAAGATATTTTGAGAGTTTTTTAATAAATATATTTCGGAATAGAATAATATCGGCATGATATAGTTATGACGTAACTTTTTATGGCTATAAGTGTATATCTAATATAAATGGAAAATGAGAAATAGCTAAGTAATCTTTTGAATTACGCAATCCATTTCGATAAAATGATTGATTTTTCGGCAAGGAGATTGAGTTCTTGGAATATTTAAAAGAAAAACATTATATCAGTACACTTACCCGCTAACAAGAATTAAAAGATATTTTGAGAGTTTTTTAATAAATATATTTCGGAATTGAATAATATCGGCATGATATAGTTATGACGTAACTTTTTATGGCTATAAGTGTATATCTAATATAAATGGAAAATGAGAAATAGCTAAGTAATCTTTTGAATTACGCAATCCATTTCGATAAAATGATTGATTTTTCGGCAAGGAGATTGAGTTCATGGAATATTTAAAAGAAAAACATTATATCAGTACACTTACCCGCTAACAAGAATTAAAAGATATTTTGAGAGTTTTTTAATAAATATATTTCGGAATTGAATAATATCGGCATGATATAGTTATGACAACTTTTTATGGCTATAAGTGCATATCTAATATAAATGGAAAATGAGAAATAGCTAAGTAATCTCTTGAATTACGCAATCTATTTCGATAAAATGATTGATTTTTCGGCAAGGAGATTCAGTTCATGGAATATTTAAAAGAAAAACATTATATCAGTACACTTACCCGCTAACAAGAATTAAAAGATATTTTGAGAGTTTTTTAATAAATATAGTTCGGAATAGAATAATATCGGCATGATATAGTTATGACGTAACTTTTTATGTCTGCAAGTGTATATCTAATATAAACGGAAAATGAGAAATAACTAAGTAATCTCTTGAATTACGCAATCCATTTCGATAAAATGATTGATTTTCCGGCAAGGAGATTGAGTTCATGGAATATTTAAAAGAAAAACATTATATCAGTACACTTACCCGCTAACAAGAATTAAAAGATATTTTGAGAGTTTTTTAATAAATATATTTCGGAATAGAATAATATCGGCATGATATAGTTATGACATAACTTTTTATGGCTATAAGTGTATATCTAATATAAATGGAAAATGAGAAATAGCTAAGTAATCTTTTGAATTACGCAATCCATTTCGATAAAATGATTGATTTTTCGGCAAGGAGATTGAGTTCTTGGAATATTTAAAAGAAAAACATTATATCAGTACACTTACCCGCTAACAAGAATTAAAAGATTTTTTGAGAGTTTTTTAATAAATATAGTTCGGAATAGAATAATATTGGCATGATATAGTTATGACGTAACTTTTTATGGCTATAAGTGTATATCTAATATAAATGGAAAATGAGAAATAGCTAAGTAATCTTTTGAATTACGCAATCCATTTCGATAAAATGATTGATTTTTCGGCAAGGAGATTGAGTTCTTGGAATATTTAAAAGAAAAACATTATATCAGTACACTTACCCGCTAACAAGAATTAAAAGATATTTTGAGAGTTTTTTAATAAATATATTTCGGAATAGAATAATATCGGCATGATATAGTTATGACGTAACTTTTTATGGCTATAAGTGTATATCTAATATAAATGGAAAATGAGAAATAGCTAAGTAATCTTTTGATTTACGCAATCCATTTCGATAAAATGATTGATTTTTCGGCAAGGAGATTGAGTTCTTGGAATATTTAAAAGAAAAACATTATATCAGTACACTTACCCGCTAACAAGAATTAAAAGATATTTTGAGAGTTTTTTAATAAATATATTTCGGAATTGAATAATATCGGCATGATATAGTTATGACGTAACTTTTTATGGCTATAAGTGTATATCTAATATAAATGGAAAATGAGAAATAACTAAGTAATCTCTTGAATTACGCAATCCATTTCGGTAAAATGATTGATTTTTCGGCAAGGAGATTGAGTTCATGGAATAATTAAAAGATAAACATTATATCAGACACTTACCCGCTAACTAGAACTAAAAGGCACGTTACGGTCTGTCATGGCCGTTTATAGCTTTTAAACAGCTCAATCATTGTGAAAACATTTTTACTGTTTTTTTGTTTTAGTTTATTTGGGAGCAGGTTTTTGGAGAAAAACACTATTACAGATTTTTCAAGGCGTTAAAAATGTTTCCAGTTCTAAATAGGTGTTCCAAACTCGGTTAATCCTCCTGTAGGAAGAGATCCCAAAGTTAAGTTAGAGTCACGAAATCGGTCTATGGATGTTGTTATCTGTTTTAGGAGCGCGATTCATACAGTTTCAAGTTAAACTTCCGTAAGTCTTTACATAAAAATTTATGGATAACAGAATAATGAATTGTTATACAGTTCGTTAAGTTTTTACAGGTTTTCCCAGATTTTGTAACTATTTTTCAAATTTTTGTTTTCTATATTATAAATATATCGAGTAGTAATTTTGAATGTATGTATATGATTTTTGATTTTATAACATAAACATTCAAGACGTTCTTTATTTCTGTTAAGTTTCTTATTATCATTACATCTCCAAACGGATTATATACACTTGTTTATAGAGCTTACGCATCTATTCAATTAACTCAAGAGGATTTCTATTAGCTCAAGAGGATTTTTTAAATAAAAAATATTACTTGTGTATATAAGTGAGCTAGATATAAATAATCGTTAACCCTGTAGCCAAGATTTGTGTCCAAAATTTTAAGGACATAAAAGATACATTGAATATATGAAATAAAATATATATGAAATATATGAAATAAAAGATATATGAAATATGTTATCGTATATTTCGAGTTATAGTATGTAGATTGTATAACCACACTTTCCAACTATGCAAAACTAGCTGTTACATTACTATATACATAGAGTCGTTACGAACGATTTGTCCTTGCTTTTACTCGTTCCATCTTTATGAAAACAAATAATTTTGTAAGTTATAAAGAGAGTACAAAACTGCTAATAAATGAAACAACTGTAATTTACACATAGCAATTATTTTTGACTGAAGGGATAGTTGTGTTAATATAACTATAAACACAAACAATTCCCAAAATTTTGTAAATTGTTTATTTTATAAAATGTGTGTGAAAAGTTTTAGAGGCTTCTCAACTTATGAAATGCCCTTTATAAAAATGTTATGAAAAGGCCAAAATTTCGAAATCTCAGATTTTATGAAATATTCACTTACCTTTATTAAACCAGTACCCATATAAAGGAACATACCAGCGCCCATATTATATAAGTTCAAAGCAAATCAGCCTAAGTAGAAATTGAGAATACATTTTTGGACAATTTGAATAAAATGTTAAAAATACCATTTACGCTGCCTCTTAAACACAGGGGCACTGGACTCCACAAATCTTTTGATAAAATATCCTTATGAAAAATGTGTCATATCAACGAAATAGGAAAGGTATAACTCCAGGGTATAAGTCGAAAGCCCAGACCACCCGACTCGTCCGAGAACTTAGAGCAGCTATTTGGATGGCCGGTCCAGGGTATAAGTGACCTTCATTTTATTACGTTCATTTGGAGACGGACCACATATGGCTTTTTTCATGTATCTCCCGTTTTTATGGTCGGATTTGCACACACATTTATATTTAGCATCATGCAGACATGAAAAATACTATGATGACCTAAAAAGTGGGTGTTGGCATTTGAATTTTCGGAAATAATGAGCAACTAAATAGGAATATGAACCCTTATGCTGATAAGACTCACATTTATTTATAGTAAAAATTATTCTGAGTCTAATGACATTTTTGGTTTGACTGTACGACCCAAGAAGTCGGAATAACCAGCTCTACTCAGATTTTCATTTGACCGACCAAATATCAATATTTTAAATTTACATAAGGGGCCATCTTAACAGTTATTTTGGCACTAACTCCAATACCTTCAAGGGCAATCCCCATTGACGATTACATATTCGGATTCACAGAAAACTTTCATGCAGATTTAAAAAAAATGGAAAAGACCCAAAATTGACCAAGTAAATCCTTCAAAACCATTAAGCGTGTGTCTAAAAATTGAACTCTGCAGCAGAAAGAATGAATTTGGATCTGAGTATGTACTGTTCTGTCCCTTTCACCTACGTTTTGTTTTAGTCTTACTCATACAGAGTCTTTCAGAAAGGACTCCCTAACTTTGAAATGACATAACTGCGAAACAGTGATAGACAGAAAGATGAAACAAGTGGTATGTTGAATAGACAGGGCTGGAATTTTAAATACACAGGTTTGCAAAACTGGTTACAAGATTGGCTAACATAAGGCGCTGCAAGCACAGTGGGCTTTAAATAACTTATAAATGCTCAGAAGTACAGAACGCTCAGTCTCCATACTCCCCGAATGCGACTTCTCTCATCCATGCGACTTCTTTCTTTGGGACCATTTGAAGGACACTTTTTACAGTAATAATCCTCAAACGTTAGTTCATCTGTGAGGCATGTGCATCCATTTCAGTAGAGACATTGCAGAAGGTGGCTTCAAACTTCGCCCATCGCTTGCGTCATGTTACTGCTATACACGGTGGCCATATCAAATCCATGGTGATGTGATTTGACACCTGTTTACGAAAAACAATCTCACCCACTATTTCAAGGACATTGCACTGAAACTGCAGCACCCTCTATTAGCTAATATTATAAATTTTGCAAACCTGTGGATTTAAAATTCCAGACCTGTCTATCCAACATACCACTTGTTTCATCTTTCTGTCTATCACTGTTTGGCAGTTATGTCATTTCAACGTTAGGGAGTCCTTTCTGAAAGACCCTATAGATAGATAGTCGTTGCTTTTGAAACATCGATCCGTTAGGTGCGGTGTTCGATGCTTTTAATCACAGATTTTTTTTTTTAAACATTCGAGGTTTTCTTCTAATAACTTTGGAACTGGTCCCTGATAAACGTAAAAATCATCGAATTTTGAATAAAATTTGATAGCTCACTCAATTTGCAAGGATACAACTAAAATGTTGTTTACCAATGTTTCAGACGTAGCTGCATCGGATGATGTCAAAAATAACAGCTGTTTCTATTCATAATTTTTATGAATATTAATTTCATAATTAATAATAAATATTTCAAATATGTTGGAATATTAAAATTTATATGAATTTTGTTTGGGTATTTTAGTCGAAAAGTATGCAAAACAATATACCTGGAAAATTGATTTATCGCGAATATATTCCCCAAAACTGGAAAACTCATTTAACATGGATCAGCAAATTTCAAACACTTGCAAATAAATGAAAAATCCTTAAAGCATGGTAAACTTTTTTTAAAAATCCGCTTGAGATTGCCTATAGAATCTGAATATGTAATGCTTTCATGCCAAAGGGGGTTGGCCTTGAAAATTTTGGGATTAGTGACAAGATGGACCCTTAAGCAAATTTTAAATATAGAGATTTGTAGACATTAATCCCTATCGAATGATAGATTCCATGGGCGCTCCACTTTTCTGTAATTAATACGTCATCGAACAGTGCGGTTTCCAAGAATTGGTGGAGTAGTATAACACACCGCATACTTGGCACATTTCGGGCGCGGTAGCCCGGTGGTTTGCGCGCTGGATTTGCACGCTGCCACAACTGCCGCTATGTTCATGTGGAGTGCGATCACGTTAAACATGTGGGTCCGTAAGTCCTTCCGAGAGATTGGTGGTAGGGGAAGGAGGGTACGGTCCCTGTGGATGCTTCCCCCACTGTGTTCCGGTCTAAATTGGGTGGCACTTCCCGGCCGTCCAAACAGTTACCTTACACCTTTCTGGTAGGTCGCACGGTCTGGGTCTCAACAACAACAACACCGCATACTTGGTTACGGATTAAAATAACGTATATGCAATCCTAAATTCTATCATTGAATAGATTTCTGTTAAGCAGCTCTATCACAAAGACATAAACTTTATTTTCCCAATCACGAAATAAAAAAATTGATTAAATTCCAATTGCCAATATCCGGATGTATCTTTTTAAAGTTTTCCAAACAATGATAATACTTTTTCTGGATGATAAAATTACTCGAGAAAAACGAAACAAGAAGTATCACCAGTGCTGGAGATTTGCCAAATGGAACCAGATCACCTGGTATAAGGCAGTATCACGTAATAAGAGAACTTGAATCGATTTCAAGTTTATAAAGTCTAGTATACAAAATCCTTTGGGTGAATATATTCTTTGTCTTAGTATTTAATTTTGCTTTCGTAATTTGATGTTCAATATATAACAGAGACAATTGAGTACACAATTCTTTGTATTTAAAGAAGGAAATAGTTCTGTGTCATGTTTTAAGAAAAAGGTAGTTTAGATGAGAAATGTACAATGTAACGTTTCCAATTGCAAAATAATTTATACAGTAGTATACGAATATTGATTTACTAATGTATATCTTGGCATTTTATTCAAAATATTTCCAATGGAACACCCTTATTTACCTAATATTTTACATCTGAAAAACCTTAGGTACTGGGACCCGAAATACTGAAATATTTATGAGACTCGACCCTTGAAATACTCAGGGATATAAAAACTGATATTGATATCTAAAATGATGCTTTATATTTAATGGATTTATCCAGAGGATTTTTGTTGCGGAGGTTGAAAAATGTTTTAGGGCCTCGGAACTTTTGAGATATTTTGTGAGCTCATATTGATATAGAAACAAGAAAGATCAAATATGCTTAAAGCATTGATTATGAAACACTTTCCAACTTCAATGCAATTTGATTTAAACATGTCTAAAATGCAATATATTTCTCGGTAATATTTTAAAACTTATCATAATACTACATTAATTTATTATATTTGAAAACTTTAACATTCATCGAAAAAAATAAACTTCATTCAAATGACGGCATTGAAATATAAATTGCCTGGTTTAAACATCTCTAAAATGTGATACATTCCTCGGTTACAATTTTAGAATTATCATAATACTACGATAATTTATTATATTTAAAAACTTCATCGAAAACAACTGAAATGCATTCAAATGACGTCATAGAAAAAATAACACGCCTGGCTCTATCTATAAAAGCAGCTTTTCATTCATAAATAATTTCCCATTCATGTCATTCATCACAATACTATAATAATTTATTTTATTTAGAAATTAAGACCATGGAGCTACAAGTAATTAAACTCTATGCATAAAACTTCATCGAAAAACATCGCCCTTCTCTTTGTAAAATCAATAAATATTTCATTCATATCAGCTATGCAGACTCCATGAACTAAATGATTTTGCGTTAAAGAAATACAGCAATTCTAATACAACTCATTTTACATATTTTGCTGTTTACATTTTACATAGGTGAAAAATAGGCTTTGTTGTAGAAATATTCAAATTTGGATGAGCATTTAAACTCACATATATATTGTAATTGCGTTGTTTCAGTATGTAGATGCACAGAATTTACGCAAAAATAAAGTGGTTTTAGGACGGATACAACACTCAATATGAATTAAAAAGAACTTTAAAAATCACGATTTTGAGACAAGATGGATGCCATATATCATCTTGAAGCGGGTCACGTGATATTTTCATATCATGGTCACGTGATCGCTTCATATAAGAGGTGTTATTATTATTTTAATTTTTATTTAAAAAACTACTGAATATATTTCGCTGAATTTTTTTTTTATATATTTTATGGAACAATTTGAATATTACCTAAAATTTTCGAAGCAATTTGTGAATTTTAAATCCGTTTAAAATATAATTGAAAAATTAGGTCCCATAGGGTTCAATGTATTTCATTTCTTCAACCCGGGTTCAATCCAAAACTAATAGGGTGATATTTTTCATTTATATTCCCATAGGTCCTACAGACCGTCGGAACAACATACTAAAATTTCATTTTGATTAAGTCATTTTTACGGCAGTTATCGTGCTAACGGACAGACAGACAGACAGACAGACAGATAGACAGACAGACAGACAGACAGAATGAACAAAGTCTTTTGAACTTTGAACAAAACACTTGAACTTTGAAGACAGACAGAATGAACACTTTTCAACTTTGTTGTAAAGTGTTAAAAATGATTCGCAACATTTAAGAGCTACACACAAAACATTTGAGGGCGCGGTAGCCCATTGGTTAGCGCGCTGGAGTTGCACTCGGTAGACCCGGGTTCGATTCCAGCCGCTGCCAAAACTGCCGCCGTGTTCATGCGGAGTACGATCACGTTAAACATGTGGGTCCGAAAGTGCTTCCGAGAGGTTGGTGGTAGGGGAAGGAGGGTACGGTCCCTGTGGATGCCTCCCCCACTGGGTTCCGGTCTAAATTGGGTGGCACTTCCCGACCGTCCTAACAGTTACCTTACACCTTTCTGTTAGATCGGACGGTCTGGGTTTCAACAACAACAACAACACAAAACATTTGGAACCTAGAACAAAAGCCTTTAGATATAGAACTTGGAAGTTCAAGCATTTCAACAGTGATATTAATTCCAGGCGAATAAGAAAAATTTGATATAAAACGCAATCTAACACTCTTTTTGAAAGCACTCTAAAACGTTGGGTGTTTTGAAATCCAAATTTTGGCTATTATTAGGGGATCTTAAAATTAAAAAAAAAATGTTATATATATTTATGGGATTAGGATTTTGGGCTCCAATTTCCTAAAGAATTGGAAGGACCCGGGCTCTTAAGATATTTGCATATTTCAAAATTGATAGATTCTGTAGAAAGATTGAATATGTTTAAAGGAAATTTTGGGTCCTTGTAGCCCAAAACTTCTTCGGTATCCGGAGCTCAAAAAAACCCTTAAGCTTAAATTTTAAGCTTACAAGTTAAGTTTTAAGCTTAAAGTTTTAAGCTTACATTTTAAAAATGAAATGCAGTAATAAAAAAACAAAATTGTCATGAAAGAAATAACATGAATATGAAAAGTAATTATTTTAAAAACTAATTCTGAAAAAAAAGTCTTTTGAAAAATGCAGTTGGTAAATTTATTTACTTTCATTTCTAAATGTTATTCAGTTTCAAATTTTCCATTTATATCTAGAAAAACAACCCTATTTAAATCTAAGATTTTGGTACAATTATGACTTAAAACAAAATAAGCATTTTTTCTGATCTGAACTAAATTTTCGTAAAAAAGAAATTCATACGGTGAATCTCGTGCTGTAATCGTAAAAGTGATAGTCAGTGATACAAGGGTGGGAAGTCAACCTCCACACATTGCGAACTAACTGGTTTCGTTGACATATATTTTAATATATTCTACATAGTTTTTATCATCAAACATCTCATTTGTCAGTAATACATCTAAAACTGTACACAAATTCTCATTCATTATTAGATACAAGACAGACATAATAAAATTAGCTGACTATGTTTGTTTGAAAAGCATTATGAGGCGTCATTGTCAGGTGAAAAATAGCATATACTTATCGGAGGGTCAAATACAATTGCTTTATTTGATCTTTCAATCAGTACACATTGCTTTCAATCTGATAATAAAGAGATCATAACACACTTAAAACAATTGGAGTCACATCATTTTCTTATGTCAATGTGGGCCAAGATTAAGTTATTGAAATGATATACAGTAGAGCTCCGATTATCCGAACTCCAATTAACCGAACTGTCCAATTATCCGAACACCCTATCTCTCTCACTTTTTTTTTTTTTTTAGATTTAGCATGCTAAATCGAAAACATTCCCCCGATCAGTGTATCGTTGGAAGCAGTAACAAGAGAATAAGGGCTTGGGAAAAGGGGTGAAATCAAGGACAAGACAACAGAATTCCTGTTTGTCTTACCCCACCCCCCTTCGCCATGGACTCTTCCTTTGTCCCCTTCGTATTTAAGAAAAATTCGTATTTAAGAAGAATACGTATTTAAGAAGAATTCGTGATATGACAGCATTGAAAAGAATGTCTTCTTTGAAGCAAAAAACAATCGAAAGCCTTTTTGCTTACATTTTAATCCCCGCAGTTCAGAAAATGATAAAAAGAGAAAAAAATTAAAAATCATAAAAAAGTAAAAAAAAAAAATTAAAAGATGAAAAAGACAAAAGAAGTTAAGAAGATAAAAAAAAAAAAAAAAAAAAAAATTTTTAAACACGGCAGCACTAACAGCTGCCAGTCCTAAACCTGGATAAAGTGTGAAGGAAAATTGTGCACACACAATATTTTTTTAATCTACCTATCCACTACTAAATTTGATAAAAACATACATTTGCTGTATTAAGAAAACTTTTATGCATAAAAAAATATATTTAAACCGTTTTAGTATGGCCAGGAACATCCCTTAAGTTGCCTGTCCAATTATCCGAACTAGGGCAGGTCCAGACAGGTTCAGATAATCGGCGCTCTACTGTACCTATATTTTAAAATGAGCAATTTTTCATATCAACAGTCAACCCGAAAAGAAAAATAAAATCCGACGACCGCTTGTTATTCCGGTTCCTTCAGTCGTAAAGTCAAACTCAAAATATCATTAGACTCTAAATAATGTCTATTATAAGTAAATGTGCATCTTATATCGCCTTCATACTTAGTTGCTGATTCTTTTTCCTTTCCCTCCATGCATACATATTCTAATGGTTGAAAATTCGAACTCTAGTTTTTATGAATTGAAACAATAATTTTAAAAGTCGATAATTTATTGGATTTTAATCTATGGAGGCTTCAGCTAAAAGTATCACTCAATACTGCTTGTGTCTTTTCCTATAACAGATCTTACAATGACACTCTTTCCCACTTGAGATGTTTTTATAAATATATTTCGGAATAGAATAATATTGGCATGATATAGTTATGACGTAACTTCTTGTACTCGTGTGTGTACTTCCAGGACACAAAAATAAGTCCGAATTTCTGGATAACTAACACATTTATTAAAAGGTACCAATAAGCGTAAACAGGAAACAACTAATATCATTATATAGCTATCTCAAAAGATTACAAAACAAATGTCAGGCACAATAAAACAGAAATTAGAAGCTCAACAAATTCACAAAACAGCAGATTCTGTCAGATCTCTTCAACTGAACGATGATTTTCTTATATACTCTCCATAGAAATTTCTAGAAAGATGGTGTATCTTCGAAACCAATAGATTATTTTAGAAAATTCCACCGAATGCGGAAATACGCCAATAGTTTCCATGTTGTACGTCGCCGAATTTTTTGGCCAGGTCACGGAAACGTCACAATGTTCAGCCAACCCTATTTTCACGAAACAGCAATGATTCACGCGGTAGCAATGACTACAAAAGTGTTTTCTCCTTGCAGCGAAGCATGTGCCGTGAAGCATCTTACACATTCGTAACAATATGTACAGTTGCCAAATAAAAATCCGAACACCGCTCGTTATTCCGATTCCTCGGGTCATACATTCAAACCAAAAGTATCATTAGACTCAGAATAATGCCTACTATAAATAAATATAAATCTAATTTTCACAAGGAGTTGTACTCATATTTAGTTGCTCATTATTTCTGAAAATTCAGAGCGCAATATCTATTTTTCATGTCATCAATGGATTTTTCGAGTTGACATTTGGCAGCAAAAAATTTGTGCTCGATTCCGATCCGGAATACGGAAGATATACGGGAAAAACCATTACAGGATGGGTCTCTATATTAAAAGTGGTAAAATGAAGGTCTCGCATACTCTGCAGTTATGCCTTTTCAATTTCGCTGATATGGTACATTCGTTACAAAGACATCTTATCAAAAGGGTTGTGGGATCCACTGCTATTGAGTTTTAGAGGCAGTGTATTTGACATTTTTAACTGGTTGGTTGGTTGGTGTCGTGTCCATATGAAGTCAAATTGAACCATGTGCAGATATTACTGCCTTAACGAGATCCACAATCTTCTCATTATAAAACATTTTTAACTGTCAGTATGTTAATATTAAATGAGATTTAATGAAACCAAAATGTTTAGAGCCCACGGGTTCAATAATTAATTTTTTTCAAGAAGTTGGGAGAGAAAATCATTGGCATTTTTTTCGAATTTTCCAAAAATGTATTTGAAAAATGTGCAATAACTCGTGAACTGGTCATGCTAATGTTCTAAAGTTTATCTCAAACGTTTTCTAATAAACAATTACATAAGAAATTATCATTTACGTAACTTTATTAAAGGTTTTGATTTTTTCAAAATTTCATTCGAAAATTTGAGTCTTCCGAACATTTGTACCAAATTTTGATCGAATCGCTCCATTCATTCGTGAGATATCGTTTCCACAGACTCACGGTCACATACACATCTACACACAGATATTACCTCCGAAAACGTTCTATTTGTGTTCAGGGATGCTTGAAACGTGCTCTCCTGTCGAAAACTCTAATTAGAATTTTCGACCCCATCACAGTACTTTTCTTATACATTATACTCTGTATATAAAGAAAGTAATAGTTATATTATTAATTTTATTTTCAATGAGATAGCCCAAATATGTTGTACAATTAATCATACAAATTTCCATCTGCAAATTTAGTTTTTGCCTACATTTTATTCAAGGGTTTACCTTACATTGACTAAATATACACATTTAGTTTAATTTGCTATTTCAGGATTTATTGTTTCTGACTTCGACTTCAGAGTGAAAATAAAAATTATTTTATTCAAAAGTTTGTGATGAAGGGTGTTGTTGTTGAGACCCAGACCGTCCGACCTACCAGAAAGGTGTAAGGTAACTGTTTGGACGGCCGGGGTGATGAAGGGTGTGGTGATGGCCGAACTTTGGCTTGACTTGTTGTCCATTCTATTGAGTTGACGTGTATCCATTCTATTTACTAATAATATATTTTGTTTTATGTACTTTACGACTCGAGTATCTAAAATAATCAGCAGTTTACGAACTTTTACTTAGCCGACTGTACACACATACTGCATATAAACATAAATGGGTTTTTATCACGTTAATAATATTGATACCAAATTTTACTTGCTTTTATCAATTTACTCGGGAGATATCGTACTCTATAAACACATAGACTTTATTACAAAAAGATTGATTCGTATCCAAGGATGCTCAAAATATGTAAATCCATCAAAATCTGAGCGTAGATGTTTTGACCTCCTCGCAACAATTTTCCTTTAAATATACACCGATATTTTTTCGTAACACCAACGAATTTCATAATTAATAATTATTTGACGATAAAAGAATTGTATGTATTTTGGGGGGATTTAGTATCACAATGTGAAATAGGAACTAGTTTGATATTCAAATTATTTCGGAAAAATATAAAAGAAAAACTACAGCACCAATTTGATATTGTGATCTCGAAGTTTCAAGTAACCCTAACTTCCCCAACGGCTTGAGTAAAAGTTATAAATTCTATTTGAGTTAGTGTTACTTTGCCCTGGAGAATCAGAATCTGTTATTAAAAGTGGGTATTGGCCGTTGAAAAAATCGAATTGGTACACAGTTTAATATAAAGACAGTCCCTTGTGTAAATTAGATGCCCATTTATTTAAAGAATACATTATTGCGACTCTAATGATGCAGTTGGTTTTACTATATAACCCGAGGAATCGGAATAACAACTGGTATTCGGATTTTTAATTGGCCGACTACAGCATGGCGAAGTAGTACTTAGGAAATTAAAAAGTTTTTTTCTAAAAGTCAATATGTAAATTCGAAAAGGTTTAAATTTTTGCGAATATGAATAAAGAAATAAAATGCTGAACGAATATTTTTACCGTTTCTTTGGATTAAACATAAAACTGCATATTTTTAAATATAAACCGTCTCTTTAGATCTTTGGTAACGAGAAATCACTCACTTGCCATTCTTATTTATCTTCATTTTTGATTCAATTTGTCATTATGCACCTCTCATTAGTAATGACTTGAAATATCAAAACAAAGACACGCAAACTCAACTCTCTATAATAGAACATTGTTAATTGCTTTTGCTACAGTAAAGAGTGAATTTCCTAAATCCTTTCTGACAATATACAAAAAAATCGATAATTTAAATGTTTTTGTTTGTCATCTGTTAGTCACTAACGAATAGCAATAACAGAAGCATTAGTCCAAAGGTGGTTAAAAAATAGTCAAGTGAACAGTATTTTACTTGATGGTATACTATAAGTGAACTCAGGGTTCGAAATGCTCGAACTATAAACTTAACATGGTTTAATACCTTTAAATTACATTTAATTTCGTTAACTTTCGTACTTAAGAGTGCCCATCTCTAAATTAAAATGCTGGAGTAGAAATGCACCCTTATTAAACTTTACCAAATGTATACACTTTTGAAAGACATGTTTAATAAATTTTCCTTCAAATATACGCTTCTCCCGAATTGAAATGGATTTCGGAGGGCTTCTTGAAGAGTCATCTCTGAGGTGGAGTGGGAGCCAAGGAACATCGATCGTGGGTCATTGTGAGACAGCGTTCCCCTCCCTGTTGGCTTGAGATCCCAAAGAGGTCTGCCTTCTCCCACACATACACTCACGTCAAAAGTAGATAGACACCCCCACGGTAATACCATCGATTGCTCGAGAGCACACACCCCTGTTGTGCGCTGGGGTCTCTTTCCCTGTCCTGATCGGGAACTAATGGCGACCGAAGAATGCCTGGCCCCAATATTAATTTGGGGCATAATTACCTGAAGTTAAGCTTACGACAAGGAAATACCTTTTGCCAAAGATGTATTTATCCGTTTATGCTGGAAAAGTCAATATTAATTATGTAGTATCACAAATCTTGCAAGTTTCACACGAAATGCAAAATTTATGTATTATTTATTTTATGAACAGCATTTAAATCTTATTGTTCTTAGTGCTTTAAATAGTATTTTATGTACATTCCTTATAACAGCGCCCACAGCAAAAATAATTTTTATATTTAATGAGAGATAGCATAATGTTTTAACCTATTATTAAATAAGTTAGGGTTGAAAATTTGTCAATTAATTCACTTATTTAATTGGCATTTTATTCATGAAACATTGTGATGCAAAAAGAAAAGTACATGACTTTGTGCACAATAAATAATGAATTAGTTCACAACGTAAAATGCAGCGATGCATGTAAATGCGAACTGTAACCCCGGTGTAATGGCCGTGTTCCAATTAAACACTGGAGTCAAACTATTGTCATGATCTGGTTTCCATCATGCATGGATACAGCGATTGTCTAAGCCAAGAAAATAATGGTATTTGTCGATGACCACAACACAAATCCAAATAAACATCAACCAGGTAAAGGATTGTCTCGACTGACACCACTCCTGATGGTGCTGGTGCTGCCAATGTTGGGTTGTCTGTGATAGACGTCTTAAGAGACGTCAAGAATGAAGTCACCGCCGAATCATATGCCTTGATAATGCATGATGCGTAGAGGAACCTATATGCATTTGGACGGAGGGCATAGACGCCACTGGTGTCGTAATCAAGGTGCCGTTATGGCTGCTCTCGTAATCTCACGATTCCCCAGAGCAATTGCTGCCCATGAATGTTCAGTTCCTACGTGGCAGTTATGTGTGCCTTCTTGGACATAATTTTATAACGATAGCTCTAATCAAGATGGTAGTTGACGAAAGCACCTAAATTCTCAAAAGTCTGTGATGCGACCTCTCTCAAATTCGCGCAGTTGCTCGTACTGCAACGAATGTGCTGTAGAAACATGTCCACAGACTACTTAACGTAACAAAACAGCAACTTGTGATTTTTTAATCAGTGCAAACGGCACTCTTTATACAGGTTCCAGATGCGCCCTTCTCATGCACTCTGGAAATAGTTTTAGAATTAGATTAAGATTTACGCGAATGGTATAAGTTTTGATGATATATTAGTTTTAAGTCAGGGTTATTAAAATGATCCGCTTTAGCAATTATTGCATTAAGGTAGAGAAAGTTACAAATTTTGTCCCCTTGAAGTCCCAGTTGTCCAAATTCGTCACATTTTCTGGATTCATTTTCAGATAACTACTAGTAAAAAGGAAAAAAAAATATATGAAAAGAGCTACAAGGGCTGAATATGTCCTTTAGAATTCAAAGAATTTTAAATTGCTAAATTGTAAACAATTTTTGTTATTACTTTGTGTTTCTGAATATATATAAATTCGTGCAATAGATACACATAACAACCATTTCTTTACATTTTTAATAGAATTTTAAAAGGAGGAACGAAATTAGATATATTTACCTTTTATTACATTCTATAAGTTTCCGATAATTTTTCTTTGGAGAAAGTATAATATATATCGTTTTTTATGATGCAGTGTTAATTAGAATAATAGTTGAGGAATGCGTGTGCTATATTCAAGTTAATATTGCATTGCTTAGGAAGAGGTACTAAAATATGAAAGAAAGGCGAAAATTTGATCTTTTAATTACTCGGGATTCGAGCCTATGGATTTGAACAAGGCGCGAATTGTTATGCCTCAGTCCGTTTTGCTTATCGAGTACCTCAAGCAATATTTTAGTGCACCACGCTCAAATAAGTGGATGTCCTTCCCACTTGCTGCAAGGGGGCAGTTCTGCGCCCATTCTGCCAGAAATACGACGTCTTTGTAAACTCTCTAATATAATTTCGTGTATGTATGTTGCGTGCTACATAAAACATAACAATTTAAACAATGCAGCCTGTCTATGTCATTTCATTATAGCTCGAAATTGTAACCCGTCAGTTCATTTGATTATTAAAAGAAAAGGTGAAGGGGGAGTAACAAACTGAATTAAAAGATGAGGAGCATATACTTATAAGTTCATTGTAAATCTGCTTCTTGGCCATAGTTAGATTGTTTGGTTATCCTTAATCAATTTATATCCGTTTAATGTTGAAGATATCTTATACATGTCAAAAAAAACGGAACTCTCGAAAATGAAAACAAATAACTGTATGAGCAATCCTTCATATCTCGGGCAATATTATCTAAATATGTCTGCGTCATCAGTCAAGCATAAGATATATAGCAATAAACATTTTTGATCAACTTCTGTAAAGTCCATTTCAACGATAAGAGCTTGCAATACTGTTAATGTCTGTAACTGTAAGAGCTTACAATACTGTCGGCTGGTCAGTACAAAACTACGTGGTTCGCTTCCTGACTGCAAGCAGCAAAGGTCTTTACACTTCTAGTAATCATAGTCTTAAATGTTATCCAAATTTCTATAATTTTCAACTAGAAGTATCCGTAATAATTTCAAAGAACCGTAAATCCATTCTCTCTGTTTACTACATTTTCGTAATCATGGCTGGATTTGTTTGTGTCTGCGTGTCAAAGCACATAGATTTTACTATATATCTCTTGTATTCAAAATGTCCTTTCAGTAAAAAGATCAATCAGTGATGAAAAGTTCCTTTCATAGCTTGCAATGAGTTTAATAGGTCTCGTATCTTTGTAACTAACCATTGTGGTAGAAAGCTATTAAGACTACATTCTCTAGTAGAAATCTAATAGGTCCAGTGGTTATTTAAAAATGTCCTTTCAGTAAAAAGATCAATCACTAATGAAAAGTTCCTTTCATAGCTTGCAATGAGTTTAATAGATCTCGTATCTTTGTAACTAACCATTGTGGTAGAAAACTATTAAGAGAACATTCTCTAGTAGAAATCTAATAGGTCCAGTGGTTATTTAAAAATGCCAGAGTGATAGAAAATTTCCTAAATTTAAATTTTTCTCTTAATCTCAAACTCCTCTCCTCATCTCAAGCCTCCTCATCTACGCTGAAACAACAAAGTTGGCAATAAAAACTTTCTCCTTACGCAGAAATAACTCAATTAATAAAACTGCTGTCAAATGACATTATCAATTAAGCAAAAATTGCAATTTGAATTATTTTAAAAGCAATAATGGGCATAAGATTCATCAGATAGAAGCAATGATGGGCATAAGATTCGTCAGATAGAAGCAATGATGGGCATAAGATTCGTCATATAGCCACTAATATCTTTGACTTACCTGAAAAGATTCAATAGAGCAAACCATAGTTAAAATTACTATCCTACATGGTTACAAACACTAGGCCTACATTTTTCTACTTTCTAAAGAAACTTAAAAACAATTCGACACATTGGGGATTGTATGAATAACTTTAAATTCCAAATGAGTTTAATCAAATTATAAAAAATTGGATTTATATATTAGCTTTTGAATTAAAATACATAGAAATGAGTTTTATACAATAATGAGAAGGACAGGGGAACAGACAGTAAACTGTATGCACATTAAATGTAAATAAATAAAATCCGCCAACATGTCCTATTTTATCACAGCCAGGAATGCTACTGAAATGCAAACTGTCTAATAAATATTTAACACGAAATACTAAGATGCGGTTGTTGCGCTGCTTGCAAAAATAAATAGTTCAGTTTTGCAAGGTCAATTTGTAATTTGCTTGGAAAATAATTTATAAAATAATTTAGCTAAAATTTTAGAGTAAACGGAAATATTCATTCTTTTAATGAATGAATACTGAACTAATAATATGAAATTTCCTTTTTAAGTACTCTTTTTATAAAATCGTATTTGAAATTAATTTTTTCGAAATATCTCGCCATTATATTTAAAATTTGCATTCTACTTAAACTAGGACGATAACTCTAAAAAAACTAATAAAAAGGTAAACTCGAAACCCATTAGTGAGTACAAATATCTTCCTCTTTCCATTTCATTTTATCCCCCCCCCCCCCCAATAGAGTGGGGGAGATGGCTTCGAAAAAGAGCCCCTGCAACACGAGCTTCGAGCACAGTCAGATCTATCCATATTTAATTGGTTCCTTCTTAGCCAGTATTTGGGTGATCTCTTTTGTAACTATCCCCACCCCGCTTATAAAAAAAATGGCCCCGTTCTATGTAACTGAAAAGTCTATAAGGAACAAAGAGCGAGTGATTAAAACTTCAGATTAGAAATATTTATAATTTTTACCCCTTCAACTTTAAATTCATTATTTAAGCGTTTTTACAATAGTCCAACGAAAGACACATTAATTAACTAATAAATATTTTAAGAATCAAAATACAAAGCTTGGTTCAATATTTAACATGTGGGTTCATTTACTTTGAATCTTTGAGTATAATTTTCAGAGAAACATTCAGTAGAAAGTCAAAGCAAACCTTATCAGAATCATAAATAATTTACTGTTTATTATAGGTATAAAAAGTAGATAAATAAATTAAATTCTAAAAAAATTTAAAATCTGATTATAATTGAAAAATACATTAAATATTATTTTACATTTCTTTCAATAACTACTGATAATTCAAAGGAAAACATTCTACCATTTTCTTAAAAAATATAAAAAATGAAAAGTAAATTACTAGTTTATTATATGTATAAAATAAATTATTAAATATATAAATATATTTTACAACAAAAATAAATTAAAAAAATTCTTGTAATTAAGCACTTTTAAAAATACATAATTTTATACAATATTAAAAACTGTTTAAAAATACCTGCTTGTTGAACAAGTGAGTATTATGAGAAAGAAGAGACAATTTGCAAGATGTGTTAAGCATATATTTAATGCTATTAAGGCATTTTTCCTCAACAGAACTTGTGAAAACATTCCATTTTTTTATTATTTTTATAAATTTTGGAGAACATAATACTAAAAGAATAGGCTTATTTTGCTTTTTTTCTTAGAATGAGTAAAACGTCACTTGTACCTATTTTAGTTGTCAGCCAGTCTTTTTCTTTCAAATACAGCACGCATACACACATTTGTATCCCTCCCGCCTTTATTTTTCTTTTCAAAATTAAACACTCAATGATCAAAATCTTCTTGTAAAGCTACTTGCTTTTCAGAAAAACAGATTGAAAAAAGTACTACATTCTATTTTCAAATTAATTAAAAAAATGTGGAAAATTTTCTGAAAAAACATAGCGGAAAATTTTCGACGAAAAATTTTCTGACCAACATCTCAACATAAGGAATTTTCTCACATTTCCAGCCCTTTCAATATATAAAAATACCTATATTTTTCACCGTAACAGTGAAATTTAATCATAAATTTTAAAATCACTCTTCTGAAAATAAAGAACGACAGATACTATACATCTTTATAATTATGAATTGAAAGCGTAAATTCTTAGTTAGACACCTACCCCACCAGAATTTAAAGCTAAATCCATATCAGTCATCATCTATAGCCAATTATGATGAACATAGATATTTCAGGAAACAGTTTTTGAGCATGAAGTGGGAAAGAACCAGAATTTGAAATTCTTAAATCACACCCTAAGGAACTTGATACTAAATTTATATCAGTCAACATCCAAACTCTATCCATTGTTTGTTTTGTAAAACAGATATTTCAAGGAAATGAAAAAATTCAACTGGAATTGGGAAAAGAGAACCGGATTGCAAATTCTTAATAAACTCCCCGGTCCTCTTTGGAATTTAATCCTGAATCCATGTCAGTCATTACCTGAGCTGTATTTTTAGCCAAGCATTGAGAAAGAGATGTTTCGGAATTTTAAACCGGAAATAAAATTTTAAAAAATGGGAAATTCTCAGCGAACGCTTCTACCTCCTTTGGAATTTGAAGTTAAATTCCTATTAGTCATTATCTAAGCTTTGTCTATAGCGAATCCTCATAAGGAGATGTTTCAATAAAAATTACTGAACCGAAAGTGGTAAAAGAACCGGAAATTTTTAGTGAACTTTCCTGTCTCCTCCAGAATTTAATGTTACATTTGTATTAGTTATTTTCCAAGCTCTATTTATAGCCAATCTTAAAAAATAGATGATTTTAAAGAAAATAAAAATTTTTGAGCCCGAAATTGAAAAAGAGAACCAGAAGTGAACCTCAGTAATTTCATGCTAAATCCACGTTAGTCATCATTTATTTATAGTAGATCATAAGAAATAGATGCTTCAAGAAAAGTTTAGTAAAAACATAGAGGGCAAATGTCGTTGCCACCAATGATATTGATCACCATCCTTGCGACTTAATGCAGATCCAGAGCATTATATTTTAACAAAGTAAACATTTAACAAGTTGCTTTTCAAGAATGGAAATAGTAGCTAAAAATGCAAGATTCTTGATTTCTAAAATAATTTCCCGTTAAAGCTAAACTGTATATTTTTATAAATGAGTGTGACTTTTATTTTGCAATCATGATATCACAAAATATTATAAATAAATGAAAAGTGAAGTTTAAAAAACATCATAAAATTTAAATGTAAGCATTTGATCTTTCCGAAACATAAGATACATATAATAACAACTAGTCTGTTGAAACTGAGACGCAGCTGGGTATGCAGCTCCATGTTTGTTTCATGAAAATGGTCAAAAACTCAAAATATTAAATCAAAAATATTAAATACTAAATTATACAATTGTACAGGTTTTACAATTTATACAATTTATAAAAATTATGCAATTATGCAATTTTTAAAAATTATACAATTGTACAGGTTGTACCAAACAAATAGACAATTGTGATTGGCCCACGAATTATGTTAATATCTCAGTAGAAAATTTACATTCCTGCTTCATTATAACTTAAAGTATGATTAGTTTAAGTTATGTACCCATTTTTATTCGAGTTTTACAATCAGATTCGAGTCGCTTGAAAGGAAACTTCGCATCAGTGAGTGTGAAAAGAATACTTGATACTTGAGAAATCATTACTATTTTAACGAAATACAACTTCAGTTTAGAATACTGCATGCATCTGCATGAACGCAACTGAAACTCAAAATGCGAAACTGACATCTATAATAATTCATTCGAAACAAAAATTAAGAAAAGAAACCTATTTTTGATTGTTGAAACATTTCTTTACATTTGGGTCTGCTTTTGTTGTATAGATTCGAAGACTACCGTAAAATATCTATTTGATAAACTTGTCTCACTACTTTGACATATTTAAATGTTCTTACAATGTGCTGATTCCGTCATTTGAGCTTTCTTAGAATCCCCTACGATGATAGATTAAAAGTGGAATTCAAACACAAGATTAAATCAAAATAAACATGTGAGTAAAATGTCAAATTAGTAAAATGCCTTTTCAGTAAATGCCATTATAATGCAGCAACAATTTTAAACTTTGTGCCTAACGTTCTCCCAGTTGCGCTTTTAAAAATGATCCTCGAAATGGGCAAACACTTGTGCATGCAATATATCGGGATATAACAATAGGAGATGCTTTTCACTCATAAGCGTTTATATGTAGACTGATTTGACGATGTAGAATTTGTTTATGACATCAAAACGGGGTATTGCCATTAGAAATTTTAAACCTTGTGCATAATTTGAATTGACGATTACTCCTTATACAATGCTACGTATATGAATTCGTAGAGGACGTTATTCCTTATCGACTGATATCTTTGAATTTGCTCTAGTTTGAACGGCGTACGAGCAATGAGGGGTGGATCGTTTTTCTTTTTCACAGATGTACTTCTTAACATGATTACACTAAAATGTCCTCGTTCTGTTTTCGAACCATCGTATGCTTTCTACAAATTATTTACGCAGTATTTCACATTATGTTCTGTTTATTTAATAATTAATATAATTTTATGAAATATTCATTTGTATAAATCAGTAAAGCTTGTATAATATACTACATTGAATTTTATGTTTTAATCTATTCTTCTTATGTTTTAATCTATTCTTCTTAATACGAAATCTACGAGCAAAAACATGACTGTTTTATCATAAGTAGTTTTCAGATGTTAATACGAGTATTACCAGCAGAAGCGGGATCCATTTTCAAAATCTCGAAATTTTCTTATATATTTGAAAAATCAAACTCAATTTATGTAGTTACTCCAGTGAAATTAAATATATTCAACAAATAAAAACAATTATTCCATATTTTTACATTGCTTCACATATGCATATATAATAAGAAAAATTCCACGAAACGTATCGATAATATGTTGAGTGAAACTAAAAATTGACTGATGTATTTTCATCAACGTATACGATTACTTGTATACGTTGATCATTGAAAAGAGCAGCAAGATAAAAATAAGATTTAATTCTTTCCTGGATTTAATTCTTGTTAGATATTAATACCGATTTGATTGAGTAATGATTATCCTATAAACAACAAACTAGTAATAAAAGGCATGTTCTTCAGATGTACAAAACGTGTGAGCCATAAAAATGATTAAGATGATGAACTATTAACAAATTTATGAAACTGTATGAGTGAAAAGTATATAGAGGAAAATTTGATGGATGCATTTCGTAATAAACTTGGCAAATTTACCACTTTGATCCAAAGCAGTTTCTTGCTGAAATGAAATGAGATGAATTGAAAGGAATTGGGGTGGTAAAACTTGAATTGCGTACATATTGCATTGTTATAAGGATATGTTTATAAGGTAAACTTAATAAGTTTATTACAAAATACATCCTATAATTTTCCCTCTACGTGCTTTTTACTCATGATCTCAATCATTTTCAGGGCTGATACTTTTGACAAACCTGAAGAACTTGGTTTTTTCTTTTTAACACTTTACAACATAGTTTAAAAGTGTTTATGACTTTGTTCATTCTATCTATCTGTCTGTTTGCCTGTCCGTTAGCACGATAACTGCCGTAAAAATGACTTAATCAAAATGAAATTTTAGTATGTTTTTCAGACGGTCTGTGGGACCTATGGGAATATAAATGTATAATATCACCCAATTAGTTTTGGATTGAACCCGGGTTGAAAAAATGAAATACATTTACCCTATGGGATCTAATTTTTCAAACATTTTTTTAGCGAATTTAAAATTCACAAATTGCTTCGAAAATTTTAGGAAATATTCAAATTATCCCATAAAATATATAAGCAAAATTTCAGTAAAATATGTTAAGTAGTTTTTTAAATAAAAATTATTTAATATAGGGAGAAAAACAAATTCAATTAAATTCTGACTCTTACTATACCCTCCAGAAAGAAAAAAGGGATATATTATATAATAAATATCTTTCCAGGAGTTGAATTAGTTATATGTAAGAGAGGTTTCACATTTTAAAATAAATATGGCAGATAACAATTTTTCAAATTTTTAAATAAAATAAATTATTATAGTATTGTGATGAATGAAGCGATTGGAAAAATGTTTATGAATGAAATACTGCTTTTATAGAGAGGCGATTTATATTTCGATGACGTCATTTGAATAAGGTTCATTTGATTTCGATGAAGTTTTCAAATATAATAAATTATTGTAGTATTATGATAATTTAAAAATATTACCGAGGAATGTATCGCATTTTAGAGATGTTTAAACGAGGCAATTTATATTTCAATGCCGTCATTTGAATGAAGTTCATTTTCTTCGATGAAGTTTTCAAATATAATAAATTAATGTAGTATTGTGATAATTTTAAAAATATTACCGAGGAATGTATCTCCCTTCAGAGATACTTGTATTTATATAAAATTGCATTGAAGTTGGAAAGTGTTTCATAATCAATGCTTAATGCATGATTGATCTTTCTTGTTTACAAGTTGTTCTTTTTATCGGATATCCGATATTTTTTTCAATACACTTGGAATAGTCTAGACACTCAACGTATCGAATGGAAACTGTCTGTCATTAACATGTGTTCTGCAGAATTTTGCTTATTAGTGTCCTCTTTCGAGACAATAAAATGTAGATTTTAATCAGTCATTAGGATACTTTAAAATTTGAAAAGTTCAAATTTTGTTATATTATCCTTAATGATATCTGTGTATCTTAAAGTTCTGTATAATTTTTATAAGTCACCCATTTTATAAGAAAAACTGATAAATAAATTATTTACGAATTTTCGAATAGTTATTAAGGTTTCTTAAAAATTTGAAAATTTGGAATTTAAAATTTTTTTTATGGATTGCTAAAAGATACTGAGTTTGAACTGTGTATATTCAACATATTTTCTGTAGAATTTTGATTTATGTCATCCTGTTTGAACTGTGTATATTCAACATATTTTCTGTAGAATTTTGATTTATGTCATCCTGTTTGAACTGTGTATATTCAACATATTTTCTGTAGAATTTTGATTTATGTCATCCTGTTTGAACTGTGTATATTCAACATATTTTCTGTAGAATTTTGATTTATGTCATCCTGTTTGAGAGAAAAACTGATGATTACGGCATTTGTGGGATTTCGTATATTCATTACGGTTATTAATATTCATTACGATTTGATAAGTGGCAAATGTCTTTCATTTTCTTTAAGAGTATCAGTGGAACTCAGCATGCTGAACATTAAACTTATTAGTAGACTTTAGATTTCAGATGAAAAAATGAAAATTTGATGGAAAACCAAATCTTTGACACACAAAAATGGCTGGGGCGCGGTAGCCCATTGGTTAGCGCGCTGGAGTTGCACTCGGTAGGCCCGGGTTCGATTCCAGCCACTGCCAAAACTGCCGCCGTGTTCATGCGGAGTACGATCACGTTAAACATGTGGGTCCGAAAGTCCTTCCGAGAGGTTGGTGGTAGGGGAAGGAGGGTACGGTCCCTGTGGATGCCTCCCCCACTGGGTTCCGGTCTAAATTGGGTGGCACTTCCCGACCGTCCAAACAGTTACCTTACACCTTTCTGGTAGGTCGGACGGTCTGGGTTTCAACAACAACAACAACACAAAAATGGCTGGGGTAAAAAAGTCTAAATTAATAGCGTCTCATCCTACCTATCTGTCAGAAGATTCAAAAATAAACATTCTACACTTTTTATCTTCTGAGATACAGGGTGTGTGAAAAATTCACTTTATGGATCGTGTAAAAGGTTCCCGCAGAGCCTTTAACATTGTTAAATTTTTGAACAGAACTTGGCTGATGGACTGCAGACCTTGCAGAGTCCACTTTGCAATTTCGTCCCAGTAGCTCAACGGTAGAGCCTCGGCTATCCAGTTCGGAGATTCGGGGCTTGATTCCCAGTTGGGGCAACAAGGTTCTTTACAACCTTAATGAAATAATTGAAATTGGAAATGAAATAAATGTCGATAACACATTTTGACCTTGTTTACTTTTACCTCTTACAAGGGAAGGCTTTGCAATAGTTTCCTCGGATTGCAATCTTTCATGTCCTATTTTGTAAAGGACCATGAATAATGATAAAACGCCACGGCTTTCATCTGTTAAGTGATAGGGGGCGCCACAATAACAATCTGAAGGTGTCATGCAAACGTGCTCTACTGACATGTAATATTAACATTTTGTGTGAAAATATTATCCTTTTCAATTATTATTATTATTTTGAAATAAAATGGACAATAATGGTAAGTAGTAAACGATAAATTTATTACTAATATAATTTATATCTTATTAATTAGCTAAAAAACTGCCAAGACATGGTCGTAAAGGTTGATCAAACACAACAAAAACAAAGGCTGAAATTTTTGGAAACCAAACTGAACTAATCAACAAAGCTATTGACTGTATTACAATGAAAGTCAAAGCAAATGAAATTTGTAAAATAATGAATGATTTAAATTCTTTGAAATTATGAATGGGAATGATTAAATGTATGATCAATACAAATGAAAACGTTACAATGTGTACATTTAACAAATGCATAATCATTGCAATTTACAATGAAACAAGTTGCTGAACCTATATTAAATACAGTTGCCATTACCTTGTTAAATTTTGTAATGTGTTTTTCAACAAAATATCCAGCTTTTTTCCAAGAATATATTACCATATCTCGAAATATATCAGCGCCAAGTTAATTGTACACAAATGAATGCATTTTTAAAATAATCCGTCATTTAACTTTCTGTTGACCTCTTCATCGATGTTGGTTCAAAATTCATCGATGTCTTCAATATGGACCCCTTCAATGCATGCTGCTCGAATTCTTATGTAGTCTTCGATACGTTTTACAAATGCCTTATAAGGATTGAAGAAGGAACAGTCTAACGGTTGTGCATATTTTGTTGTTTTTTCAGGTATTATTTAATAATAATAATAAGTGAAAAGGATAATATTTTCACACTAAAATGTAAATAATACACATCAGTAGAGCACGTTTGCATGACAACTTCAGATTGTTATTGTGGCGCCCCCTATCACTTAGCAGATGAAAGCCGTGGCGTTTTATCATTATTCATGGTCCTTTACAAGATAGGACATGAAAGCTTGCAATCCGAGAGAACTATTGCAAAGCCTTCCCTTGTTAGTAGTTTTCAAAATCCTGCACAAATCACCATCTTATCAGTCATGGAATAGACATAGCTAGAAAATTTTTATAAATTATTTAATAAAAGCATGCTGAGATTTCTTAATGTCGCGATTTTACAATGAAATTTTCGTGGACTGTAAAAAGTACTCCAAAGGCCAGTGGTTGTCACTAAAAACTTCTATTGTCGAGGTTAAAAGGTATTACATCTTCTATTGCCAAATGCTAGATGGTTTATTTAAAAAAAAATCCGAAATATTTAAACTAGCGATATATGCGGCAAATCATTTAGCAAATAAAAATGGAATGTTTTGCGATCTCAATTTTTATTTCAGAAGTGGTGATGAGATAGCGTGAAGCAACAGAAATATAGCTATTCCAAATTTTATAAAAGATAAACAATGTTGATCGTATAGTTAGAGCGAGAGCGTGTCGTTTCTAGATAATAGACATTACAAATTTTTACATATCTAAAATTATTTGAAACACAATAAAATATGAATTTATACCAAATAATATTATAGATTCAGCAATACTTGTCCCATCCATAATTGCAAAACGGGATAATTTTTATTGAGATAGCTGTACATGAAAAATTGAAAGAAATATTAGATGCTTAGGACGTCTTTATATTGACATGAAACAAGTCTATTTCCAGTTGTTCAATTATAATACAACATAAACTGCAAAAATAAGCTAATTTGAAAATCAGCTGTTGAGACACATCGGAAATAAATATTTATCTAGACAGCTCCATTCAGGCGATGTCACGGGAGCACATGCGGGCGTTCAAAAGGAGTCCACATGCAGCCATCTAATCGTCTAGTTCTCAAAGGTGCTAATCTAGCATGGAACAAAGCAATTACATGGAACAAATGGTATAGTATGTGGGAAGGACAGTGAACCTTTCGGCCCCTATATTAGGGGAAGTCGCTTGATGTAGTCTCAGCTACTAAGTGAAAATAAATAAGGGCGTGGTCCATAAAGAAATATCATTACGATATATTTTGCTCCTTCTTATGTACTTTACCGATATCACGAATTTGACTCAATATTCTTATCTTTTTATACAGAGTTTACTGACTGTTAAAGTACAGGGTCTTTATAATTAAAGTTCCACTTTGAAATGGCTATAAAAGGAAAACTACTGGACAGAATGTTATCACACTTGGTAATAGTTTACAGGAGGTCATGGGATTTTATTTTCCGCAAAAAAAAAATAAAAAAAAAAAGTTCAAAACTCACCGTCAGCGGGGAATGGCGCTGTATGCAACATAGTTAAACGACATAAGACATGAAAACATCGATTTAAAAGTTTTTAATCGTTTCTAAAACGTGTTACAAATCATGTTCAATGCGGCTTCCACCATTTTCTGAAAGCAAGTTAAATCGCATTACTGCGTTCTCATGAGTAGCTCTTAGCATATCAGGAGGAATGTTACGAACATGTCGGTGTATCACATTTTTCAATTCCGTCAAATTGTTTATGTTATCACCATAAACAGTGGCTTTGAGGTAACCCCATAGCCAGAGGTCACGGGGGTTGAGGTTTGGTGACCGTGGTGGCCATGAAATGGGGAAGTGTCGGCTTACAATCCGGTCATCCGTGAAATGTTGCTTAAGTAACTGTTTGACACATGTACCAATGTGAGGTGGAACCCCGTCCTGCATAAAAATCGTGGTATCTAAGCCACTGTTTATGGTGATAACATAAACAATTTGGCGGAATTGAAAAATGTGATACACTGACATGTCCGTAACATTCCTCCTGATATGCTAAGAGCTACTGTTGAGAAAGCAGTAATGAGATTTAACTTGCTTTCAGAAAATAGTGGAAGCCACATTGAACATGATTTGTAACACGTTTTAGAAACGATTAAAAACTTTTTAAACCGATGTCTTCATGTCTTATTTCGTTTAACATACAGCGCCATTCCCCGCTAACGGTGGGTTGATTTTTTTTTTTTTTTTTTGCGGAAAATAAAATCCCTTAACCTCCTGCAAACTATTACCAAGTTTGATAACATTTTGTCCAGTAGTTTTCCTTTTATGGTCATTTCAAAGTGAAACTTTAATTATAAAGACCCTGTATTATGAGTTTGTCTTTGAGTTCCACCGCATACGGCATCATCACTCTTCTATAATAAATAGTATTAAAATCCACCGATAGAAGACTTTTCCAATAATTTAGAATCTAGGTTTGGCTCTTGTTAGAACTCATCAGCATAAGAGCAGAGGTTTCAGTAAAACTAACACAATTTTTCATGCACAATTTTTCAAAACTCTGTGGTCGCCAACAAAGTAAATCTGACCACACAGATGGTATTAAATTAATTTATAAGATTTAGCTCAAGCTGCAAGTAAGATTTATAGTCACAAAATCCGCCTATTGAAGGGGTTTACAATAAGTGCGAAATCGGACCAATGATGCTAATTTAGGCAGTGGAGGCGATTCCAAGTTATTGAAAACGTTTTCTATGTTTCGTAAATGAACCTTAGGTTACAACCTTGTGCAGTTTGAGCTTGATCTTCTAAGAATTTGATATCAGCTGCGTGGTGAGATTAACTGCATTGGTCACCGCAAAATTCAAGTGTATGACACATTCTAAAGCATACAATTCACAATTCCAAGGAGCATTGCCGATCTTAATTGCACTAAAATAATTATAATAATATTCAAGAATTCGAATTGAAAATATCTCATATGTGTTTTGAAATTATACAGAGTTCATTCCAAAATATTTAGACGTGTTTAAGACTTAGGACCGTTAAAAAGCATAAAGGCCGCTAAATGGCTTTGCCAATGCTGCTATTTACAATGGGAGACCAATCTTATTATATCAGAGCTGGGACGATGTGAGCAAATTCAACTCAATTAACAACTCGATGAAAAGTAAATAAAGGCTCATTTATACTCCAACTATAATTCTAAATTTATTTTTAGAAATAGTGGTTAAACCACACTGTAAATAGTATGTCGCTGAACATTCAAAACTCTCCATGTGCCCTGGAGAATGTATCTATCCAATCCATGTGACGGCGCCGTTAGGATTGAGATTTTTCACTGACCTATCAAACCGTATTTTGATAAGACATAAATCGGTTTATCTGAAACAAAGTAACTTATTTTGTAAAAATTTCATAAAATCTAATTTTGGAAATACTATAATGCAAAGTCTGTATAGAATTCTATATCAAACTGTGTGTGGAAGAAAAAGAAAAGCATCTTTATTTTTCACCCCCAAATACCTCTAAAACGGCACAGGACGATCTGCTATCAGTTTGTTGCTCGACTCACGGTGGAGCGGCAAAGCAGGCTTCCCTTACAGGTGGTAGGTTTCAGCACCCCTCTTCTCTAGCCGAACACATAGGGTATGCACGTGCCTCGCCCGGTTGCCTTGACAACGTGTTGGTCTACTCACAGACCTCGTCAGCCGAACGTGGGACGCCGGAATGAGAATCGGGATGGATCAGCCTAGCAATAGGGTACATTGAGGGGAAAATAAAGATAAGGGGATGGGCAAATTATTACACTTCATCCGAGGCTTGCACGTAAGTTTCGGTATTTTGTGAAAACAGTTATTGCGACGCCAGACTTTAAAAAGTTTGTTTTTCTGGCCGTAAGTATGAGCAGACATTGCTCAGTCGAGTACAGGGGCTCTCAATAAAGGAGTGGACTGCATTTTAAACTGAGAATGGTTAACTGTGGTTCAGGCTTTCCAAATCAGTTGTTTACAAATATGTTTGTTGCTTTCAACTTTTGCTTGGAGCTAATAATGATTTTTATAATGAACTTAGCATTTTATGAAATATTTTCACACTGCAATTGGATAATAGTCCTAAATGAGAAGTTTTTATGTCCTTGCTATTTACTAAATTTCAATTCTTAAACCCTTTCAAGAATTAAATTGTTAGCTTCTAAAATATTTGAACTCAAAGACCCCTGGTCCATGGCGAAGGGTAGTATGCAGCTTCACTTTGAACAAGGCTCCACTACGGCAGAAGACTGACTTAACCTCAACTTCACAACACCCATGCCCTCAGGTAGGGCTAAAACCCACAACTCGACAACCGAGCGATCACAAGGAAACGCCTGCCTCCTGACCCCTCGACCACCGCGTCGGCCTTCAATTATGTTTTTCTTCGTCTTCAATTATGTTTTTTATTACAAATCGATGTTAGTGTTGTACTATTGTTTATTTTACCAATCTTCATACCCAACTGATGAAATCCATATTAGTATAACTGATGAAATCCATATTGCTAAAAAAGATGCGTGTGTAAAATCTCAAATATCGTTCCAACGAATGCTTTAGAAAAGGGGGTTATCTTTTCAATTTGTGCCTAAACGTGTGGTTCTCAACAATAGTCAAATCATGCAATTGAATAAATTATACAGGTAAAATCAGTGCTCAAGTATAAGAAAGTCTCATTTCCAACACATTGGATTATTAAGTGAAAATGAGGTACATTCATTAAGTGCAATGAGGTTCCAGATTACCCTGAAGGATTCTACGAATTGCAAGATGCATTACTCAAATATTTAAAAAATTTCTGCTTGATAAAACTTTCCAACTTTTATACGTTTTGCATGTGTAGAAGGATAATAAGACAATCCACTCGAACATGAATGTATTTCATTAACTGAAGCAAATAAATATCTTCAATATACAGATCAAGCTTTATTCACATTAAACAAGGAGTCAATTAAGCAAAGACTTTGTTTTTGAAAATATGTACAATCCTCATTTCAGAAAACTTGTAATTATTCATATTTTTTTTCAAATCGCAGACAACTCTTTAAAAATTATTCACAATTCATGTACTGGTGAAGTTGAAATTGAATATTACACATTTATCAGTCCAACATCTTAGACTGTAAATTGTAAATAATTATTTTTTTTTTTCATTTTTTCAATAAATTATTTTCTTTAAATTTAAATCATGCGTCTTTATTGAAAATGCAAACATGTTTCTTTCAAAAGGAAAAAAAAAATTAGAGACATGATTTTGGCAAATTCCGATCGCGCTCTCGGTGCCAAGAGTTACTCTCGGTATTTTAAGATCAAGCTTTTAATTTGATAGATTGCGCTGCATTTTGGCATCAATGGGGCTTATTTAAAGGGGTTCTTTTTTTTTGTCTCATTTATTTGCTTAAAATATAATATGGGTAGATAATTAATTTCCCCACAAACTCAATTCATTTTCTTTTTCTTTCTTTCATAATTCATTAAATTGAATTTAATTGAATAAACTAATAAGAGGATAATTACTTAAAATTACGTTAAATTTGCTAAAAACTAAAATAGATCGGGAAAAGTTAGTTCTAGAAGAGATTTTTTCTTTTCGTCGTCAGGAATTAAGTAAAAAACAAACATTTAATTGATTTATTTGAGCTTATGTAGTCTTTTATTTCAAATTTTAACAATTTTTGAGAACCAAAAAAATGCAGATTTTCAAAAAAAAAAAAAGTTCTATTTTTCCGAATTGTTCTAAATTCTAAACAGCACCAGGTAAATACTACCGACAAAAGACTTAATTATCAAATTTTATGAAATTTCGGTTTTTCAGTTAGAGGAGGATACGTACATTGTACACATAGACAAACACACAGACACAGAGTCACGTTCAAAATAGGCTTTTCATGTTCTAAAGTAAGAGTGCCTGAAATGTGTAGATCCGTCGTATTTAGACACGATTCCAATACTTTCAACCAATTTCAATTTTTACAATTCCAATAATTTCGATTCAATACTTTTCAAAGGCGGCGCAGCAAAATTGCAAAAAAACTAAAATATCTCTTAAACGGCTAGTCCCAGAGTAATAGGATTGGTCTTACTCTTATCGTCAAAAATTATGTATAAAACAAGCATGCAATTGATACATTGGAGCCATAACCTTATTTTCGATTTTAAAGATTTTTCTGGACCATTTGGCAAAAATGGCAGGTTCTTTTTTCCCGAATCGTGCCGTAATCTAATCAGCACTAGGGTAATCCATGTGTGACTTATCTACCATTTTTAGATAGGGCAGCACATGACTTTCTCTGCAGACTCATATTCATGTTGTCTTTATTTCTTCAATAATTCATTAAATTGATTTTCATTGCATGAAAAAAAAAACACCCATAATTATTTTAAATGACACTGAATTGACGCTTTTAATTCAATTTTCGTTTTAATTTGGTAACTGGGCTTATTTTCAAATGTGGCGTAGCAAAAATGTTAAGAAACAAAACATCTCGAGAACGGATAGAACAAGAGTAACAGAGCTGGTCTCATTCTTTGTATCGTCAAAAATTACTTATGAAACAAGCATTTAATTGATATATTTGAGCATATGTATTCTTTTATTTTAGATTTTGACGATTTTTGCGGGCCATTTCGGAAAAAAAAGGCAGGTTCATTTTTTAAGAATCGTACAGAATTGTACATCTAATCAGCACCAGAGTAAAACTCAAGTGACTTATCCACCAAATTTTGTGAAATTTCATCCATTAGTTTTTTGGCTGGAGTGATTACAGATATTTTTGAGGGCCATTTCGCAAAAAAGGCAGGTTCTTTTATACCGAATTGTACCAGGATCTAACCAGTACCATTGTCACCCACAAAAGACTTACCTACCACATTCTATGAAATTCGGTCAATTAGTATTTCAGTTAGAGTGGATACATGCCTTGCACAGACACACACACACACACAGACGTCACTCTAAAAATAGATTTTTCATGTTCTGGAGATTTCAAAACGTATAGATTCGTCGAAAATTTAAGTTACGAATTTCGACATGATTCCAATACTTTCACTATACATTACAATGTATTGCAGGAAAAATAGAAATCTGATGTGGGCAGCACATGACTTTCCCCGAAGACTCATATTCACGTTCTCTTTATTTCTTTAATCATTCATTAAATTAAGTTTAATTGCACAGAATAACACTAAATTTGCACTTTTAATTCAATTTTTATTTTTATTTGGTTACTGGACATTTATTCAAAGGTGGTGTAACAAAAATTCGAAAAAACTAAAATATCTCAAGAACGGTTAGTCATAAAATAATGAGGTTGGTCTTATTCTTTTCCCCTTAAAAAATTACATATAAAACCAGCATTTAATTGATACATGTGAGCATAGGTAATCTTTTAATTTATAATTTGGCGATTTTTGCGGGCCATTTCGTAGAAAGAGGTAGGTTTTTCTCTTCCGAATACTACCAAAATCTAGCAACACCAAGGTATCACAAAAATGACCTATCTACTAATTTTTATGAAATTCGGTCAATTAGTTTTTAAGTTAGAGTGGATTCATACATTGCACAAACACACACACACACACAGTAAAAATAGATTTTGCGTGTTCTACAGGTCCAGAAGAGCCAGTCGGGTTATTTTATCCTGAATTGTACCAAAAACAAATCAGCACCAGGGCCACACCCAAGTGACTTACCTACCAATTTTTATGAAATTCAGTTCATTAGTTTTGAGTTAGAGTGTATACATACATTGCACAGACAGACAGACAGACACACAGACAGAGAGACTCAGGTACAGACGTCACGCTAAAAATAGTGTTTTCGTATTCCAGAGGTCCCGAAACGTGTAGATCCGTCGAAAACTCGAGTTGAGATTTTTCGGCTTGATTTCAATACTTTCCCTATACATTACTAAGTATTGCAGGGAAAGTAAAAATCTGATGTGAGCAGCACATGACTTTCCTTACAAATTCGAATTCATTTTCTTATTTAATTTTCTCTGCAACACATGATAATGTATAGGGAAAGTATTGGAATCGTGCCAAAAATCGCAACATGAGTTTTCGACGGAGATACACGTTTTGGGACCTCTAGAACACGAAAAAGCTATTTTTAGCGTTACTTCTCTGTGTATTTCTGTCTGTCTGCCTGCGATTTTCGACACGACTCCAATACTTTCCTTATACATTATTATGTATTGCAGGGAAAGTAAAAGCGACTGCTAAAAAAAGTGATTCTCTATTTAGCTTCTGCTATAAATAGTGACCACTAACTGCAGGTAGCGCTCTTTCGATCTCATCAATGGTGTCAAGAGGGGGAAAGTTTCAGTTGCTAAAGAATCGATTTGTGTAAATATCTGCTTAAATCGGGGTCAAACATAAAATAGCTAAAAAAATAATTTGAAAAAATAACTCAGAGTTACACTTGAATACATAGGCGGTCTTTTCCGGTCCGTGATAGACGGACCTGACCCCTCGTCATCTACGGTCCCACCCTACAAAACATGAATTGTCCATTTTTTTTTTCAAAATATGTACATTTATTAATTTATTTTTTGTTGTTGTTGTTGTTGCTGTTGGGAATTGAGATACTTTATCAAGAAGCATAGAAGTGGGCAGTTGGGTGAAGACCCTCTATTAGCAGAAAAATTACATTAGTTCTCCATAAGATTCATATTGGAATCCAGCACTGCAACCCGCCACTGGATCCTAACCACCCATTTACAAGATTTTTACTATCCATACCAAACTAACCTGATATAGTTCACCACCAAGTCATCTTAGACTAAAGTTATTATAGTTTATCCTTTTCGACAGTTCCAAAGTTTGAAAATTAATTTTCCTTTAAGATTTTCGGGGCCTTTCAAAGGGGCCCTTATCGGGGGAGGGGGGGGGGGGTCAATAACTAATAATTATTATAAAATATATTTTTCTTTTAGCTCCTAGGGACCCTTGGCAAATTCATAATATAGTCCTTTCCGTAAAAAATGCATTCTCATCCTTGATGTTAATGCATTTCTTAAGAACTTTGTGTAAGACTAGGATTTTTATTCAATCCTTATCGAAATGTCTCAATTCTGAAAATAAACTTTCCTGGATCTGAGGGCTCTTGGTAAATTTTTATCGAGGGCTCATAATTCAGAAAATTAATTTTTCTTTTAGATATCAGGGGAAATTCTTATCATACGCATAAGCTCATACCTCAAAAATTTAATGTTCATTTTTGATGTTAGAAGCTTTTCCTTGGACTTTGGTTTTTAAACAATCCTTATAAATTTAAAACAAAAAACAATATTTAAAGGCATTTTTAATTAAATTTAAAGTATTTTATGGAATGATAACTACATCCAATATAGAAATGGAAAGAGTAGGTAAAATTATTCTAGATCTCTCTCTTTCTGGTATTTACTTCCTTGAATTTTTCCTTGTAAGAAAATAACTTCCTTTCTTTTAGGGATTTACGATAAGGAGCAAGAGATAAAATAGGTGCTTCTGTGGCCCCCGCCTAGGGCACGGGCATTAGGGGTTGATGTGCACTATGGTCACGTAGTAATTACACACAACAACGAAACTACATGACTCCGGCCAAATGAATGTTGGATGAATCAATTGCTTTTTTAAGGGTAGATGAATGTCAGAAACAGCGGACACTGGAAGACGATTACCCAGAACCATGTGCACCCCCTCCCCTCCGATCCCACAAAAACAAATTTATTTTATACCTTAGGGGTGCTAAAAATTTTTAAGTATGTCTCAGTGAGAAAAACTGGCTATACGACCAAAATAGCGGCCATTTTTAAATTTAGTGTATTTAGTTATGTCAAGGTAAAGTAATAGATGCGGTTCCAAAATGAGATACTAGAATTTTTATATAGAACGCATTCATTCGTATTGCTAAATACGAATCGACCATTTATTGAATGATGTTTGTTTTTGAACATTCTTTAAAATGATAAAACATTATTTAAAAAAAATAATTAAGCGAAAACAATGTGAAAAAAATAAGTTATTGTATAATTAATATTTTGCTTTAAGGTGAATGACTTTATTTATTTGATGCGTTCTCCAGATATTACACATTTCCGATATAAGACAAAGAGAAATTAAAATAAATAAATAAACATTTATCAAATGAGTGTAGGCTTTTTAAGTACTTTTATTCAAAGGTGAATGGATACCACCGCTTAGCAATTTTCATGAGTCATTCTCGAGATATAGGAAATTTTGACCCAACAAATTATAGAAATAGAATAAAATTGTGTCAGATTATTGTAATTACAAGATCTCTCTAAATGTTATCTTTCCTTTAGGAAGAGCAATATTTCTCAACAGATTTAAGCGATTTGCATCAAATGTGACGTCATTATTTTAATTGTTATCTGCAATAATTCTGTTCTTATTGATTTTCAGCTAGATCGAGTCAACAGGAACTCCATTCATTTCGCCGATTTCTCTCAAAATAACATTTGTCAATGATAAGGGATTATTACTCTCAATTAATTTATAGTGTTGAAATAACCTGTAAAACTATAAACTTTTTAAGTACTGGAAATCCAAACTTCGAAAGACTGGAGTTTAGTTTTAAAGTGTTTTTAAATCTGCGACTGGAAATAAAAATTTGATGTGGGCAGCATATGACTTTCCCAGAAGACTCATATTCACGTTCCCTTTATTTCTTCAATAATTCATTGAGTTTAATTGCACAAAATAATACCCATATAAGTATTTAAAATTACACCGAATTTGCACTTTTATCTCAATTTTCGTTCTCATTTGGTAACTGGACTTATTTTCAAAGGTGGCGTAACGAAAATGAGAAAAAACTAAAATATCTCAAGAACGGCTAGTCCTAGTGTAATAGCGTTAGTCTTATTCTTTTCATTGTTAATAATTACCTACAAAACTAGCATTTAATTGATATATTTGTACGTAGTTTTATATTTTAGAATTTGACGATTTTTGCGAGCCGTTTCGCAAAAAAAAAAAAAAAAAAAAAGCAGGTCATTTTTTTTTTCGAATCGTACCAAAATCTAATTAGCACCAGAGTAACCCACAAGTGACTTATCTACTAAATTTTGTAACATTTCATCTATTAGTTTTTCAGCTAGCGTGGATAAAGGCAGTTTTTGAGGGTCATTTCGCAAAAAAGACGATTTCTTAACCCGAATCGTACCCAAAACTAATCAGCACCTGCGTCACACACAAGTGACTTACCTACCAAATTTTAGCAAATTCGGTCCACTACTTTTTAAGTTAGAGTGGATAGATACATTGGACAGACAGGCACACACACAGAAATCACGCTACAAATAGTTTTTACTTTCCCTGCAATACATGGTAATGTATAGGGAAAGTATTGGAATCATGCCGAAAATCACAACTCGAGTTTTCGACGGATCTACACGTTTCGAGACCTCTAGAATACGAAAAAACTATTTTTAGCGTGACGTCTGTGTGTGTGTCTGTGTGTGTGTCTGTGTGTCTGTCTGTGTGTCTGTCTGTGTGTCTGTCTGTCTGTGCAGATTTTGTATCCACTCTAACTATAAAACTGATGGACCGAATTTCACAAAATTTTGTAGGTAAGTCACTTGTGGCCGGGGCTGGAGCTGATTAGTTTTGGGTACGATTCGGAATAAAAGAACCCGCCTTTTTTGTGAAATGGCCCGCAAAAGCTGGTATCCACTGTAGCTCAAAAACTAATGGACCGAATTTCACAAAATTCGGTAGATGAGTCACGTATAGGTCACCCTGGTGCTGATTAGATTTTGGTACGATTCGGAAAAAAATAACCTGCCTTTTTTTGCAGAATGGCCCGCAAAAATTATCAAAATCTAAACTAAAAAGCTACGTATGCTCAAATATATCCATTAAATGCTTGTTTAATGCGTAATTTTTAACGAAGAAAAGAATAAGACCAACCCCATTACATTAGGACTAGCCGTTCTCGAGATATATTAGTTTTTTTCGTATTTTTCCACGCCACCTTTGAAAATAAGTCCAGTTATCAAAGGCGAACGAAAATTGGATTAAAAGTGAATTAAATTTAATTGAAATAAATAGAACGTGGATATAAGTTTGCAGGGAAAGTCATGTGCTGCCCACATCAGATTTTTACTTTCCCTGCAATACATGGTAATGTACAGGGAAAGTATTGGAATCATGCCGAAAATCACAACTCGTGTTTTCGACGGATCTACACGTTTCGAGACCTCTAGAATACGAAAAAACTATTTTTAACGTGACGTCTGTGTGTGTGTCTGTCTGTGTGTCTGTGTGTGTGTCTGTCTGTGTGTCTGTCTGTCTGTGCAGATTTTGTATCCACTCTAACTGAAAAACTAATAGACCGAATTTCACAAAATTTGGTAGGTAAGTTACTTGTGAGAGAGTCTGGTGCTGATTAGTTTTGGGTACGATTCGGGATAAAAGAACCCTCCTTTTTTTGTGAAATAGCCCGCAAAAGCTTGTATCCACTCTAACTGAAAAACTAATGGACCGAATTTCACAAAATTCAGTAGATGAGTCGCTTGTAGGTTACCCTGGTGCTGATTAGATTTTGGTACGATTCGGAAAAAAATGACCTGCCTTTTTTTGCAAAATAGCCCGCAAAAATCGTCCAAATCTAAACTAAAGAACTGGGTATACTCAAATATATCCATTAAATGCTGATTTAATACGTAATTTTTAACAACGAAAAGAATAAGACCAACCCCATTACACTAGGACTAGCCGTTCTCGAGATATTTTTGTTTTTCGTACTTCCCCTACGCCACCTTTGAAAATAAGCCCGGTTACCAAATGAGAACGAAAATTGAATTAAAAGTGAAATAAATTTAATTAAAATAAAGAGAACGTTAATATAAGTCTGCAGAGAAAGTCATGTGCTGCCCACATCAGATTTTTACTTTCCCTGCAATACATGGTAATGTATAGGGAAAATTGGAATCATGCCGAAAATCGCAACTCGAGTTTTCGACGGATCTACACGTTTTCAGACCTCCAGAATATGAAAAAACCATTTTTAGCGTGACGTCTGTGTGCGTGTCTGTGTGTCTGTCTGTCTGTGCAGATTTTGTATCCACTCTAACTAAAAAACTAATGGACCGAATTTCACTAAATTTTGTAGGTAAGTCACTTGTGGGCGGGGCTGGTGCTGATTAGTTTTGGGTACGATTCGGAATAAAAGAACCCGCCTTTTATTGCGAAATGGCCCGCAAAAGCTTGTATCCACTCTAGCTGAAAAACTAATGGACCGAATTTCACAAAATTCGGTAGATGAGTCGCTTGTAGGTTACCCTGGTGCTGATTAGATTTTGGTACGATTCGGAAAAAAATGACCTGCCTTTTTTTGCAAAATAGCCCGCAAAAATCGTCCAAATCTAAACTAAAGAACTGGGTATACTCAAATATATCCATTAAATGCTGATTTAATGCGTAATTTTTAACGAAGAAAAGAATAAAACCAACCCCATTACACTAGGGCTAGCCGTTCTCGAGATATTTTAGTTTTTCGTACATTCCCTACACCACCTTTGAAAATAAGCCCGATTACCGAATGAGAACGAAAATTGAATAAAAGTGAAATAAATTTAATTAAAATAAAGAGAACGTTAATATAAGTTTGCAGGGAAAGTCATGTGCTGCTCACATCAGATTTTTACTTTCCCTGCAATACATGGTAATGTATAGGGAACGTATCGGAATCATGTCGAAAATCGCAAATCGAGTTTTCGACGGATCTACACGTTTCGAGACCGCTAGAATACGAAAAAACTATTTTTAGCGTGACGTCTGTGTATGTGTCTGTCTGTGCAATGTATGTATCCACTCTAACTCAAAAACTAATGGAGCAAATTTCATAAAATTTGGTAGGTAAGACCCTTGGATGTGACCCTGGTGCTGATTAGTTTTTGGTACAATTCGGAAAAAAAAGAACCCGCATTTTTTTGCGAAATGATCCGCAAAAATCTCATGTATTCACTCCAGCTGAAATACAAATTGACCAAATTTCACGAAATTTGGGATAAATCACATGTGGGATACTCTGGTGCTGATTAGATTTTAGAACGATTTGAAAAAGAACATCCTGCCTTTTTTTACGAAATGGCCGGCAAAAATCGCCAATATCTAAAAAAAGACTACGCATGTTCAAATGTATCAATTAAATGCTTGTTTTATACGTAATTTTTGACGAGGAAAAGAATAAGAACAACTCTATTACTCTAGGACTAACCGTTCTCGAGATATTTGAGAATTTTCGCATTTTTTATGCCGCTTTTGGGAAAATTCTCAATTACCAAATAAAAGCAGAAACTGAATTAAAAATGCAAATTTAGTGTCATTTCGTGCAATTAAACCCAATTTAATGAGTTCTGAAAGAAATAAAGAAAAAATGAATTTGAGTCTGCAGGGAAAGTCATGTGCTGCCCTCATCAGATTTTTTCGTGTTCTAGAAGTCCTAAAACGTGTAGATCCGTCAAAAACTCGATTTGCGATTTTCGGTATGATTCCAATGCTTTCCCTATACATTAACCAGGTATTGCAGGGAAAATAAAAATAAATAATATACCTTAAAAATATTTAAATGTTGGGGGAGGGAGATAACAGAACTTGGAGGCGCCATTTTAGATTTCTCACAAGGGTGTCTAGTAATCACACGACGATCCTGTTTCTTTGTAATACTACTCTATTTTAGATCTTCCCGGTCGTCCAAATAGTTACTCAAGTCCTCTGGATGAGTCGGACGGCCTGGGGTTTCCACACTATTTTAGATGAATTTCCACATTATCAATCACTTCGGATACTAAATGGAGAACGAGAATCCTCCTCCTGTGTGCTAATGTACCAGGATGTACCAGTAGATATCCTAATATTCGGAGAGCCAGCAACATATTTTCGGACCCATCGAATACAAAAGGTTTGAGCATTGCATATGGTAGAACTTCGAGGTGTCAACGGACACCGGTAAGTCTGGCAGTCTCCTCAGGTGGTCTTCGCCCTGGCCGTATTTTTGAAATAGGCTAAAATTGACATCTACTGGATCCATCGAGTACACGGATGAAATTGGTGTCAAATGATAGGTTTTAACGTCCCATTAACGAATATATGAGTCTAGCAGTCGTTACAGGTGGCAGGCTGCATGCCAGATGCCTCAAAAGTTGAATATTTGAAACTGTAAACATCTATACTTCAAAAACTTAAGGGTATAATACAATAAAATTTTATATTTAGAGGTTTTAAAATATGTGCATTAAGATAATGTAAAAAATCAGTATGTTATAATTCACTTTTTCTTCCCGACCAAAATTTTTAATTTTTAAAATTTTAAAATATCAAAATGTAAAACGTTTAATTAAGAATTTTTGTTTGGGTTATCCTACTACATATTTAAAAGTAAAAGCGATATCAATAAGTATATATTTTAGTGAGATATAGCTAAACACCTCTTAGGACAAATTAACGCTGAAAAGTCCAAAATTCTGTGGCCAAATGTTAAAAAAAATGAATTTTTTTTTCTGAGTGTTATTTAATATAACAAATCGATTGGTGTACAAAAATATAATTTTCACTCAATTCATTCTGTATTTTTTGTTCCAAGTTACCCCATTGACTCACTTAGTCCATGGACGAAACTTATGTTATTCGTTAGCTTTTTACAAGAGAAATGCAAATTTACAAGTCTTGGATCCATCAGAAGTGGCATATTTGATGCCTAGCGATAGAAATATCGATTTTTCCAAAGGGCATATAACAGCAGAATATCACAGTTTTAGATCTTGATTAATCGCGTAGTAATGCTTTTCATTTACACGTTTTACTACCTTTTATTTAACTTCTAACGAGGTATATATTGCATATATGTATATTTGTCGCGTTTCAAATATTTGAAAACCTAACTAACCAGGTTCCATTAATGGTAGTAAAGCGGCAAAAAATTTGACATGTCGTTGTTTATTGTACGGTAAATTTTAGTACTTTAGAATTTTAAGAATGTACTTGTTTCTCAAATCTCTGCAAACCCTTTTATGTTGGGTTCACTAACATATTAAACTGTAGTTATAAAACTGTAGCAAGAAACTGTAGTTGGGTAACAATTTGTTTACAATAATGGTCATATGAATAACCATTGTTATAAGATAGTTAAAAAAGAATCCAATATTCAGCTTCGATTTCGTTTCTAAAGCTCACTCTCTCTATATATAGGAAAAAATGTTCAGTTTGTGATAATAATAGTGAAGTTGAAAATTTAGCTAATTTTTATTATTATTGTTACAACCTTATCGGGTTAGCCCGTCCTGGGTTTGCCATGGAAATGTACTTGTTTTGGGGGAATAACTCGAAAATCGAAGAAGATAGAAATTCCAAATTTGGTATGTCGCTGTTTTTTGTAGTATATTTTATTTTTTGGGATTTTGAACCTTATTCTGTTTGCCCGTTCTGGACCCGCCGTAGAAATGTACTTGTTCTTGGTGAATAACTCGAGAACCGGAGAAATTAGAAAGTCTGAATTCAGCATGTCGTCTTTCATATAATTAAATTGCATACATTTTAATACATGCATTTTGCATGGTATATGGGTATGGGACATTTGAGAAAACAAGCAATTTCAGTAAACAGAAAGATCTTGTTATGAGATTTGAAATGTACATTTTTTATGTAGTAATCAAGTCATGCTGTTTTGATAATTTTATGATAAAATTTGCTTAAATTTAAAAAAAAAAAATTCATATGAAAATTGGAGTCAGCATCATAAAATTTTCTCCAAAATTTATTAATTGCACAAAATTAGGTCAAAATCTGGGGAAATCAATGTGCAAAGCAATGCTACTGTATCGTCAATACATAACGTCTATCGGGAAAAAATGGCCCCATCCAAAATACTAGACAGAAATATTTCATCCCAATCGACATTTGAAACTAGTGTTCAGATCAGTCAGCTGTGAATGCAAGAAACAGTCAAACATATGTTGATTATACGGCATCAATGGCTGTCATGATATTGATGAATCTCGACTCCTGGTGTTCAATTTGAAATAAAATCCAAAATCAAACACAACCAATACCTAAAGTAACTAAAATATTTGTATTCTAGCAGCTTGAAATCATTCTCGAGTGTTCGATGGGAAAAGCTTCATGCAAAAGCATCATGTATACAGAATTGAAAATCTCAGTATTATATCAAATCCACATGACCCAATAATTTTTTGGGGGAAACTAAATTCGGCTCCTTTGGTTTGAAAATAAGAACATGTCTTTCAACCATACGTAAAAACAGAGCATAGAACGTTCTTTCCCCCTTAGAAACCTGTTGATGCATTTCATTAACTATCTCATGTTCTTATTCAGTTAATAATATTGACAAAGTATTTTAATTTTTGGATAACTATAATATTTTATTCAAAATGAAACAAACCTTTAAATACAATTATATGAAACACAGCATATCTTATAGTATGTATAGTTATATACAGGGTGTCCCAAAAACATTGACCTCGGCTTTTATTCCCTAAATATTGATCTTAGACATATATAACAAATTACAAAGTTGCGTAGAAAAAGATACAGCATTTTATGAAATCGATAAAAATTTTCAGGGGATTAAATTTGAAGAAATACAAAATTTGAATGCTTATACGGCCCCCGTACAAAAATATTTCCCAATAAGTAAAATGTGTCCCATGCACTAATAAGGTGATGTACAAAACTTCAGCATTTTACCATAAAAACTCCCAGAGATATGTTTAAACAAAGTTGGTGAAGGATTAATTTTATCCTTAATGGATCTTTGGCATGGATGGTAAATATTTTAAACAAGCTTTGTAATCTTTGTGTAAAGTTATTATTTCTACACAGTGTACATACTTTTGTAGCAATAAATAGCGAAATTATTATTTATTTATGTAATCATTGTTTTCTTTCGTAATTTGTGTATGACCTCTGAACCGCGATCTGCCGATATGATTTTCCCTCTCTGAGAACCCATGTCGATGTATCGAAAAGTGGTTTAAGTAAGCATTTTTGTCTTTTCATATCTCTGGGACTTTTTATGATAAAATGTTGAAATTTTGCACATCACCTTATTAGTGTACGGCACACATTTTACGCACTGGAAATGTTTTTGTACGGGGGCCGTATAAAAATTTAAATTTTGTATTTCTTAAAATTTAATTCCCTTGAAAATTTTAATCGATTGCATAAAATTCTGTACCCATTTTATGCAACTTTGTAATTTATTATATATGTCTAAGAACAATATTTAAAGAATAAAAGCCTAGGTCAATGTTTTTGGGACACCCTGTATATATATATATATATATATATATATATATATATATATATATATATATATATATATATATAATAGAAGTTTGAAAATCCAATGAACGAAAAGTAAGAAGATGTAACACGATAAACCTAACTTTTTAAAAACACCCACAGAATAAAATATAATACAGCAAATCATCAATCAAATGGATTAAAAATACAAAACACTAGCTATCAAGTTACAGAAAATCAACCAAATTAAAAGGTATGGAAACAAAAAAAGAAAAACTTAAACTAAATTCAACTATCTAACTGGCGTACAAAACAAATGTAAAAATCAATTAATCCTCAAGCATATGGAAAAAATAAAAAAATTAATATCGAATCAACAAGTCAATGAAAAATATAATACAAAGGTATGGAATCGAAATAAGTATAACAAACGAAATCAAGCACAAACGCCTTACACGTGGACGAGGCTCTAAGCCTAAATCATGAATTGTTAACCTCTACAAAAATCTAATCATGTCCAAGTTTTTTGTAGAAGCAAACTCAAAAATGTATGTTTCTGAAGAAATAGATAGATTAAATCTATGAACTATTTCTACTTGGACGACATACATAAAGATGGAATAAAAAAGAAAAAATGAATACCTGGAAAAAGCACAGCGTGTGTACAGACGATTCATTACAGGGATCGAAGGAACACTGATAGAAGAGACCAGTGTTGCCATTCGTAAAGAAAAAATAAAAAACCATTTACTGTTGCCATTCATAAGAATTGAAAAACTGTGAAGCGAAATGTAAAGAAAAAGTATTAATATACAAAAAGAGCTACTAAAAAGAGGGGCAAATAAAGGTAATGCTGAAGTGGGAAGTGAATGGAAAAAAAAAAAAAATGGAGATGACTGGCTAATATAAGATACTATGAATAGAATTATATGATACTATGGAAAGAATTATAAAAATCCAGCTATTTTAAATTTTTTAACAATACTATTTACTAAATAAGTGGGATATTTATATAAATTACTAGTAATTTTGAGATTATTGATATGCATAGCATGAAATTTTTTATCAGATAATCTATAAATTCTAAAAAGCTGATTGAGTATAATATTTCTAAACAATTGAATCGAGTTACAGGAATTAAAAGGTAAGATTTTATTAATATTAAAATTATAAAAGTCTTTTTTATCATATAAATTTGTAACAATTCTATTAGAAGGATCAATAAAAAGATTTAAATCCAAAAAATTAACATTTTTATTAATAGTAGCTTCATTAGGTATTAATTCCAAATTGTCTGGATAGTAATCTATATCTATGAGATAATTTTCTGTATGTACTAAGCAAATCAGATCATCAACATATCTGTAAAAAGTATAATCTATTGAAGTAAATGACATTTCATAATGATAAAGGTATAAATTAGCTAGCATACTGCTACTACAGCCACCCTGTGGAACTCCTGAGACTTGTAAGTATAATTTATTTCCTTGAAAAATATAATTATTGAAAATAACAAAGTGAAGAAGTTTAGGAAAATTTTTAAATTTAATTTGATTTGAAAGAGGTGTAATATAAGCATTATATAGAGCTAAAATTACAACATATAGATCAGATATCTTAATATTATTAAAAAGATCTTTAAAATCAAAAGTTTGAAATCCTATTATTTTTCTAAGAGATGTTAATTTATTCTTTAATTCTTTACTATTATTTAGAATATGGTAGTTATTGCTAGTCTGGCTTAAACTATTATTTATTAGATTTAAAGAATTTAGTAATAATTTACTCGCAGTAGTAGAGTAAGTATTATGGCCACTAGTAACTGTTCTAAATTTAATAGGATTTTTATGAAATTTTGGAATAAGCACTATATAAGGAAATTTAAGATATTTATATTTAATATTTAAATCATTATACATATTGATAATTTTCAATTTAATACTATTGATGGAATGTAAATCAGGTTTAAAAAGACTATTATTTTTTAAATAATCTAACAGAAATTGAATATAAAATTTTTTACAGATAATAGCATAATTATTAGAGGCTTTATCAACATAGGTGATAACAAAGGATCTTTGTAAATCATTAATGGAATGTTTAATATTATCAATATTATATAAAGATCTAGACAATTTAATATCTCTAATAGCATTTTTAATTGATTCTAATATAGTAAATTTCCACATATTAAATGCCTCTAATGGCAGAGCGTATTTACAAGCTAATTTATATATATATTTATCAAGATCAAGATTAATTGATTTTAAGACTTTAAAAGAATTATTACAAGAAGGTATCCTAAATTTAGTGCCAAATGACATAATGGTTCTTAACACATTGTCACTAACAAGGTCTAAATCTCCTGTAACTATGTGCCCCAAGTCAGGATTTAGAAATTTAGCAAATTTATTTAATTTACAAATACATTCACTATCTACAATTGACTGAGAAGAATGATCAATAGAGAGCGATTGTGAAACTTCATTATAATTAAATATAGACCTACCAATAGGCTTATTGTATTTGAATGTCTTTGAAACAAATAAATCACCAATAGGCAATAAATGTTTAAACTTGTTAAACAGATGTCCAAAATTTATAGAATTATATATAGGATGTTTGAAAGAGATAACACAATAAGAATTAGTAGTTGTATTATTATAATGAAACTGATTTAGTTTTAAATTTAAAAACTGTGATCTTGTAATAAGCAAATCAAAGAAAATATGATTAAAATGTTCATTAGCAAGATTTAATTTTAAAAAAATAGCATAAACCTTATTTAAATGTTTTTTCTTTACTGCAAAAACCCAGGATCTAATGAATTTCCATTGAAAAGTTCTATTAAATTGATTATGTAGAGTTATATATATATATATATATATATATAATAAAAATTATATGAAATTCCAACGATAGAATAAAGGTAAGTTGTAACTCATATAACCATAACTTAAAATATAAGATAGCTACGTATAAAGATGTAATAAAATAGAAATTCATCAATCAAGGGGGGAATAAAAAGCAAATATCCATTCATCAAGCTATATATAATCTACAATTATCAATGGTGGGATTTCAAAATTGAAAAACAGAAAATGACCAAGAATTAAAGTCGAACACGTGGAAAAGTACTAGGCTTAATTCAGTACTAGGCTGAATTCATAATGAACAGATTCGTTTTCATATATATATATATATATATATATATATATATATATATACTCTAAGTAAAAAAAATCGACGCACCCCGCAGAATAATCCAATAGTAATGAAACTTTACATGCAAACACCTTTCGACCGAATATGCAAATGATCAAAAATTCTCAGCGAATGAATGAATAGTCGGAATTACAGCGCATTGAAACTGAACTGGTGGTGTATAAAGGGAGCGAACCTCCCTTTCAGGAACAAAACGTGCAGTGGATTTCGATTACGTTTATGTACCTTGATTGTAACAATGCCACGCCGGCGAATTTGCGGCCACTACGAGCATATGAAGGAGTTTGAAACAGGGCATGCGGTCGGACTGCATGAGGCTGGATGGGCACACCTACGCATCGCTCGGCATTTGGGTAGGAGTGATGCAGCAATTAGACGATGTTGGCAGGAATGGGTTCGGAATGGCAGATTTTAGCGGTCGGCCTAGAGCGACGACAGAACGGTGAGATAGAGTGATTGTCAGAGCAGCTATGACAGCACGAGATTCGTCGTTATCAGCCATCCAACGTGTGACAAGCACGGAAGTGACCAGCCGGACCTTTAGCAGAAGACTACGGGAGCGAAATCTGTACTCGCGGCGCCCATTGCGTCACCTACTACTGACCAGTATGCACCGTCAAAAGCTATTGCAATGGTGCCAGGCCCGATTAACGTGGAATTAGTCGAATTGGGATCGAATTGTCTTCGTTCCCAATTCCCGTTTCGTACTGAGTTCCGACGACCAGCACAGACGTGTCTGGAGACAGCCCGGACACCGCCCTGATCTTACTGTCACACTCCACACGGCCCGACAACAGGGAGTTATGGTCTGAGGTACCATTTCGTTTGATAGCCGGACCCCTTTGATAGTCCTCCATGGCACCATAACAGCACAGCGGTACGTTGACGACATTCTACGACCCGTTGTATTGCCATTCCTTTCGCGACAAGCCGGGCTAACTTTTCAGCAAGATAATGCCAGGCCACACTCTGCACGCCTCTCTATTGATTATCTGCGTGCTTACGACACACTTCCTTGGCCAGCCAGATCCCCAGATCTCTCTCCTATTGAGCACATTTGGGCTGAGATGGGTCGTTGCCTGCGACCATCCTAGAATGTAGACGAATTAGCTCGTCAGTTAGAGGCCATTTGGAACGGCATTCCTCAGAACACCATCTGGCAATTTTATGCATCAATGCTACGTAGGGTAACAGCTTGTATCAAGGCCAGAGGTAGACCAACTTCATATTGACGTGCTCACTTTGTGTAGATCTTTCAGTGCAATAAATCATCCAATTGTTCTGAAATTTTAATCATTTCTTTTCTGTATATTCAAATTACACGTATCAAATTTTGTCTCATTTGGATAATTATTTCTTGTTGCGTCGATATTCTTCTTTGAATGTATATATATATATATATATATATATATATATATATATATATATATGTGTGTATATATAATAAAAATAGTTTGAAAATCCAATGATAGAATAGAGAGAAGTTGCAACTCAAAAAACCCCAACATTAAAAAAATGCCTAACTAATAAATATATATATATATATATATATATATATATATATATATATATATATATATATATATATATATATTAGAAAGATATATTATTAACCAAATCAAATAATAACGAAATATTAAAATCAACAAAACAGTTAAAGCACGACCGCAATACCGAAAAAAGAAATATTCAGCACTGGCTTAATTTTGAAGATTAATTAGACTAGACTCATTTTCAAGTCTGTGCATCTAGTTCTAATTAACCCAGAACCCAGACTACATGCTTGTTTCAGAAATGGCAATAATAAGTTACTATTAATACCAATGCAACAGACTGCAAGCATTAAAAGAGGAAGAGAAAAAAAAAAGGAAACCAAGAATTACCACTATCATGAGGCAGGAATCCTAAACTGCATGTGAAGTGCCAGCAGAGCCGGGATGAAGATAGTCGAGAAGCATCCAGAACAAGTATGACGAATAAGATCAAAGGGGGGGGGGGGACGGTCGGTTACAGTGACTTTCCCTAAAACCCGTTCAGTGAGTTAGAGTACGAGACAGAACAATTTACCATATAAGTAAAGCAGGATGAACAGACAAGTGATTCTTAGAAGAAATTTCAAATTTATTGTTTTTCAATTTTTTATTTGAGATTATTTTTTACTTTACATTTATATATAATCATATAAAGAAATTATAATAATTAGTTTTCTTTTTATATCAAATTAGCCTCCATAATAGAGATGTCTTGAAGGTTATCGCGTGATAGTTGATACACTGAGTTAATAATTTTAATTACGAAATTAGGAGGATATGCATTATTAGTTGCAGTATTTAATAATTCTATAAAATGTGTTAATTTATAATTGTCATCACAAATTTTATTTATTCTCAGAACCTGGTTTGATATGATACTTCTAAATACTGATATATGTAGACAACAGTCAAAGTGCTAAATTTTAGAGGTATTAAAGTTAAAGTATAGTCTTAGTTAAAGTATAGTATAGTTTATAGCCAGATTACAATTTTTTAAATTTAAATTTAAGTCTAAAAAGTTTGCAGCATTAGAGTCATTATTACTGGCATTTAGATGTAAATTATTAGAATAAAAGTTTAAGATAAAAGAATTATTATTATGGGATACACATAATATATCATCTGAATATCTATACATCTGCAAATTATGCGACACTAGATTAGAATTTTTCTCATGGTAGTATAAATATAGATTAGCCAATAATGATAAACCAGACACCCCTTGTGGGATACCAAACGGTTGCTTAAAAATAGAATCACCATGTTGAATATAATTCTCATAGAGAGTGAAATTAAGTAATTTTTTAAAAAGGAATGTTGAAAATTTTAAGGCAGTATTATATTTTTCAAAAATTTGTAAAATAATTCTAAAGAGATCATCTATATTAATATTATTGAACAAATCCTTAAAATCAAAGGTATAAATACTACGGATATTAGTTAGAGTTTTTAATCTCTTAACTAATTCAAAACTGTTTTTTACAATATGACTATTATTAGAGATGACAAAGAGATTTCATTTAAAATTTTTATAATAATTTACCAGCATTAGTAAGGTAAGAATAACGCCCAACAGTAATAGTTCAAAAAGCAACAAGGGATTTATGAAACTTGGGTACCAAAACTAGATATGGAATGTTATTACTACTATTATTAAGATGGATTTGCTTATATTTTGCTAAAATTCTATTAGACAAGATTTTAATGTTAGTATTATATAAATTATAATAATTGGAGTTATTAAGAATGGGTGACTGGAGGGAATATTTACAGATGATAGAGTAGTTACTACTAACCTTATCGACAAAATATTTTTCAATTTCTTAATTCAATTAAGTTTATATGATTTATTCATTTTCTGAATATTTATATAGTGATTTAAACATTTCTCTATTAGGGCTCTCCAGAGTTTAAAGGCTTGTACAGGAATTTCATATTTATAGCTGATTTTATAAATAAACTTATTTAATCCAAATTTTAATTCTTTAAAAATTAATTCATGCCTAAATTTAGTAGATAAACGGTATTTAGTGCCCGGTAACATAAGTGATTTCAGTGTATCATAATTAATAATATTTAGATTTCGGGTTATAATATGCCCATGGTGTAAATCAATGTAATCTTTGTATTTATCTAATTAACAGTGGCAGAGAGACTATCCAATTCATAATTTTTATTAATGTCTATTGATTTGGCTATCTGATTGTAATTGACGATATAGCGTCCTAGCTGTTTATCATATTTAAATGCAATTTTGGGATTTACATGTTTGACTGGAAATAAATTAGATACTGAATTTAAAATATTATTAACCTTCAGATTTTTATTAACCGGATTAGTGAAATTAAGGGTACAATATTCGTTTATTTTAGTAAATTGTTTAGATTCGTCAATTAAGTTTAAGTCAGTGACGAATAAATAAACATTAAGAATATTACTTCTGGTAAAATGCAAATCATAGAATAAATGTTTGAAATGGATGTTTTCAAAAGTGGTAGTAATAAAAAGGTTATATACTAAATTTAATTGCTGTTTTTTAATTGCGAAAATCCAATTCTTGACTTGTTTCCAAACATAAGTATTTTTGAAAGTTATATGTTGCTGTAGGATGGTATTTTTTAGATCTGAAATTGAAGGCAATTTTTATTATATTTATTTGTTCTTTTAGTTCGTTTTGATTTATTGTTAGATAAGTTGAAGAAATTATATAAAGGTCATTCATTAAGGTCATTATATTAAGGTCATTCTGGAGATAATTAAAGGATTTTTTAACAATGTTATGATGATTACATATTTGATTAAGTCCATATGGAAAAATAGTTTTGTGTACACAAATGAGTTCATTTTCTGGAAATAATCAATCTTAATAATTTTTTTTGAATAGAAAAAATACTAATTTCAGTGTTGTCGAACTCATGTATAGAAAAATGTTCGTATTCAAATATTGAATCATTATGGGTAGTATCAATATTTGAATGATTTTTTGAGTAATTTTTAATATGATTCCTGTGTACGCTTATTCGCATGTGTAGAGGATTGCTGATTTGGCCTATATATGACATATTATAACTTATACATACAATTTTGTAGATGCAATTATAAGTTTTACAGAAGTCTAGATTATTGCTACTATTGATTTGGTTACAATTAGCATGCGAACACGTTTTACATCTGTTAGAATTACATTTTTAAATTTTAGAGTGTTTTTAAGAGATGCATAGTAGTAAGAGTTATAGGAAGTTATAGTTATAGGAAGAGGACAATATTGCTGTCTGGATGTACTAAATGAAGATATATATATATATATATATATATATATATATAACCACTGTTTTTTTGCTCGATTAATTGCTTTCTATTTCCAGAAGCAAAAGTTTCGATTTACAGCTGAAATGCGAGCCGCGATGGAAAGCGCGTTGGATAAATCGTTTTTTTATTTATTTATTTTTTGTCTTCTAGCATCAAATATGCTATGTCGGATGAATGCGAGACTTGTAAATTCGTATTTATCTTGTAAGAAGCTAACGAATGACATGAGTTTCTTCTATGTACTCGGTGGGCAGATGGGGTATGTTGGGATAAAAAATACAAAATAAATTGAGTGAAAATTATATTTTTGTGCACTAATTGATTTGTCATATTATATAACACTCAGAAAAAGTTTCATTTTTTTGCGATGGAAACTTTTTTAACAGTTGGCAACAGAATTTTGGACTTTTCCGTGTTAATTTGCCCTAAGTAATTTTTAGCTATATCTCACTAAAATATATACTTATTAATATCACTTTTATTTTTAAATATGTAGGAACATAGCCCAAACAAAAATTCTTAATTAAACATTTTACATATTGATATTTAAAATTTTTTTTTAATTTAAAATTTTAGTTGGGGAAAAAAGTGAATTATAATATATTATTTTTTTTACACAATCTCACAATCTTAATGCACTTATTTTTAAACCTCTATAAAATTTTATTGAATTTTATCTGTAGTTTTTGAAGTATAGATGTTTAAATTTTCAAATATTCAACTTTTAAGGCATCTGGCATGCAGCCTGCCACCTGTAACGACTGCCAGACTCATAAATTAATTAATGGGACGTTAAAACCTATCTTTTGACACTCATGTCATCCGTGTACTCGATGGATCCAGTAAATGTCAATTTTAGCCTATTTCAAAAATACACCCAGGGCAAAAGCCACTGTAGAGGACTGCCAGATTCACGGATCTCTCAAACCTTTTGTACTTGATGGGTTCGAAAAAATGTTGCTGGCTTTTAGACTATACAAAGATCTACGGATCTACTAGCTGGGCCCCACATATGAACGGACAGCGAACCATGTCAACATTTGCCGCCACTGCTTGCGTAGGTTGAGAAGTACCTGCGTACCAAATTACATGATCGTGCTCTACAGAGTGCACATACACATACATATAACCTTCCTTTATTATGTGCGATAAGATATAGATTATGTCTTCAACAAACGAAAAGTATATATTCTTTTTTAAATCATGGAAATTCGTCTATTGAACTCCGTTCAAAGTTTGTTTGAAAGAGTATTTTTTTTTTATCTATCTTTTCGGTAGTATCAAAATAGAAACTCTTGGAAAAATATTTTTGCTCGCTAAGGAACCGATTTGTGTTAAAATGCTGAAACATAGAATAACTGAAAAATTAATTCAAATTAAAATAAAGTCGAGGTGCACCTTCACCGGTCCTAAAATGCCTGTATACCAAATTTCATGGCCGTACGTCACTCAAATTTTCAGCTACAGAGGACACAGACGAACGAACAAACAAACAGACAAATTCCATTATTATTGTAGATGAGCGTTGAAGGCCTATTGATTTTCCGTAGGGAACAAATCAAAGGAAAACTTAATTTTTCAAACATTTTTAGAAAGTCGAAAAACTTTTTGAAAACGTAATGGCGTAAAAAGATTTCTTTTTAAAATAGCTATATAATATATGATTTTATATTTAAAAGCTATTGTCACCATTTATAAAACACTTGTGCACGCCGTTTTCCAAATATTTTATGTACGAGTGTAAATTGGAACCATAAATTAAAAAAAAATTTCCACAGGATACAGTTTAATTCTCGAACAAAATGAGAAAATCTATATAAATAAAATTGAAAATCTGTCTGTCTATCTTTCGGTCTATCTGTATGTATGTATTTTTACTCATCATCAAGGGAGAACGGCTGAACCGAATTTAATGAAATTTTGTGGGTAGCCTTGAAATAGCCCCACTTAAAATTTAGTCTATATTTCGAGTTTCTAAGGCCAGGGAATGTTTAGATATTAATTAAAAACGAACAATTAAACCTATTATGTCACTTATCAAAAGATTTAAATCCAATGCCTTTATGCGACAGACAATTTTTATTAAATATTTTATTAAAGATATGTATATAAAATAAATTTCACCGATATTACATTTTTGACTGAATTATATCAATTAGGGTCTTCAGGTTTAAACATTATTATTATTGATATTTTCGGGGATTATTGATAATTTCAATTTATTACGTCATTGTTTTATTTTTGCAAAAATTGTTGAAACTCATATATTGTACGTTGAACGGGTAATCTTAAAGATTACTTGATTATTGATATTTCAATTTATTACGTCATCTGTTTTATTTTGCAAATATTTTAGGAGCTCATATGTTGTAGTACATGTAATTTTCTTCTAATACACGGGAATATCTTCCAATATTTGCGAATATAAATAGTACGGGTCCCATACAATTTTAGCTCTTTTATTTTGAATGTCAAAGTCATATTTTTTGTAAATTTGCTTACAAACGGGACCAGTATGATTTATTCGTCAGATCTGCCCATGAAGATAAATTTGTATAGCCAGAACAGAAGTTCTTAAACTACTTTTTAGGAGCATTAAATTAAATATTTTAATAGAATGTTTTGATTAACAATGTCATTTAGTATACTATAGGAATTTGCACATGATTTTGAATTTTAAGTATCTTTATATTATACTCTGTACGAAGAACGGGTATACTGCTAGTCTAATAAAATTGGGTACAGCTTTTCTAATCAATAAAAGTCAGATGCCTTTGACTTCCGGATAGTTTAAACCAGGGGAACATCTTTATTTCCTTAAATATTTTTTATTTTCAAAACTCAGAAAATATCTATAAAACATAATGATCTTAAAATGTGTTGCAAAAATACTAGTATATGTGTAATGTTTTATTTAGAAACAAGTGAAATACACTCCAAGACAAAAATATCGACGCACCAAGAAAGAAATATCCAAATGAGACAACATTTGGTAGGTGAAATGTGGACGCACAGAAAAAAAAATGATTAGAATTTCAAAACAATTGAATGATTTATTGCACTGAAAAATCTACACAAAGTAATCATTAAATTAAGGAGCATTAAATTAAATATTTTAATAGAATGTTTTGATTAACAATGTCATTTAGTATACTATAGGAATTTGCACATGATTTTGAATTTTAAGTATCTTTATATTATATACTCTGTACGAAGAACGGGTATACTGCTTGTCTAATAAAATTGGGTACAGCTTTTCTAATCAATAAAAGTCAGATGCCTTTGACTGCCGGATAGTTTAAACCAGGGGAACATCTTTATTTCCTTAAATATTTTTTACTTTCAAAAGAAAATATCTATAAAACATAATGATCTTAAAATGTGTTGCAAAAATACTAGTATATGTGTAATGTTTTATTTAGAAACAAGTGAAATACACTCCAAGACAAAAAAATCGACGCACCAAGAAAGAAATATCTAAATGAGACAAAATTTGGTAGGTGTAATGTGGACGCACAGAAAAAAAATGATTAGAATTTCAAAACAATTGAATGATTTATTGCACTGAAAAATCTACACAAAGTAATCACGTCAATATGGCATTGGTCCACATTTTGTCTTGATACAAGCTGTTACCCGACGTGGCATTGGTGCATAAAGTTGCCGGATGGTGTTTTGAGGGATGTCGTTCCAAATGGCCTCCAATTGACGAGCTAATTCGTCTACATTCTGGGATGGTCGCACACGACACCCCATCTCAGCCCAAATGTGCTCAATAGGCGAAAGATCTGGGGATCTGGCTTGCCAAGAAAGTGTGTCGTAAGCACACAATTAATAGATAGGCGTGCCGTGTGTGGCCTGGCATTATCTTGCTAAAAAGTTAGCCCGGGTGTCGCGAAAGGAATGGCAATACAGCAGGTCGTAGAATGTTGGCAACGTACCGCTGTGCTGTGATAGTGCCACGGAGGACTATCAAGGGGGGTCCGGCTATCAAACGAAATGGCACCCCAGACCATAACTCCCTGTTGTCGGGCCGTGTGATGGTAAGAGCAGGATCCTGATGATGTCCGGGCTGTCTCCAGACACGTCTGCGCTGGTTGTCGGGGCTCAGTTCGAAACGGAACTCATCACTGAAGACATATCGTTCCCAATCCGAACAATTCCACGTTGATCGGGCCCGGCACTATCGCAATCGCTGTTGATGGTGCATACTGGTCAGTGGTAGGCGGCGTAATGGACTCCGCGAGTATAGATTCCGCTCCCGCAATCTTCTAATAATTGTCCGGGTGGTCACTTCCATGTTTATCACACGTTGGGTGGTTGATAACGACGAATCTCGTGCTGTCATAGCTGCTCTGACAATCGCTCTACCTTCCCGTTCTGTCGTCGCTCTAGGCCGTTCACTGCCCGCTTGCCGCTGAAATCTGCCATTACGGACTCATTCCTGCCAACATCGTTTAATTGGTACATAGCTCCCGCCCAAATGCCGAGCGATTCGACTGTGTGCCCATCCAGCCTCATGCAGTCGGACCACACGCCCTCTTTCAAACGCCTTCATATGCTCGTAGTGGCCGCAAATTTGCCAGCGAGGCATTGTTAGAATCAAAGTATGCAAACGCAATCGAAATCCACTGCACGTTTTGTTCCTGAAAGTGCGGTTCGCTCCTTATATACACCACCGTGGTTCTCAGCTTCAATGCGCTGTAGTTCCGACTATTCATTCATTGGCTGAGAATTTTTGATCATTTGCATTTTCGGTCGACAGGTGTTTGAATGTACAGTTTCATTACTATCGGATTATTTTGGGGGGTACGTCAATCTTTTTGTCTTAGAGTATAACTTACAAAATGATAACATCTGTAGATTGAGATATTGCCCTTTTTAAAAGATCCAAAACAGAAAAAACATTGCTATTATCAAAAGACTCAATTCTTTGCAAATACCAGTAATTAAAAAAATAAACACAATTATCTAGTAATTATTGCTCGAGTTAATATAAATTTCACATGGAGTCTCATCATTCACATGGAGTCATATCTCTTGAAATCATCAAGTAAGTTCATGAGATTTAGTATTTATTTTAATCAGTAATAGCGAAACCCGTATCTCTATATTAAAACTCTAATTTATGTTGTCATTCGCCCAAATCGAAATTTCTTTATCTATAACAAAAGTCATGTGTCGGATTTATAAATTTATTTATTTTAAAGGTTTTTCATATTTTATCTCGGAAAGAAAATTTTTAATGCCTTTATTGGTGCGTAATATGGAATATACATTAGCTGCTATGGCCACAGCTAGCGGTCGTTAAGCAAATAAACAACTTTTTTAAGCAAATAAACAAAATAAAAAAAGTGTGTAACTTGCTTAGACACCTGACGACAACTTTAACACTTGAATTCGCAAGAACCTATCTAAAACGTAAGAATTATTCACAAAATTTATATGTGATTAAAAAACTGGAATTTTTTCAAACATTTCTTCTGAAGAAATAAAAAAACGCAAAAATAAATCGGAAAATATTATTATCTATTATAAAGGAAGAATCTGTCTGTCTGTTTGTCCCTGATATCTACCACACTTACAGGTCTGAAGATTTTTATATCTATACTTAGACCTTTTTCCAAATTTTTAATTAGTTTTTTTAAAATTGAATTTAAAAACTTATTCAAAGCAACCGTCACTATTTAATAGCTACCGGCTCTCCAGCTACAAATACCAACTAAAAGCTACCGTCACGATCTTCTTCTTCGCTCCTCCCCTAGAGGGTTTGATATTTTTATTTATTTATTATTATTATTATTATTATTATTATTATTATTATTATTATTATTATTATTTTGGCTTTGAGGGTAGCGTGCGTGGAGATTTAGCAACGTTTTAGGATTTCAATAAGTGTTTATCTGTCATTTTGTCTATTTTGAAGTGTTTATCTGTCAATGTATTATTTAAGTAGAGAGCGTTTATTTACAACCCAGATAGCGCCGGGTAATTAATTCTAGTGAAAAATAATATTAAGTGGCTAGCCCTTCAATATTTAATTTTATAATTAAAAATAAATGAAATAACTTAGACGCTAATTATTCTCGATATATTCTGCGTTTTCTGGTCTCAAAAATTTTACAACACCATTATTTCTAATAATTTTTTTGAAGCATCTATTTCTGACGATCTACTACATATACAGCTTACATATGGATTCAGTGTCAACTTACAAAGAAGGTAGAGGATTCACTAAAAATTTCAACTTCCGGTTAGTTTCCATTCCATTTTTAAAATTTTTCCTTGTACCACCTATTTGTCAGAATTACCTATAGATAGAGTGTAGATGATGATTTAGATTCAACATTAAATTCCAAATGTGGTGAGGGACTCACTAAAGGTTTCCACTTCCGTTTCCTTTACCAATTCCAGTTCAAACTTTTTCATGTTTTATGAAACATATATTTCTAAGGATCGGCTATTGATAGAGCTTAGATGATGACTGATAAATCCAGCATTAAGTTCCTTGGGAGGTAGGGGGATTCATTATGAATTTCAACTTCCGGTTCCAGAAATATCATTTCCTAATAAAAAATTTACATTTTTATTGCAACATCTATTTCTCAGGACAGGCTATAAATAGACTTTAGATCATACCTAATATGGACTCATCATCAAAATTAGGAGAAGGTTAGGCTGTTTGCTAAAGATTTCCGCTTTCGGTTTTGGAGATGCCCTTTCGCTCTTTTTCCGAAAACTCGCATGGCTGTACTAATAAGTGTGCAAAAGAATATAAAAGTCCATTAAAAGTGAGGTATACTCACCACTTGTCACCATAAAGAAGCTGCTTCCTAAATTTCTTGCTAGATTTAAACGCCCAAAACATAGAAATTTCAAACATTTTATTATCAAATGCGTACATGTTTTACTCGTATTTTTAATCAGCTTGGCGGTATTGCTTTCGAGTTATCAGAGTCGTTCTTGAGATAAAGTTTTTACTTTCCCTACATTGATTAAGTGCGTAAGAAGGGGTGAATTATCGATCGAAATAATTGAGGGGGCTTGAAATAACATTTGCAAAGATAATTTTAATGGACAACAATAAAAATTTACTTTCAAAGAGAGAGTCATCAAAACACCAATTGTTTTATTATTTATCCAAAACCTAGAATTCTTAATTTGCAAGGAAATTCATATACTGGTGAAGTTAGATTTTTAGTACATCATTTTCATTTGCCTAAAAATCTAACCAAAATCAAAAATATCAAAATCAAGTCAAATATCAAATCCTTCCAAATATCAAATATTTAGTATTCCTAGCTTTGTGTACATTTTTAATTCTCGTTTGTTACATTGACTTATTCGTATTAACTTTATTTTATTGTACTTGAATATTCTCGTGTTCACATACTACTTCTGAGACATATCAAATAGTCAGTGTGATCCTATTACCATTCATCTGTAATTTTTAGTCTCTTAAGATAATTAGTTCTCGTTACAAAGTTGTTGCACTTGATTAGCAAGTTTGATAACCTGTTGCATCTTATTTTATAGAATTATTTTCATATCAGGACAGCGAACAGTTTAAACTGAATTGTCTTCTGGCAGATGTCTACATTATCAATCAATAATCAACTGTAAATTGACATATGTCTAGAAATTCCAGCTTGCGTTTTCATTTCAGTTCAATGGCTAGTTATAGGACGTCTGTCATGCATTAGTGCAGGGCAGTACAATGACGGTTCGCGGCCGAAGAAGGAATTTTTAGGACCAAGAAGAAATTTAACTTTGGAAACTATACATAAAATATTTCTTTTAAAATTAAAATAATTGAATTTCTTAAACTACTATCTGCTGTCAATATATCCTAACAAAGCACTTAATGTAAACCTTGACGTTATTTAAATATGAATGTTTGAAATTATTTTTTATAGACCTCAAAACAATTTTGTGTGAAAGTTTATGTAAAATTTGAGCCGCACTGCACAGATGTACAAATAAAGTATTTTTACATTATTTCTTGTTTATGTCGTTTCAAGCCCCCCCCAAATTTGTAATCGGTGTGTTTCATCACCTAAAAGTAGTTTCATTCAACTTTTTTGCTAATTAGAAACTTACTCGATGGATTTACGCAGAGTAAATTTGATTTTCGAGTTTTTTTTAACCCATTTGTAAGTATTTCAATTGTTCCAACTAAAATGAAATTCAGGGTAATATAAAGTCGTAAAATGACAATATGTCATGTTCCATTTCTTTCAATTTAAAAGTTTTTAATCTAGTGTGAATAAAATCATTGCAAACGTTTCAACCAAGCCTAAACGTCGAGTTAGATGTATTGCAGAAAGCTCACTATTTTCAAATTAATTGGGGTTGTAAATTTGGTACTTTTTGATGCTCATGTTTTCATGCAAGAGAAAGGGGACTCCCCAAAATGCTAAATTGTTGTGTTTTCCTTTTTGGACCACATAATAACCTCATTGTTTTTTCCATGACCCCATATTTCTGAAATAACGACATTTTATCCTTTTTACCAATATTTTTAACCATAAAATCCATTTCCTCTAATTTTGTGATTTTTTTTCAATATATCAGTTTTGCTATAATTTATTACATATTTTATTGTATTAACATATTTAATCAACCTATGAAATATATACGTTGTTGTCCAAAATAATCTTTCGATACATAAAAATAATGATATTACCTAACCAATCTGATTTATTTAAAAATAGGCAAAACGCAAACCTCATTATAATTGTCTAATCCAATTTGATCAAAGTGTTCCTGATATGCAAATCATGGTGTTACATCATCCAAAGGCAGCGCAAGCGCTGTGTACGTAGTATGTTTCCCAGCGAACTTCTTCAATTCTGGATTTGATTTTCGTGTTTATCGACTTAAAAGAGTTTTTTTATGGTTCCGAAGTATCAATTAGAAGAATCTTTAAAGTGACTAGCTATATCAGCCTTTTCCTTTCCGAAGCTGGACAAACATTGATGGAAATGACAAAATGGCTGAATGTTTCACGACATATCGTCTTTGTCTTCTGGAAAGAATTTCGGAACTGCTGCTAGAAAGCCTTAACAAGGTCATAGAAGAAGAATAACTCCTTCTTAAGATTGGTATCTGTCCGTAACTGCCCTTTGGAACAGGGAGTCGACGGCTAAGCAGCTGAGTTTACAGCTTGCAGCCGCTACTGAAACTTTCATATCGCGACAAACTATATAAAAAAATCTTAATAAAAATTATTTAATGCCAGAGAGCCAATGGTATGTGTTTCACTGTCCTCATAACATAAAAGGACCTGCCTGAATTGGGGCAGATAATATCGGATCTGGAGTGAACAAAAATGGGCCGGTGTTCTCCTCAGTTACGAGTCGAGGATTAGTTTAACTTCTAATTCTAAATGTGTTTACATCTGGAGAAAGCTAGGAACTTGAAATCTTCCCACCAATATTAGGGAATATGGCTGTTATAGCGGTTCAGATCTGATAATGTGGGAAAGCATAATGATCAATGGACGTACTACCCTGCATGTATTCGAAAGAGGATCTGTGTCTGGCCAGAGATATCGAGATGAAATTTTAGAACCTTACGTAAGGCTTTTTAGAGGTATATATAGATCTGACTTTCATCTTATAGATGAGAATGCGCGTCCACTTCGAGCAAGAAGAATTTCTTGAAAGCAAAGGCATTGAGCGAATAAACTGGCCAGCCAAATATCCTCATTTGAATCCGATTGAGAACTTATAAGGCGCCCTTGGAAGATTTGTTACACTGTGAAATCCTCTTAGAGATCGCAATGCCTTGAAGACCGCTTTGCTGGAAGAGTGAAACTTATTGTCCCAAACTCTAACTGCCTTATGGAGAGCACGGAATCGCGTTGAATTGTGACGTGTATACGAATTAGGGGAGATCACATTCCTTATTGATGTCAAAAACCCGGCATTTGTTTCCGAGTTATTCAGTTTTTCCATGTCACACATCATTTCAATTTTAATTGTTTCATTATTAGTTTTGTATCGTATGCACTCATATTGGATTTTTCAGTTTGTATTCATGTGTTATAATGTATCATGCAAATTGTTGTTCAGAAATCAGTGCTTCTAATTTAATTAGATAATTTTGGACACCAGTTTGGATTTAGATAATGTTGACTAATAAATATTTGTTTGTAATTATGTACGGTCAAATAAATTCGAATTGCAAATAAGAGTTTCTTAATTGTTCTAATTTTGAATTTGAGCTGTATATGATTTAGAATATTAAGTTTAAAAGGTTTTAAACGCATTTATAGAGTAAATTATATATAAATATATATATATAGCCTATCCTAAACCTAGTCGAGCAATGTGAATATATATAACATGCAATTTGATTAGAAACAGGAAATTTATACAGGAGCCTTCATATGGTGGCAAATGGTGAACTTTATTTTCGACTTAATTATTAACAATTTTTGTACTCTTTTGCATACTTACTTCGCATAGTTATATGGATTTTTGAAAAAACTGATTTACATCTCCAGAACAGGAAGTTGAAATCCTTAGTGAACCCCATACTCCTCTGAGTCCATATGGTTTATTATCTATAGCCAATCCTGAGAAATAGGTGTTGCAAGGAAACTGTAGATTTAAATTGGAACTGGCATCTCTAGAACCGGAAGTGGAAATCCTTAATGAGACTCCTTATCCTACTAGAATGTAATGCTGAATCGATATATGTCATCATCTAAGCTCTATCTATAGCTTATTTTAAAAAATAAGCTATAAAAATAAGCTAAGAAAATAAGCTTTTTTAGTTGAGAGTGGAAATCCTTAATGAGTCATCTACCCCCCCCCCCCACACACACACACCCCACCCCTCTCCGGAGTTTAGTACTGAAAAAATATCAGCCTTTATATAAGTTCTATCTATAGCTAATCCTGAGACATAAATGTTTCAAGGATAATTTTAGAAGCGAAAGTGGAAAAAGAATCCAAGTAGAAATAGTTAGTGAGATATCCAGTCGCCTCCAGAATTTGATGTTGAATCCATATTACTTATCATAAGCTCTATTTATAGCCAATCTTGAAATATTGATAAATATTTCAAAGAAAATGAACCGGAATTTAAAATGCTTGGTGATTCCACCTACCTCCTTTGAAATGCGGTGTTGAATTCATACCAGTCATCATCTAAGCTTTATCTATAATTGATCCTGAGAAATAGATTCTTTAAAAATATGCTTAATTAGAAACATCAAAACATAGATGGCAAATCTGATCTTCACCAGTAATTTTATCTGTTAGTTGTCATAAAATTTTGATCCCCCAAGAAAAAGTAAATAATGTAGATCATCGTCTTGAAACTGCGTTCATATTCCGTCCCACTCTCAATTTGTATTGTTTTAAGCAGAAATATCTTATTCATGTGCCATTGAGAAGCAACAGATTCTGCGTCCGTGTGAATTCCCCACATCCGTTTGTTGTGGGAAGTTTTGGAAAACATTTTGAGTGTGTCCAGGTCCGTAGGCTATTCATTTCGGTGTCACTTATATTGCTTTATTTTGGAAAGATTTAAATTTTGTCACCAAGGCAACGGGGAATGGCACACACCCGGGGTGGTGCACTAAGCACAGCATGGGTCTTCCGCTCGACGTACATCGTGAAGCTCTATGAGGTCACTACACTGTGCCGCTTGGTTGCCATGGTTACCGGAAAGGGAGAAGCGCCCCACCATCGACTCCGAACACCTTCCTTCTCTTTCCTAACTTTGTCTCGAACTTGGTTTGAGGAGGGGGTTCATCAAAGCACACCACCCGCTCAAAGGTACAACACTCTTTAACTCCTTTTAAGAAATACAGGTCATTGGAACATGTTTAAAAAATATGAAGATAATTTTTTATTTTATTTTATTATTTATTATTTTCGAAGTATGAGACATTAAAATCAATCTTGCTATTTATATCAAATGGAAAAACAAATACCATTTCCTTTTGCAATTTCAGTACGTTCTTCAGAGTTTATTTACTTAATGTTGAAAAAATGTTATATTTAATAACTACAAACTACGACGATTTATATTGCTGTTTGGTTAGATACATTTAAAAAAGACACAATGATCTACCAAAGTCTCTGTATATTTTCGGAAAAATAGTTTAAGAGAGTACCGTTTCTTATAACCCATAATGATCATAAAATTTGACCAACGGAATATGGTTGGAAAAAAATGTATATTTGCAAAAACTGTCTGTGGCTTTTGGCAGGGAGTTAGCTGCTATCGATCTCTCCCACCCCCATCCAAAAGGACCAAAAAATTGCTCATAATGATTATGGATGAAACTAGTGTCGTTTTATAGTTATCTTACTTTCTTTCGACTCAGGCCGTCCGATCCACCCTAAAGTGTAAGGTATCTGTTTGGACGGCCGGGACAGTGCCACCCAATTTAGACCGGAGCCCAGTAGGGGCAGCATCCACAGAGACCGTACCTTCCATGCCCTATCTCCAACCTCTCGAAAGGACTTTCGGACCCATAGATTTGACGTTGTTGTTGTTGAGACCCAGAACGTCCGACCTACCAGAATGGTGTTAGGTAACTGTTTGGACGACCGGGAAGTGCCATCCAATTTAGACCGGAACCCAGTGGAGGAGACATCCACAGGGACCGTACCCTCCTTCCCCTACTACCAACCTTTCGGAAGGACTTACGGACCCACATGTTTAACGTGATCGTACTCCGCGTGAACAAGGTGGCAGTTTTGGCAGTGGCTGGAATCGAACCCGGCCGACTCCAGCGCGCGCAACTCCAGCGCGATGATCACTGGGCTACCGCACCCCATAGATTTGACGTGTCGTTGCTCGCGTTAACACGGGGATAGTTTGGGTAATACCATGAATCAAACTCAGGTCCTCTGAGTGCGATCCCCATGCCTTAACCACTGGGCTATACCACTCATTTTTTATAGATATCTGTGTACGGTAAGGAAGGCGTAAGGTATTTTTATAGATATCACTCTTCAGTATTGTAAAACACAAAATATGATCAAGAAATCCGAGGCTAAAGGAATCAGACCACTTTATGGGCAGATAACCAACTTAACGCCAACAGTACGTTTAGTATTGTCAATATAACATTTATAACTATTTTCATGGGAAATTTTTCTGAGCAGTCAAATTACGCCGTATCAATGTTTATAGTAAAGTCATATTTATATGAAACTAATCTGGCATTATGAGACTCTGACATTATAAACTATGCTAATTATGAAATTAATCTGGCAAGTATATTATTATAATGAGACATATTACATTTCTGGAAGTAATAAAAATATCTAATATAGAAGGATGGAACATTCAATATTTGTTTGTTTTCTTTATTAGTGAATTAACTTAAAACTCTTTAGCTGTCCTGACGCGAAACATATTTCCAATTAAAATAGCATGCATATCTGCTAATTTGTGTTATTTGTTACGTTTTCTCTCTAAATCTGGGACTTGCGCCAAAGATTTAAACAAATTTTATCCACAGTTGCCATTTCGAAAGAAAAAGGTAAAATGATAGTGATTTTAAACCACGAATAAAATTCCATGAAAGAGCGATTGAATAATGTAACCAGATTATATGTATATTTACAAAGTTCCGCAATTAGTTGTACTATTTTCAGTTTCGACGGAACAATTTTTATATCTGTCTATATTAAGAAATTTTTGTTTATTTCCAATGGCAGAGAATAAGGCATACATTATACAGGTAGAACAGAACTCATATAACGTGAAAAGTCAATATCTCATCATTTGGCCTCTAGCGTTCCAATACTTCTCCACCTCAGAAGCTCCACGCAGCACCGGGCACCTTCCGATGTGGGTCCTGTCCATTTCTTCATTTAACCCACAAAGTGGGCAATTTGGGCTAGAAAAAATACCAACACGATAGAGATGGCTCGCCAGGCAATCGTGACCAATTTCGAGCCTAAAATTGGCCACTGCTTTTTCCCGTGGTTTGTCTGATATTTTCCTTTCCAAGATGTTCCTCCAGCCCTTATTAGAGACAAGCATCATAAGTTCTCCTCTCCATTTTTGTTTAAAAAATTTGCGAATATATAGTTTCACGGAATGGAAGGAACAATTTGTAGATATCTTTTGAACTATTTATGTACCTTTTTTTGCAAGTTTATCGGCCTGGTCGTTTCCGTAAAAGCCACAATGTCCAGGGATCCATTGTAAGGCAATCTCTTTACCCCCTAGTCTCAATTTCTCCAAAAGAATTTGGCATTCAAGAATTTCCTCGGAGATTGGACAAGCTCCTGATCCAATAGCCTGTAGTGCTGCCCTTGAGTCCAAGAGAATGGCCACTCTGTCGTAGCAGAAATTTGGGGCATTAATCTGTCTTAGGGCTACACAAATACCCATCACCTCGCCATCAAAAGTAGTTTTCCGCGTACCCACGGGTATGTAGAACGAAAACTGGGCGGGAAAAATTCCCTCACCGGCATTTGGTGAGCCCTCAGTAAATGAACCATCCGTGTAGATGTGAAACCAGTCCGGTTCAGAGTAAAGTGTATGTATAGTCTCAAGGGCCAAAATTTTTAAAGTGTCTTGACATGTTTGATTTTTCAAACTACGTTGAATATGATCTAAGTTAACATTTCTGCCAGTCAAGTCCAATGGACTACGGGGTCTCAGAAAACCCCGAAAAGTCTCATTTTCCAATTCAAGGTCTGACCTGAGTTCAATCACCTTCTGGAGGAATCCATCCTGGGTTGTAAGATTCCTATGGTCATTTTTATAACAATAGAAATATTAAAAAATAACCCTGCGAAATTTTAACATTGCATTGCGAATAGACGTCAAAATGTAGAAATTAGAAAATTTGCATATAAACTAATATGAACTGGTACATGGCGAAGACTTGATTAGAATTTGGATTTAAGCTTTGGTTAATTAAATATTTATTAATAAAATTTAGCTTTGCTAATATGGCTAAAGATTTAATGACTCATAATTTTTAGAAACGCGGCATCCATTGAAAACTTTTTTATACACTATGGTATACTGGCTCCCGCTCAATCTGATTGGGCCTTGCCTTAGCCCCACCCCCTTCCCTTTACTACCCTATTACTTACCAGATCAGCCATCCAAGACCATCATTCGACTTCATTCACTGCTGTAGCAAGTTACTTCAACAACAGCACCCTCCAAGTAGCAGAGTGCCTTACAGTCGACTTCAATCATCGCATAAACTAACAAACTGAATAATTGCTATAGTAGATGTGGGGTTACGCATCAGGTGATGCAGGCACCCCGAAATCATTCGTCTTGGCTTGGCTTGAAACGCGGCATTATTTACTTATTCGGAGGTGTTGGCGAGCCGACTTCCAACTTACCTGTGATTGGTTTTAGCAGAACCGTCACAATGATGGCTGATGACTGAATCCCTGAAGAATAGAAAGCATTAATAAATACAATTTTTAATTCTAGATTAGACTACAACGTTATTTGGTACACTTGAAATTAGTTGCCGCGACAGGGTGGGCAGAGCTTATAACCACGCTACAAGAACGGTTATTGCTCTTAATCCACAACACCAACAACACGACATTGAAAGCGACTTTCAAACGTGAAAAAAACTTTATGCTCATAGCTTATTCCGACAGTTATAATTATTAAAAGTGCAGATATATTTATCTTCCTCCATAGTTACAAAAATTGTAATAAATTTACAATGATTATCCACAATTGTTAATTCATATTTTTTTCTGAACGTGAAAATTTTGGCGATCGTATTGAGCAAATGCAGATCGTCTAATTTCACAAAAATTTAAATTTTAAAACTGAAATGAAAAAGCCATTAACGTAATTCAACTCTGTAGATTATTATATAATGAAAAATCTGATGTGAGTATCATAAGACTTTCCTTATATAGTGCAATGAATTTACTAATTTCACAGTGAAAAAATGATTTATGAGATCCACAGCACAGTGTCTTTAATGTTGAATTGTACATGTGTTTATTTTGACTCTTTTCTGGATGACAACATGTAAAACTGTTTTGAAGTACCCAACTAGCTTATATTTCAAGCAACTCTAAATTGACAATTCTCAACATCGTCAATTTAGAGTGTGTCAACAAGTGTTGCAGACTTCCTCAATAAGTAATATAGTCCATATATTAAAATATTTTAATAATTAATTTATCAACATGGCGTCATTTTCGTCAACTTGTGTCATTTTTGCAATTTTAACGATATTTTTGTCAATCTAGGGCGAAATATCGCGATATCTGACAATATTTCGCTAGATTATTCGCCAAGTGTTACAGACACAAACGAAGACAAGAACATTTCTTATATACTAGAAGGTATGCCAGTCATATGATGGAATTCAAAATTTTTAAAACATTACCTCCCATTAACGACATTTTTATCAATTTGGCGATATTTTTATCACTCTTGCCACATTTTCGTTAATTTGGCAACATTTAAAAACGTCGCCAAGCTTTATGAACTGACGGACGGGCGTAAAAATGGGTTATTCTTATGGTAGAATCTTATATTTTTCCAAGATATTGAAATTTCTTCAATTAGTCATTATTTCATTGATTAAGCGTCATTTTTATCAATTTGGCGATATTTTCTTCAATTTAGCATTATTTAAGCGGTCAATCCGCTTAATTAGTCGCCAAAATTTTGCCAAGCGTTACGGATGGAGAAATGGGTTATTCGTATAGTAGATAAATTACTATTGGCAAATTGTAAGAGTAAAGATACAAAATTATTACCCAAATTATCTTCTTTCTTGAATGAAAAGAACTAGTTCTACGAGAATGATGTTAACAAATTTATCGCATAATATCACATAGGAAAAGTGAATGTATTTCACAATAGTTTATACTTTTTATTTATTTCATGTGATTTTTTGATAAATTTATCTGATAAACGCGCAATATCTCGAGAACGGTTCATGAAAGCGTTCTAAAGTTTGTGTCCATAATTTTCTAATGAAAAATTTAGATGTAGGTGATGCATATATCCTTTCCTTTAAATATCCACATCATCACGTAGAAATACTGAGTGCCTCAATTTTGCTAATCTTTTCGTCAGAAGCGGTATTTTATTTCACCAAGTAGGTTAACCCCAGCAGACAGGAAAACAAGCATTACAGAATTACAAGAACCGCATTATTTATATATATGGTAGTTGAAAATGGATCTAACTAATTTTTTAATTAATATATGTAAAAAATAAGAGAGCGAATATATCTTCACATTTCCCACAGCACAAATAACACTTGTTTTGAACTTGGATGTAGGCTAGAATTAGATGTATTCTAAACATTTATTCTTCGGTTTATTTATCTTGTCAGATTTGTCTGTGAGACGTGCATGCGAGGGCATAAGCTGAACTAGAAATTTCCACCCTCGCTCCCTTTCTTTATATCTCAAATGTTTTTTTGCTTTTGGTTGGATATCGATCCTTTTTTTTTTAGGTTTATAAAGACGATTTCATATCTTTTGAACTTTATATGGGGGGATATCATTGTCAATTTCTTTTATTCAGGTGGCACTTTAAAGAATAAATAAATATTAATCACTTGAATATATCATTTACTAAGACGTATAAATATCACTAATACACTTTGCAATAGCAATATACTGGTTAAATAATAACACTGATACTTGTACATATAAAGATATCTGACAATGTTTTGCGTCATTTTGCGTTAGTTTTATAAGATGGCAGCATTTTAAAAAAGAGGACAACATTTTTTGCCAGAATTGCAAAAGTTATTCCACAAATCGCAATTAATTTAAGACCCTCAGACCCCTAATTAAATGTACGAACAGTATAACTCGTCATTATACTCGTCATACGATGCATCTGCGTTTCAAACATCGCCCAATATTGAGTCTGCTATCAAATGTTATTCGAAATTCGACGATTATTACGCTTATCGGGGACCATTCAAAGAAATTTCTCGTAAATATAAAATAGTAAAAAGGTAAATGAAACTAAATTAAATACGAAGTTAGGACTTTTGCCAGCTTTTATAATGTTTTTGTATTTTATATTGTGTTTGTTATGCAGAAAACATCGAATTTTTAAAGGGCAGTCAAAATTCGATATCCAGGATCATTTTTGGCACATCCTTATAATGAACTACCTCGGGCCTTTAATATAAAATAAATTTTGAACCACTACACACCCAGCCAGTAAGGGAGTCGTCCCTCTCATACGTGGATTGGACCCGTCACAGACGAAACGGCCAGCAAACATCAATGTGTACTTCGAAACTTTTGCGATCTAGGAAACTTCGGTGTTCAATGGACGGTTTTTTGCGTTCAGTGGCTGCCTTAGCCACTAAGTTTAGGAAGCTATATCATCCTCCATTGAGGATAAGTATGGACGGAATTAGAGACGGGGCACGTGCGCCAGGTGACGGTAACACTGGGCACTGCTTTTTTAGCCAAACCCTGACTTTGCATAAGGTGAAAATAAGCCTAGCTGGGATAAGAATAATTACATTTTAATAATTTCTTTGAAATTCCACTGCACAAATGTTGTATTAAAAAGCCTAAAATTGCTATTACAAATAAAACATAGACGATTTAAACAGAAAATATTTGCGTTTTTCTTACAAACATCATTTATGATGCATTGATTAACACCTGACCATTTTTCTTAACAAAATAGGAGGCATGCAAATAAACAATACCATCGTACTAAATTAAACATACAGCCGATAATGAAATATAATATTTTGGGCAAATAGTTTTATTTTTACTGATTAAAAGAAAAGTTTGAGGTTCTGTGATAACCATCTATGATTAAAAACATCTAACACCGCACCTAACTCATCAATGTTTCAAAAACAACATCTATGTGTAACACTGAATTAAAACTACCCCAAAACGTTTAACATGTACTGCACTATTATTAGGAAGAAAATTTTGGATTTTTTTCTTCGACAATTCGTCTATTGCTACACCGTGTATTGAGTGTGTTAATATGTATTTCAGCTATCTTCAAAGAATTACGTGTAAATCCAGGTATTGGCTTGTGCTCGTTTTAATTGGATTACAAGTCATGTTTGATAATTCAAGAATGTAAGAACTCTCAATGTTCTACTATTTATACTATTTACCTGATGAAACTAAATTTAAAACTGATTATTCAGTCTAACGTTTCTGATATTTATGACACCTCGCCTAAGCACCGATAGTAAATCAGTATTTGAATTTTTTTTTCTGAAAATGCATATTATTTTTACAAAATATCAGAGAGAATCACATTAGTTGTGTTTAATTTATTATACCTGATGATTTCACCATTTATTGTGTGACAATAAAACCCTTTGCAGGTAAATTTGAGTAATTAACATTGTGAAAAACTTTGTGCCGTGGATATTATACATTTTGTTTCACTTAGTTAAATGAAACAAAAATTTGTAAAATTAAGGATTTTTAAGAATTTGCCCAGATGTATTTGTGTTCATTTGACACGTTTGTAATTAGTTTGAGAGATTGTTAAGGTGGTAATGGCAATACGTAAATATAACAGCATAAGTCAATAAATAAAATACACTTACAAAGGATAAGGAAAACTTAAACAACGTATACAACTTGTTTATTGTCAAATTATTTTGTCTTTCATAAATTCTACAGTATTTCTGATAGTTTAGCTATGGCGCTATGGGTAATCGACTTAATCCTATTCTCAGTGACATCTATGTGCATTATTTTGTGTCAAGTTTTTTGAAATTATCCAGTTTGTTTTTTATACTCGTTATGTTGATGACAGTTTTGCTCTTCTGGATCAAACTTCTAATGATATCGATGGTATTTTGGATATTTTGAATTCTATTAATCCTTGCATTCAGTTTACCTATGAAATGGAAAAGAACGTTTACGTCTTACGTTTTTGGATGTCTTAGAATTTCTCGCTAGGGTCTTTCGTAAACCTTTTTCGATCTCTCTACCTCCACAAAAAAATTCTTAACATCCGCCTAACTAGAAATTTGCTGCTTTCAATAAGTTTGTCCATCGTGCATTGAAAGTTTGTTCTACTACAACAAAAACAATATTACTGCCCTATTGTATTGTTTATCTAACTTTCAAATTTTCTTACGGCAACACTCAATTATTATGGACTCGATTTTCAAATTATATCGTTTCCAAAATTACAGTAAAGTGTAGTTTAGCTGATGCCATGCTTCAAAATATTTCAGTTAATAATAAAGTTAGAAAAGTAAAACTGCGGCCCCGACAAATAGTTTTTCTTATTTAATTTCCCTACAACAGATAATATATGCAAAAAAAGAAAAAAAAGTTTATAAGCGGTGCTTTGATGTTCTCCTGACTTCTCTTGTATTTTGATTGCTATGTGAATAAAAAATCGTGCCCAGTTTGAGCATGACATGTTTACGTTACATCAAGTCCAAGTCCATTATTGAATAACTAATATCAAGGTATTTTATTAGTATGTCCAAATTAGTGTGAATCGGAAAAGGTAATGAAAACTAAGAGCCGAAAATGCGATTGGATGAGGTGGCGATCCAAAACTTCTAGAAAAAAATAAACAAAATTCCATTTTGCTGGCATGATCTTACAAAGTATCTATATAAATAAAATTAAAAAACTGTCTGCCTATATGTGTTTGTATCATCATCACGGGAGAACGACTGCATAGAATTTCATGAAATTGTGTGGGTAGCCTTGGAACAATTAAACTTAAAATTTAATCCATGTTTCGAGTTTCTTGGACTAGGGGTTGTCTAGATAACTTCCCATAGATATAGCATTATGCAGACGATATTTATTCTGCCAATTTATTTAAAGAAAATTATGCCATGTCGTTTAACAACGGATTTAAATCCAAATGTCATTATGATGCAGACGATTTCTATTAAATCTTTTCCGATTTAAATAATAAAGAAATGCATGTAAAATAAATTTTATCGAAACTGCATTTTTGACTGGATTATATCCATTACGGCCTTCAAGTTTAAAGATTACGGGGATTATTGATATTTTCAATTTATTGCCTCATTTGTTTTATTTTGGCTAATTTTTTTTTAAACTCATATATTGTAGTACGGGTAATCTTCTACTAAATACTCGGGTATATTTTCTAATCTACGAGAATACAAGTAGTACGGATATATCTTCTCATATAATTTTAGTGCATTCATTTTGAAATATATTTAGCCAAAATTGCGCAAAATTGTGTTCTACGTACTTGATCTTTTAAAGAAAACGCCCTGCCAGGAGACTTTTTTCGAAGTTATGTTAAAACTGGTGATAGCCATCTCGATAGCTTTACACTGGAAAAATTAAGGACATTTTCTGTATAGAAAAAAGAATCTCTCCGTACTAAGTTTTCATTTCAACCTAACTATTTTATGCCTATAATATATTCTACTGATTCAGTCACACTTATATAAAAGCTTAATTCTGCAACAATTTTGATATAAGTTGGTTGAGTAATTTTAGTAATATTACAATAGTTGAGTAATATTACAACCAAGGCCTTGGTGAGGGGTGAGGCGGCTAGGTGATCGCCTCTGGTGCCCTTTCATAGGGGAGCCAAAATCGAATTATTAGTTTATAGTTTTAAAATATGAAACGTTGTATAATTTCTTTTTAGGAGCAATAATATAAATATATTGCTCCTAAAAATAAGTTATACAAAGATATATATATATATTTTACAATACCTATTTCAAAATGTAAAAACCAATGAAATTGAGGCGCCAAAATAATATTGAGTAATTTTAGTAATATTATAGTAGTTGAGTAATATTACAATCAGGTCCGTGCAATCAGGTCGTCCGAGGCGATCGCTGCGGGCGCCTTTCATAGGAGCTCCAAAATCGAATTATTAATTTATAGTTTTTAAATATGAAATTTTGTATAACTTCTTTTTAGGAGCAATAATATGAATATATTGCTCCTAAAAAGAAGTATACGCTTCCTTTTAGGAGGAATAGTATAAATATACTGCTCCTAAAGAGAAGTTATACAAAGGTATATATATTTTTTTTAACAATACCTATTTCAAAATGTAAACACCAATGAAATTGGGGCGCCAAAATAAAACTGACGTCATTTAGATAAAATAAAATACATATACCTATATATTAATATTAAATCCTTTTGCAATCTTTTCTGAAAAAAGGTAAAACAAAAAAAACTTAAACACTTTAAAAGCGCCAATTTTATCCGATCATCAAATTAAATCATCAAAATATAAAAAATAATTTCCTCAGTTGCTTTTTCATTGTACCAGAAACTTAAGACAGGCGGTGCCGAAATGGATAAAAAATATGAAACATTCTGAAAATAATAAAAAAAATTATTTAAACGTAGTATTTTCCTATGAGTAAAGCACTATTTGTATAAGGATGTTAATAAAGAGTCGATAGTTGTCAGAAAGAAAAAAAAAAGGAAATATTATTTTACACCACATCGTCTCCCAATTAACGGTGTTAATTAAATCAGAGGTGTAAAAAATGACAAATTTCAGAAAAACAAGTTGAATCCTAAATATTTCTTGGTAACAAAAACGCTCTTCACACTATGACACCGAAATAAAAGAATTTAATTTCAGAGAAAATAAAAAGAAATTTCTATATACACTATTTTTACTAGAAATGATGACTACTTGAATCGATGATATTAAAATTTAAAAAAATGACAATTCTCAGAAAAATACAAAAATCACAAAAAATCATTTTTCTAAGTTTCACTTGCAGATATATCCAAATGGCGTTCGGACATCAATTGGGGATTGGTGGGCTTAGGGGGGGGGGGGGAGGAGTCACGATGAAAAGTAAATTCTTAAAAAAATTCCCCCATTACCTAATTTCAGTGCCTTTTGCGTTCAGAGTACTGAAATAAAATGATTGATACAGAATATGAAAATATATAAACGTTCTTTAAACATTCTATTCACATAAAAATTCAATATGTCTGTTCAGTCATTGGTCAGTATGATAGACCCAACACACACACACACACACACACACACACACCACCACCAAAACCACCACTTAATCGTGTTATCATGACTTAATTACCAATAAATAACTTTAATTTTTCACTTTTTATTTTCTTAAAATTTGTATCGGTATTTAGGCGACCTCAAATCCATCAAATCACCCTCTCAAATGTAACACTGACCCCACATTACTCGAAAAATAATAGTATTTTGAATAGAGGCTATTTGAGTGGTCTAGTCCTCTAATGGGTAATTTTAAGTTTTTAACAAGCACCCTGAGTAGATATGAGGTCTGATGAGGTCCGTGTGAGGTCTGATGACCAAGCGATGGAAAAAGTGGCGGTTTGCTATTTATTCTTTGTATTCATGGTCTGCTAAGTACTACCGTCTGCACCGGCAACACAGCTGAAAACAGAGTATATTGGACTTGAATTCTTGGAAACTTTATCTAAACAGCAGTCGCCTCAAGATATTTTTCTTTAGGAAAACATCCTAAATCATGGCAATAAATCAACAGGACATGGCGTACTATGATTTTCTTTCTGCATACAATTGCTCACACGTGGTAAGAAACGTGCAACCTCGGGTAGGCACGCATGCTGCACAACGATTTCCCATACTTTTGATGAGGGTTTGGATGAGTTGTGTGCTCAAAAAGTTCCAAGCCTCACAGAGAGCAGTTTTCAATCCCGGAACGGAACTTGGTGGGTAGCGGACAGCTACAAGATGTCTCCCGAGCATATCCCACACATACTCTATTGGATTCAGATCAGGAGAGTTGGCAGGCCACTGCATGTGCTGGATATCTTCAGTTTGAAGGAAGTCGTCGACTAAGGCCACACGGTGAGGAGGCGGGTTACAATCCATGAATATGAAATCAGGACCAACAGTACCTCGAAACAATTTAACGGTAGGCTCAAGGACTATCGTCTCTGTATTTTTGACCAGTAACCGACCCCATGTCAAAGATGTGGAGGTCTATGCGGCCGTCCATCATGATACCTGTCCAGACCATGACTCTCCCAAACGGAAAGCGATGTCTTTCCGTGATGTTTCACTGGTAAAAACACGTTCCACATTCTCTCCAGTTCGTGGTACGACGAGAATCAGTTTGCAGGCTAAACCTGGACTCGTCACTGAACATGACATTGCCCCACTGTTGTCCACTCCACTTCCGATATTCCAAACTCCACTGTAAACGAGCGCGATTTTGTGCAGACATCAAGGGGATGCAAACAGTTGATCTTCTGGCATAGAAACCAACATGTCTGAGTCTCCTGCACACAGTTTGTCGTCTCGAAATAATGACTCCTATGGTGGCTGTCAGGGCTGAAACCAGCTGTCTGGCAGAAAGGTTCCTCTGACGTCGCACAGTTATCACCAAATATCTGTCTTGCCGAGCGGTTGTTACCCTTGGCCGACCTGGTACTGGTCGTCGGGTAACATCTCCAGTGGTTTGTAACCTCTGCCACAGTCTGGAAATCCCACACTGAGGCACATTCCGAATTCGAGACGCTTCGGTTTGGGATCGACCGGATTCCAGCATTCCAATAATTCGTCCCTTCAAAAACATGTCCAGTTGGCATCTTTGTGACATCTTTCGTCCTTTTTCATTGTTAACAACGCTCCGTACCACAGCAATTACGAAATTCTGCCTCAACTGGCCATGCCACTCGAGGCCGTTTTATACTCGTTCCGACGTGCGCCGATGTTTTGCGCATGTCGACGTCGACTGAACTGTTTTGCATATGCACAATGATTTACCTTCGTCCAGGTCCGGATTTATAAGGGGGCAAAAGTGGCAATTGCCCCGTGACCCCCTCGCGGAGGGGGCCCCCCGCCGTCTCTTTATGCAAAAATGCAAACAATAATTAGAAAATTACTTTTCTAAAATAAAAGGGGCCCTTTATGCAAAAAGATAATAATTAAAAAATTACTTTAATAATAATAAAAAAAAATGTAGCGAACCTCACCGCCAAAGGCACATAGGTCACCAAATTTGGGTATGTAAGTGGCGTATGTTTCAGCTTGCAAATGCATGTTTCTGCCGAATTGTTTGGTCAGATAATGCTTAAGTTACACGTTGAGAAAAGAACCGGAAAGGGTTGCCAAAGAAAGGAAAGGACAGGCTTTGTTTTGTGCAAACTTTATTTTCCTGATCAACGCATTAACGTGTGTGCATTGAGCGAACTTCTGCGAAGAATCTGAAGTGTGTTTTTTTCATCCAGAGTATTTTTCAATGAATTTCCATTATTTCGTTTTGTATATATCTTTTGTATAAGATCTTCCGGGGCCCCTAAGTACAGCCAAGATTTGGGCCATTGGAATAAAATATTGGGCCCACCCTCTACATATTAGATCATTATTGTTTTATTTATTATTTCATTTATTAGATCATTATTGTTTCATTCATTATTAGATCATTATTGTTTCATTCATTATTAGATCATTATTGTTTCATTCATTATTAGATCATTATTGTAGTTTACATTTCTTAAGGAGACCGTCCTCCTCGAAGAAAATTTTTTTATTTTTTAAAATTAAAATTTTATATTTTATGTATGTATTTATAGATCATCTCGTATTAATTTGAGTTAAAAGTATATTTTATAGCTATCATATTTCCTTTAAAAATATGTACAATGTTCTAAAAGGTGGTGTTGACAATTTTTGATACTTGCCATTTAATTTTTTGGTTTTTGCATTTTATAATAATTTATCTTATAAAGAGCAACGGCGGAAAAATCTGTCAGAAGGAAATTTGTTTTTTTACATAGAACTGGAGAAAAAAAATCGTAACCGCATTTTTGGCAAAATATCATGGCGAACAAAATAAATCAAGATAAAAATTTTACTTAAAATTAAAATACCAAAATTCTGTTCAGACACTTTATTTATATATACATGTAATATATTTCTTGAAAATTTGCAGTTTTACATAGAAGACTCAATATGCCACGAAAAATTCAGTTTTCTGGGGCTCAGAAGCAAAAAGCCACAAAATCCAGTTATCCAAAGAGGAAAATTATCCAGTTTGCAACCTTTACCAAGCTCAGGTCATGTCTCACTTCATCTCGACAGGCAATTTTACTCCATGATGAAGGACTAGGTGAAACCTTTCCAAGTGTCAATGTAGCTCTTAGAATGTATTTGAGCATGATGATCACTAGTTGTTCCCGAGAGAGATCATTCAGCAAATTGGCACTGATAAAAAATTATTTGAGAATAACGATGACCCATGAAAGACAGAGTTCTCTATGTCTACTCGATGTAGAGAGCAGTGTTTTAAAGATGATACAGTTTGACGAATTTATTACGAATTTTTCAGATGCCAAGTGCAGAAAGAAGGACTTTCTATAGCTGTTGTTTCTATGTGTGTATAACTTCATTTACATGCAATAAATTGGCTGTGATATGTAAATTTGATAAATTATTTTCATTGACTTAAATAGCTTCGAAGTATCAGGGGTGAAAATGCAAAATTTCAAAAAAGAGAAAAATTAAAAAAAATTCCGAAATATCAGTAAATTTGGCAATTTTTCTAGAAATTTTCAGTAGATTTGGCTATTGAAAAATACAAAAAGAGAGGAAATCAGCTGAAAAAAGGAACATTTTCAGGACTGAGGTATAAATGGGAGAGAGGGGAAATGTTTTAACCCCAACTCCAATGCTTTCGCACATAATAATTTATTGGATCAAAATATGTTTTGGGAGATGAGCTTAGCTCCTCTAGTTACGCCAATGATTATCCCCCCTTTTTTAAAAATTTTTTGGGGCTTTTTTGGAGGGAGTTGGGGCTCTCCGAATCTTAACTGCCCCCCCCCCCCTCCAAGGTCTAAATCTGGCCCTGTCTTCGTCCCACGATTCTCCACAACTGATTGTTAACCATTATATCCATATTAACTCCGAATTTTTCGCATTTTACGAATTATGCTAACTTTTGAACATGAGTGCATGCAAAATACGCGAGATGAAATTCTCAACAGAATATACTAAATATGATTCTTAATATAATTATTTTAAAATAAAAGTGGAAATTATTTATGTATAATAGAGTGCTTCATGGTATAGGGCATACCACTGACTTACCGTAAATTGATATTTAATGCCAATTTATACATAAAATATTGATTTATAATTGAATAATATTGAACAAGCCACCTCGATTTAATAGTTAGTAATAATTAACAATATTTTATAAAATATTTTGCACTCCCTGTGAAATTTTTCTAGATAGCGTCACTTGTAGACAATGTTTATATACTCTTTATAATGTTTATATACTCTATATGTTTTTACCCTCAAGTTATTACATGTGGTACTTTTACCCCGCTCCCCCTAAAATTGTTATATACAGTTTCAGAAAAGACAGAGGATATCTCACTATATTTAATTTGAAATCCTCCCACTAATCTCTCGGGATTCAATTTTTTAATCTCTTCATCAATCTCTAAAAAAAATAATGGTATTCCAGGAGGAAAACAATTTAATCTAGTTCACTTAAATCATCTTTTGAAAGGTGGCCAAATTTTAAATTTTACATTGTAACAATTTCATAATGCTTATTAAATTGAGAGAGTATTTTTTCTAAAATAACAGATAAAACCATTTCACCGTGCTTAACATAACAGTACACAAGATATTGAAGTTTTTAGGAATTTAAATATAAAAAAAATGCAAAGGCACATATTAGTGGTGTCCGGTTTAGCGATAGATCGACCAACACACTAAAAAAATAAAAGTGCTAAAAAGGTTTTCTCGTAATCCATAACTTCAAAATAGATTCTCAATTTTCCCGAAACATATATAAAGTGACCCAAATATGGGCACTACACCTAATATGGGCACTGCTGTAAAAAAGACACAGATATTCATCCATTATCTATCTCCGATATTTTAAAAAGACCAACAGAAAAAAGGCTTTAAATTATCGAGCTGTAAGACTGGTGAAATCGCTTTTTCCAGAAAAAAGGTACCCAAGCATAAAGCAGCTGGCAAGTCCAAACGAGCAGCTAAGCCGAAAGCAACACCCAAGCCTAAACCCAAGACAAATGTAATATCAACTGTTGCAGCTCATCCGTCCTGCAGTGGTGTATCCAGCTCAAAAGAGTCCTGCTATTGTGTACTGTGTCGTCAAGAAAAACAATTAGACATGATGCAGTATAATACGTGCTGTGTTTGGGTACATGAAGAATGTTGTGGCCTTACAAGTAAGGAAAAATTTTATATTTTTGTATGTCTATCTTGTGCCGACTCTGATTAAAGTTTTACGTTGATTTAAGGGTTTTTTAACATAATTTTTAAGGGTGTCCATATTAGGTGCAAAGTTTCCAAATATGGGCATATGTTCCCAATATGGACACTGTCCATTATTAGCACCTATCTGATATTTTTAACTCAATTATCATTTTTCCCTGTTACCCCCTGCAAGGAGAATACATCTACCAATTTTCAAATTTTTATCTGCTAAAACAAACATTATAATAATTAAAATGCTTAGGGGTGCCCATATTTGGGTCACTTACCTTATTTATAAACGAAAACAATACATTTTGCAAGAAAAGTAATAATGTGTCGGTGTCAAAATCTGACTCTCAACTTTTAATAGATCTGCACGTTTGAAGCATTCTTAAACAGGAATTAACATTTTTCTTCATTAATGTATTCCTATTTTTGAGCCTATGTCCACGATATCTATGGAACAGATTAAACAAATAGCATAAATGTATTTGAATTATTTCTACCAACTTAAAGTTCGATAGATTTTTTGGAAAAATTTAAGTTGCAAACGCTGCTTCCATTTCAAAAACAGTAATATTTAAATTAATAATTTCAACAATTAGAAATACATTAGTTATTCAGAATTTCATTAAAATACACTCTAACACAAAAAGAAATCGACACACCAAGAAAGAATTATCTAAATGCGACACAATTTGGTACGTGTAATGTGGATGTATAGAAAAAGAAAGGATTAGAATTTCAGAATAATTGGATGATTTATTGCACTGAAAGATCTACAGAAAGTGAACACGTCAATATGGTGTTGGTCCACCTCTGGCCTTAATACAAGCTGTTACCCGACTTGGCATTGATGAAGTTACCGGATGGTATTCTGAGGGATGTCGTTCCAAATGGCCTCCAATTGACGAGCTAATTCGTCTACATTCTGGGATGGTCGCAGGCAACGCCCCATCTCAGTCCAAATATGCTCAATAGGAGATCTAGGGATCTGGCTGACCAAGGAAATGTGTCGTAAGCATACAGACAATCAGTAGAGAGGCGTTCAGTGTGTGACCTGGCATTATCTTGCTGAAAAGTTAGCCCGGGGTGGCGCGAAATGAATGGCAATACAGCGGGTCGTAGAATAGCGTCAACGTACAGCTGTGCTCTGATGGTACCATGAAAGACTATCAAAGGGGTCCGACTATCAAACGAAATGGCACTCCAGACCATTACTCCCTGTTGTCGGACCGTGTGGCGTGTGACAGTAAGATCAGGATCCTGACGATGTCCGGGCTGTCTCCAGAGACGTCTGCGCTGGTCGTCGAGACTCAGTACGAAACGGGACTCTTCACTGAAGACAATCGATTCCCAATTCGACCAATTCCACGTTGATCGGGCTTGGCACCATTGCAATCGCTGTTGACGATGCATACTGGCCAGTAATAGGCGACGTAATGGGCGCCGTGAGTATAGATTTCGCTCCCGTAGTCTTTTATTAATGGTCCTGGTGGTCACTTCTGTGTTTGTCACACGTTGGATGGTTGATAACGACGAATCCCGTACTGCCACAGCTGCTCTGACAATCGCTCTATCTTCCCATTCTGTACTCGCTCTAGGCCATCTGCTTCCCGCTTGTGTCGCTGAAATCTGCTACTCCGGACCCATTCCTGCTAACATCGTCTAATTGCTGCATCGCTCCTACCAAAATGCCGAACGATTCGTAGGTGTGTCCATCCAGCTTCATGCCGTCCGACCGCACGCCCTTTTTCAAACCCCTTCATATGTTCGTAGTGGCCGCGAATTCACCGCCAAGGCATTGTTAGAATCAATGTACGTAAACGCAATCGAAATCTACTGCACGTTTTGCTCCTGAAAGCGAGATTCGGTCCTTATATACACCACCATGGTGCTCAGTTTCAATGCTCTGTAGGTCCGACTCTTCATTCATTGGCTGCGAATTTTTGATCATTTGCATATTCGGTCAGCAGGTGTTTGCATGTACAGTTTCATTACTGTCGGATTGTTTTGCGGGGTGCGTCGATTTTTTTGTCTTAGAGTGCATTACTTCTTTTGAAATGGCAACAGCATTTTCAACAATGAATCGTATTTGTTCATGACAATAATGCTTGCAAAAACGCTCTGTTTTTTTGTAAAGCTGCTACGCACTTGTAATGAAAGCGCTGGCGAATAATGAGCGAATGAAACTCTGGCGATAAATGAGAGGCAATAGACAAGAGGAAAGGATCCCTGGTATTGGTGAGCAGTAGCGTGCAGGGTACACAAAGGCTTTTTGTGTGCGCCGGCCTGGTTGAGCTCGCGAAGGAATCTCCGACAGTTGGTGATCGTCAATAATTAGGAGACTACCCCAACAGGCGTATTACGCCAGCGCAGCAGTCGGCTTCAAAGGGCACGCAAAGCGAGCTCATCGACAACCAACGAGTAGGAGGCAAAGGCTTAAGACTCGCGAAATGAATTACGGGAGTTGGTGAGAGTTAGACAGCAAGGGGTAGACTCTAGAATTACCCCTTACATATCCGTAGCTGCCATGAAGAAGGAGCTCGTTAAGCGAAATCGGGCGGTTAATGAACTGACAGGAGGCAAAGTCCTCGAGTTTCCGGAATTTGCGAGTATAACGCCGAGTCCCAGGAGTTTGCGAGCGTTGTTGTTGCTGTTGAGACCAAGACCGTCCGACCCACCAGAAAGGTGTTGTTGTTGAAACCCAGACCGTCCGACCTACCAGAAAGGTGTAAGGTAACTGTTTGGACGGTCGGGAAGTGCCACCCAATTTAGACCGGAACCCAGTGGGGGAGGCATCCACAGGGACCGTACCCTCCTTCCCCTACCACCAACCTCTCGGAAGGACTTTCGGACCCACATGTTTAACGTGATCGTACTCCGCATGAACACGGCGGCAGTTTTGGCAGTGGCTGGAATCGAACCCGGGCCTACCGAGTGCAACTCCAGCGCGCTAACCAATGGGCTACCGCGCCCTACCAGAAAGGTGTAAGGTAACCGTTTGGATGGTCTGGAAGTGCCACCCAATTTAGACCGGAACCCAGTGGGGGAGGCATCCACAGGGACCGTACCCTCCTTCCCCTACCACCAACCTCTCGGAAGGACTTACGGACCCACATGTTTAACGTAATCGTACTCCGCATGAACACGGCGGCAGTTGTGGCAGCGTGCAAATCCAGCGCGCAAACCACCGGGCTACCGCGGCCGAAATGTGCCAACAGCACGCGGTGTTCCCAGGTGGTCACCCACCCAAGTACTAAGCGCGCCCGATGCTGCTTGACTTCGGTGATCTAACGAGAACCGGTGTTTTCAGCAGGGTAGGACCGTTGGCTACGTCATTGTAGGTGTAGACGACTTCACTAGTTTCTTGATTAATTCTGTTAAAAAATGTGTCTTTTCTGCACTGAGGAAGTGAAAGTTAAATCACAGCATGGACCCACATGAGGAGTTTGCGAACGTAACGTTGTTGTAATTTCAAAATAAGTAAATTAAATTAATGATTTAAAAATTATTTTAATTTATTCACCAATAAATTAAACTTATTGAAATAAAACTTATGCGAATTTCAATATAAATGCCACTTATAATACCAAATTTTTTACCAAATTTTCAGCCTCCCCAGTCAAAAATCTCACGCTACTCTACTGGCTACTAACACCATACCCGTTCTTCATATGAAATATACATTATAAAGATAACATAAAATTCACAATCATGTGCATGCTTTTATAGTATTCTAAATGACATTGCTATTCAAAACATTCTATTAAAATATTTAAATAAATGCTCCTAAAAAGTTTAAGAATCTATATTCTTGCTATACGGCATTATCTTCACCTGCAGATCTGAAGAATAAAACATCCTGGTCATGTCTGTAAACAAATTTACAAAAAAATATGAAATAGAGACAATATATGCCAAAATAAAAGTGCTAAAATTGCATGGGAAGATAGACCCGTACTACTTATATTCTCGCAGATTATAAGATATACACGTGTATCAGTAGAAGATTACCCGTACTATAATATATGAGTTTCAAAAATCTTTGGGAAAATAAAACAGATGACGTAATAAATAGAAAATATCAATAATCCTCGTAATATTTAAACCCGAAGACAGCAATTGATTACAATATATGCCAAAATGAAAGCGCCAAATTTGCATCGGAAGATATACCAGGTGCCACTTATATTCTCTTAAGATTAGAAGATATACCCGTTGTTGTTGTTGAGACCCAGACCGGTCGACCTACCAGAAAGGTGTAAGGTAACCGTTTGAACGGCCGGAAAGTGTCACCCAATTTAGACCGGAACCCAGAGGGGATGCATCCACAGGGACCGTACCCTCCTTCCCCTACCACCAACCTCTCGGAAGGACTTACGGACCCACATGTTTAACGTGATCGTACTCCGCATGAACACGGCGGCAGTTGTGGCAGCGTGCAAATCCAGCGCGCAAACCACCGGGCTACCGCGACCGAAATGTGCCAACAGCACGCGGTGTTCCCAGGTGGTCACCCACCCAAGTACTAACCGCGCCCGATGCTGCTTGACTTCGGTGATCTAACGAGAACCGGTGTTTTCAGCACGGCAGGGTCGTTGGCCTAGAAGATATACCCGTTGTTGTTGTTGTTGTTGTTGTTGTTGTTACCCAGACCGTCCGACCTACCAGAAAGGTGTAAGGTAACTGTTTGGACGGCAGGGAAGTGCCACCCAATTTAGACGGGAACCCAGTGGGGAAGGCATCCACAAGGACCGTACCCTCCTTCCCCTACCACCAACCTCTCGGAAGGACTTACGGACCCACATGTTTAACGTGATCGTACTTCGCGTGAACACGGCAGCAGTTTTGGCAGTGGCTGGAATCGAACCCGAGCCTACCGAGTGCAACTCCAGCGCGCTAACCAATGGGCTACCGCGCCCCAGAAGATATACCCGTGTATTAGTAGAAGATTACCCGTATTATAATATGAGTTTCAGCAGTTTTTGCCATAATAAAACAGATGACGCAATAAATTGAAAATATCAATAATGCCCGTAATCTTAAAATTCAATTTACATAAAATTTATTTTATATAAATTTGTTTATTATTTACATCGGAAAATATTTAATAAAAATAGTCTGCCGCATAAACACATTGAATTTGAATCTGTTGCTAAGCGACATGATATCATTTACTTTAAATAAATTTGCGGAAAAAATAAATATCATCTGCATAATGCTATGTATATGGAAGGTTTAACTGTGCCTTTTTCTTTAATATCTAGACAATCCCTGGTCCCAGAACCTCGAAAGTAAATTTTAAACGGGGCTATCCTAAGGCTACCCACAAAATTTCATGTAATTCGGGGCAGCTGTTCGCTGAAGATGAGACAAACATACAGCCCGATTTTCAATTTTATTTATATTGACTAGCAGTATACCCGTTCTTCGTGCGGAAAGTATATGACACTTAAAAATTCACAATCATGTGCAAATTCCTATATGATTATAAAGGACTTTGTTATTCAAAACATTATATTAGCATATTTAAATTAATGCTAATAAAAAGAAGTTTAAGAATCTCTGTTGTCGCTATACAAAATTAGCTTCACAGGCAGATCTGAAGAATAAAATATCCTGGTCCCGTTTGTAAAAAAAAATTACAACAAGAAAGATCACCTTTCTGGTAGGTCGGACGGTCTGGGTTTCAACAACAACAAGAAAGATCAATCATGCATAAGCATTGATTATGAACCACTTTTCAACTGAAATACAATCTTATTTAAACATTTCTAAAATGTGATACACTCATTGCTGATATCTTTTACATTATCACAGCACTACAGTAATTTATTATACTTAAATATTTAAAACTGTATTGAAATATAAATCACCTGATTCTCTTTGCAAAATCAATGAATATTTCATTCATATAACTTGTATTCCAGACTCCAGAGCTAAATAATTTTATGTGAAAGAAATTCAGCAATTCTTATGTAACTCACCTTACAATCGCTTGAGATATTTGCATTCTGCATAAGTCAAAATTAGGCTTCGTTGAAGAAATAATAAAAGTTTAGGGATCATTTAAAATCATAACTATTGTAATTGTGTAGGCACGGAATTTAGATACACAGATAATGCCCAGATACTCAGATAATTTATGTGTGTGTGTGTGTGTGTGTATGTATGTATTCAAAGTATTGTAATCGTGCCGAAGATCGAAACTCGAATTTTCGAAGGATCTACACGTTTTGGGACTTCTAGAACACGAAAAAACTATTTTTAGGATGACGTCTGTGTGTGTAAGGGTATATCTGTGTATGTTTCTGTGTGTCTGTGAGGATATTACATCCACTCTAATTGAAAAACTAATGGACCGAATTTCATAAAATTTGGTAGGTATGTTTTTTGTAGGAAACACTGATGTACATTAGATTACAGTACGATTTCGTAATAAAAGAATCTGCCTTCTTTGCGAAATGGCCGGCAGAAATTGCCTTTATCCATTCTGGCTAAAAACTAAAGGAACAAATTTAACAAAATTTGGTGCATAATATTTCAATAACCTACAAGTGATTTATATACCAAATTTAACAAAATTTGGTATATAAATCATTTGTAGGTTATTCTAGTACGATTCGGGAAAAAGGAACGGGCTATTTTTGCGAAATGGTCCGCAAAAATCGTTAAATATAAAAATAAAAGACTACATGTGTGCTCAATTATATGAATTAAATTCCTATTTTATACGTGATTTTTGACAACAAAAAGAATAAGCCTAACCCCATTACTCCAGGACTAGCCGTTCTTGAGATAGTCTAGTTTTTTCGTCTTTTCGCTACGCCACTTTTGACAATAACTCCAGCTATCAAATGAGAACCAAATTTAAGTTTAACATGCAAATTCAATGTCATTTAAAGTACTTATGGCTGTTATTTTGTGCAGATAAACTCAAATTATTATTGAAGAAATAAAGAGAATGTGAATATGAGTCTGCAGGGAAAGACATGTGCTGCCCACATCAGAATTTTTAACAATATTACAACAATGATTTATAGAAGTGAACGTGAATTATTTGCAGGCCATTTCGAAAAAAAGTGTATGATCTATATTTAAAGATCCACCAAATTTTTGTAGACTAAAATGTTCAACAAATTTAAGCTGTGCACCAAATTTTAACTCTCTAGGACGTAGGAAAATGCATTACAAATGCCATCAAATAAGTATATCATGAAGAGTTATATAAATTAAAAAAAAAAATTGAAAAGTTGTTATCTACCAAATTTATTTTAAACTGTGAAGCCTCTCTCATATACAAAATGATTAAACTCTTAGAAAGATATTTATTACATAATATATCTCTTTTTAACACTTTACAACAAAGTTGAAAAGTGTTTATGACTTTGTTCATTCTGTCTGTCTGTCTGTCTGTCCGTTAGCACGATAACTGCCGTAAAAATGACTTAATCAAAATGAAATTTTAGTATGTTGTTCAGACGGTCTGTAGAACGTATGGGAATATAAATGAATAATATCACCCAATTAGTTTTGGATTGAAGCCGGGTTGAAAAAATGAAATACATTGAACCCTATAGGACCTAATTTTTCAAACATTTTTTAAGCGGATTTAAAATTCACAAATTGCTTCGAAAATTTTAGGTAATATTCAAATTGTTCCATAAAATAAATAAAAAAAAATTCAGCGAAATATATTCAGTAGTTTTTTAAATAAAAATTAAAATATTAATTACACCTCTTATATGAAACGATCACGTGACCATGATATGAAACTATCACATGACCCACTTCAAAACGATATATGGCAATCTTGTTTCAAAATCGTGATTTTTTTAAGTTCTTTTTAATTCATATTGAATGTTGTATCCGTCCTAAAACTACTTTTTTTTGCTTAAATTCTGTGCATCTACATACTGAAACAACGCAATGACAATATATTTGAGTTTAAATGCTCATCTAAATTTGATTATTTCTACAACGAAGCCTATTTTTCACCTATGTAAAATGTAAACAGCAAAATATATAGAGTGAGTTGTATTAGAATTCCTGTATTTTTTTAACACAAAATAATTTAGTCCATGGAGTCTGCATGGCTGATATGAATGAAATATTAATTGATTTCATAAAGAGAAGGACGATTTTTTTCGATGAAGTTTCAAGCATAGAGTTTAATTTTTTGTAGCTCCATGGTCTTAAACAAAATGTTTAAATAAAATAAATTATTATAGTATTGTGATGAATGAAATGAACGGGAGAAAGTTATGAATGAAATCCTGTTTTTATAGAGAGATCCAGGCGTGTTATTTTTTCTATGACGTCATTTGAATAAATTTCGGTTGTTTACGATGAAGTTTTCAAATATAATAAATTATCGTAGTATTATGATAATTCTAAAACTACCGAGGAATGTATAACATTTTAGAGATGTATAAACCAGGCAGTTTATATTTCAATGCCGTCATTTGAATGAAGTTCATTTTTTTCGATGAAGATTTAAGTTTTCAAATATAATAAATTAATGCAGTATTGTGATAAGTTTCAAAATATTACCGAGGAATGTATTGCATTTTAGACTTGTTTAAATAAAATTGCATTGAAGTTGGAAAGTGTTTCATAATCAATGCTTTAAGCATGGTTGATCTTTCTTGTTTTCTTTCTGGAGGATATCCCAAAAGTCAGAATTCAATTGAATTTGTTTTTTCCCTATATTAAATAATTTTTAATTAAAAAACTACTAATATATTTTACTGAAATTTTTTTTATATATTTTATGGGATAATGTGAATATTTCCTAAAAATTTCGAAGCAATTTGTGAATTTTAAATTTGCTTAAAAAATGTTTGAAAAATTAGGTCCCATAGGGTTCAATGTATTTCTTTTTTTCAATCCGGGTTTAATAAAAAACTAATTGGGTGATATTATTTGTTTATATTCCCATAGGTCCCACAGACCTTCTGAAAAACATACTAAAATTTCATTTTGATTAAGTCATTTTTACGGCAGTCATCGTGCTAACGGACAGACAGACAGTCAGACAGACAGACAGACAGAATGAACAAAGTCATAAACACTTTTCAACTATGTTGTAAAGTGTTAATAAAATGAATAATATCGATAATCCACGTAATCATCCTTAAAACTGAAGGTCGTAATTTATTCCAATATATGCCAAAATGAAAGCACTAAAATTGTATGAGAAGATATACCCATACTACTTATATTCTCATAGATTAGAAGATATACCCGTGTATTTAGCAGGAGACTGCATGTACTACAATATATGAGTTTCAACAATTTTTGCAAAAATAAAACAAATGAGGCAATAAATTGAAAATATCAATTATCTCCGTAATCTTTAAACGTGTCAAAAATGTCCAGTCAAAAATGCATTTTCTATGAAATTTATTTTTCTATGAAACATTTTCTATGAAATTTAGTATTTACATCGGAAAAGATTTAACAAAAATAGTCTGCCGCATAAACACGTTGGATTTAAATCCATTGCTAAGCGACATGATATAATTTTTTTCAAATAAATTTGTGGAAAAAAAATATAGTCTGCACAATGCTAGGTCTATGGAAGATTTACCTTTGCTTTTTTAATTAATATCTAAACAACAACTGGTCCTAGAAACTGGAAACATGGACTCAATTTTAATTGGGGCTATTTCAAGGCTACCCACAAAATTTCACGAAATTCGGTGCAGCCGTTCCCCCGTGATCATGAGACAAATATACAGAGAGACAGACAGAAAGACAGACAGATTTCCAATTTCATTTGCATACCCGTTCTTCGTACGGAGTATATAAAATAAAAAAACTTATATCACAAACATGTGCAAATTCCTATAAATATTCTAAATGGCATTGTTATTCAGAGAATTCTATTAAAATATTTAAATTAATGCTCCTAAAAAGAAATTTAAGAATCACTATTCTCTCGCTACAAAATTATCTTTCCATGAAGATTTGACGGATGAAATATCCTGATTCAGCTTGTAAACAAATTTATAAAAAATATGAAATTAAGTCATTATATGCCAAAATAAAAGCACTAAAGTTGTATGGGAAGATATATCCCTACTACAAATATTCTGGAATATTTGAAGATATATATACCTGTGTACAAGTAGAATATTATACCCGTCTGCAATATATTTGACAATATATTTGCCATTTCAAATATATTTGCCAAAAAATAACAGTTAACGTAATAAATGGAAAATATCAATAATCCCCCTAATCTTTAAACAAAAAGGCCATAATTGATTCCAATACATGCCAAAATGAAAATGCTAAAATTGTATGGGAAGATATACCCCTACTACTTACATTCTCGTAGATTAAAAAATATACCCGTATATTTAGTAGAAGATTTTCCGCACTACATAGCCATTCTTCGTACGGAATCTATATAAATAAAAATGAAAATCTGTCTGTCTGTCTGTCTGTCTGTCTGTCTGTCTGTTTGTCACACCATCACGGGAGAACGGCTGAACCGAATTTGATGAAATTTTGTGGGTAGCCCAGAAATAGCCCCACTTAAAATTATATCCGTGTTTTGAGTTTCTACGACCAGTGGTTCTCGAGATATTAGTAAATAACGAAATTTTCGTTTGTCTCATCATCACGGAAAAACGGCAGAACCGAATTTAATGAAATTTGGTGAATAGCCTTGAAATATCCCCCCATAAATTTTGTCCAAGTTTCGAGTTTCTAAGACCTGGGGTTGTCGAGATATTAATGAAAAACGGAACTTTTTCCTAGGAGTTCTACTCCCTAACTCCGTGGTTTATCCAAACGAAAAGCTTGAAAATCGTTTGAAATTGAATTAAAATTTAATCTCTGAGTTTGATGGGAGATTTTTTGCGTTAATTAGTCACTTTCTGAAAAAATGAATTGTTTGAAACATGATTTAAAGGGGAAATCTATCTCCATGGTTCATGGTTTATTTAAAACAAGCTTTTACGGAACAATGAGAAGTATAGAGAAATCAAAATCGTTATTTAATTTCGCAGTTTATGTTATAAGACATGACATATTTAACATGTTATAAGACATGACATATTTAACATGTTATAAGATTCTATCTTATATCATGTTACTCAGAAACGCAATTAAATTAAATCTGTCTGTTAATTTTAATAATTATTTTTTCGATTTGAATAATAAATAAATGGATATAAAAATATATTTTAGAAAAGAACGATTTGATTTTTCTTATAGCATTTTTGACTGGATAATATCAATTACTGTCTTCAGGTTTAAAAATTATTATTATTTATATATTCGGGGATTATTGATTCAAGGATTATTGATATTTTCAAGTTATTATGCAATTATTTTATTATGACAAAAATTGTTTAAACTCATATATTGTATGTTGTACGAATCTTCTACAAATACACGTGTATATCTTTTAATCTACGAGAATATAAGTAGTACAGGTATATTGACATATGATTCTGGCATATGATTCTGGTATGAAGAGTACGGATATTATTGATGTTTTCAATTTATTACGTCATCTCTTTTATTTTGGCAAATATTTTTGAGACGCATATTGTAATACGGGTAATCTTCTACTAACACATTGGCATATTTTCTGATCTGCGACAATATAATTAGTACGGGGTTGCATATATTCATTCAATTCCTATTTTTTCTTCTGTAAATTTGCTTACAAAAGGGGGCAGGATGTTTTATTCTTCAGATCTGATCGTGAGGATAATTTTGCATAGTGAGAACATATATTCTTAAACTTCTCTTTAGGAGCAATAAATTTAATATTTTAACAGAATTTGCACATGATTGCGAACTTTAAGTTTCTTTAAATTATACACTCCGTACGAATAACGGGTGTGCTGATAGTGGTAAATAAATTTTACATTTTAGGAGGATATATCATGTTGCTCGGCATCGCAATTACATTAAATGTGTTTGTTAATGTTTTTATTATTTTTTTTCGATTTAAATAATAAATAAATGGATAAATGGATATAAAAGTATATCTTATGAATGGACGGTTTGATTTTTCTTTTAATTATATTAATTGCTGACTGCGTACATCAATTTCATTTATTTTGGCAAAGAGTTTTCAAGCTTATATCGTATTTAGCTACTAAACTCATATATTGTGTTTAGCCAATAAATTCATATAGCCGATTGTTGAAACAGAAAAAGAGTAGAGCGGGTATATCTTCTAATACAATTGTAGTGTTTTCATTTAGTATATTGAAACGGGATAAGAAAGTTTCATTCAGATCTGCAAATTCAAAGCTACGAATTTGGAGGGATATCGCTAATTTGACAACTTTTCTTAAACTTTGCCAAATTGACGGAAATGTCGCCAAATTGATATAAACGACACACAAACAGCTGCCATAAACCTTCGGGTTGGTCGTGTGGCTTAGGTCTTCTACATATCAATGAATTTTTTTTTTGTTTTGTTAGAAGAGAGTACTGAAATGATGTTTAGTTAGCATTTATCTGCCAGACCAACCATCCTACTTAGTAATACATTTAGCGAATTTTTAAAATGTCACCAAATTGATAAAAATGTTTTCAAATCTATAAAAATATCTTGAAATTGATAAAATTGCGCTACATAAATGATATTAATTGTTTTTTGTTAGGGGATAGTATTGTGATGATATTTCGTCAATTTGTCGCAAAGTGGAACTATCAGTTCTACAGTCCCACTTGGCGATAAATTTTTCGATTTTTTAAAATGTCGCTAATTTGACGAAACTGTCGCCAAATGTTGCATAGAAATATAACTATTTAGACGATATTTTTTCTACCAATTTATTTGAAGCAAATGATATCATGTCGCTTAGCAACGGATTTAAATCCAATGTGTTTATGCGGCAGACGATTTTTATTAAATCCTTTCCGATTTGAATAATGAAGATATGTATATAAAATAAATTTCATTGCCATTTCATTTTGGACTGGATAATATCAATTATACTCTTCAGGTTTAAACATTATTATTATTGATATTTTCCGGAATTATTGATTCAGGGATTATTGATATTTTTAAGTTATTACGCCATTGTTTTATTGCGGCAAAAATTGCTGACACACGCATATTGTACGTTGTACGAGTAATCTTCTAGGAATGCACGGGTATATCTTCTAACCTACGAGAATATAAGTAGTACAGGTATATTGGCATATATTTTGACATATATTGGCATATATATTGGAATCAAGAACAGTCTTCTGGTATGAAGATTAAGGGGATTAATTATATATTCAATTTATTACGTCGTCTGTTGTATTTTACCAAAAAACATTTGTGACTCATATTGCAAAACGGGTAATCTTCTACTAATAATCGGACATTATAAGTAGTACGTGTATATTTTCCCATATAATTTTAGCACTTTAATTTTGACATATATTGGAATAAATGACTGTCTTCAGATTTAAAGATTACGGGTTTATTGGTATTTTCAATTTATACATGTAATCTACTAATACAGGTTATATTTTCTAATATTCGCGTATATAATTAGTACGGGTCCCATACAATTTTAACGCTTTTATTTTGCATATATTGATTCAATTCCATATTTTTTTTTCATATTTGCTTACATAAGGGGTCCAAGATGTTTTATTCTTCAGATATGTAGATGAAGATAATTTTATATAGCGAGAACAGAGATTCTTAAACTTCTTTTTAGGAGCATTATATTAAATATTTTAACAGAATATTTTGATTAAACATGTCATTTAGTATACTATAAGAATTTGGGCATGATTATGAATTTCAAGTTTCTTTATATTATATACTCCGTACGAAGAACGGGTATGCTGCTAGTCTATATAAATAAAAATGAAAATCTGTCTGTCTGTCTGTCTGTCTGTTTGTCTGTCTGTTTGTCCCATCATCACGGGAGAACGGCTGAACCGAATTTGATGAAATTTTGTGGGTAACCTAGAAATAGCCCCATTTAAAATTTAGTCCGTGTTTTGAGTTTTTACAACCAGTGGTTCTCCCGGCCGACCAGATGGCTTCTCATGTCCTTGTCGACGAGTCGGTCGGTCTGGGTCTTCAACCAGTGGTTCTCGAGATATTAGTAAAAAACGAAATTTTCGTTTGTCTCATCATCACGGGAAAACGGCTGAACCGAATTTAATGAAATTTTGTGGATAGCCTTGAAATAGCCCCCCATAAATTTTGTCCAAGTTTCGAGTTTCTAAGACCAGGGGTTGTCGAGATATTAATGAAAGACGGAACTTTTTCTTAGGAGATCTACTCTCCAACTCCGTGGTTTATCCAAACGGAAAGGATGAAAATCGTTTGTTTAAAACGCCAAAATGAAATAAAACTTTATTTATGAGTTTGGTACAGGATTTTTGCATTAATTAGTCAATATAGGAAAGCATGAATTGTTTGAAACATGAATTTAAATGGAAAAATCTACCTCCATGGTTCATCTTTCACAAATTTTTACTCAACGATGAAAAGTATAAAGAAATCAAAATGGGTATTTAATTTCACATTTTATGAGGAAGATTTTATCTTATATCATGTTGTTCGGCAATGGAATGAAATTAAATGTGTTGGTAATATTTATTATTATTTTTTCTATTTGTATAATAAATAAATGGATGTAAAAATATATTTTATAAATGAACGGTTTGATTGTTATTTTAATTATATATATTGCGGACTGCGTACATCACTTTCATTTATTTAAGCAAAGAGGTTTCAAGCTCATATATTGTGTTTAGCTAATAAACTCATATATTGTGTTTACCCAATAAATTCATTTAGCAGATTGTTGAAGCAGAAAAAGAGTAGAACGGGCGTATGTATCTTCTAATACAATTTTAGTGTTTTCATTTAGTATATACAAACGGGATCAGGATATTTTATTCTTCTGATCTGCAAATTCAGAGCTACGAATTTAGCGGAATATCTCTAAATAACTTGGTAACTTTTCTTAAACTTTATCAAATTAGTGGAAATGTCTCCAAATTGATAAAAATGGCCCAAATCAAAGAAATTAAATTTGTTTTTTTAGAATAGAGTACTGAAATGATGTTTCTGCAGCATTTGTCCGGGTCAGTTCATCCATCCTACTTAGTAACACATTGAAGGAATTTTTTTAATACCACCAAATTGGTAAAAATATTTTAAATCCATAAAAATATCATGAAATTGATAAAATCGCCCTTAAAAAATGAAATTAATTGTGTTTTGTTAGGGGATAGTATTGTGATGATGTTTCGTCAATTTGTCGCAAAATGGGACTATTAGTTCTACAGTCCCACTTGGCGATAAATTTGGCGATTTTTTAAGTTATCGCTAAATTGACGAAAATGTCGCCAAACCTTTCATGGAGATTGCATTATTCAGATGATATGATTTCTATCAATTTATTTGAAGCAAATGATATCATGTCGCTTAGCAACGGATCCAATATGTTATGCGGCATACGATTTTTTATTAAATCTTTTCCGATTTGAATAATAAAAATATATATATAACATAAATTTCATTGACATTGCATTTTTGACTGGATAATATCAATTACGGTCTTCAGATTTAAACATCATTATTATTGGTATTTTCGGGGACTGTTGATTCAGGGATTATTGATATTTTCAAATTATTATGGAATTGTTTTATTATGCGAAAATTGTTGAAACTCATATATAGTACGTTGTACGAGTAATCTTCTACAAATGCATGGGTTTATCTTCTAATCTACGAGAATATAAGTAGTACAGGTATATTGGCATATATTTTGATATATATTGGCATATATTGGAATCAATTACGACCTTCTGGTATTAAGATTGCGGGGATTTTTGATACTTTCAATTTATTACGTCATCTTTTTTATTTTGGCAAATATTTTTGAGACTCATATTGCAATACGGGTAAGCTTCTACTAACACACTGGCATATTTTCTAATCTGCGACAATATAAGTAGTACGGGGTTGCATATATTGATTCAATTCCTTTTTTTTTTTGTAAATTTACTTACAAAAGGGACCAGGATGTTTTATTCTTCAGATCTGCCCGTGAATATAATTTTGCATAGTGAGAACAGATATTCTTAAACTTCTCTTTATGAGCAATAAATTTAATATTTTAACAGAATTTGCACATGATTACGAATTATAAATTTCTTTATATTATTTACTCCGTACGAAGAACGGGTATGCTGCTAGTCTATGTAAATAAAATTGAAAATCTGTCTCTCTGTCTGTCTGTCTGTTGGTCCCATCATCACGGGAGAACGGCTGAACTGAATTTGATGAAATTTTGTGGGTAGCCTAGAAATAGCCCCACTTAAAATTTAGTCTATGGTTGGAATTTGTACGACCAGTGGTTCTCGAGATGTTAGTAAAAAACGAAACTTTCGTTTGTATCATCATCACGAGAGAACGGCTGAACCAAATTTAATGAAATTTTGTGGATGACCTTGAAATAGCACCCCATAAATTTTGCCCAAGTTTCGAGTTTCTAAGGTCAGGGGTTGTCGAGATATTAATGAAAAACGGAACATTTTTTATAGGAGTTCTACTCTCCAACTCCGTGGTTTATCCAAACGGAAAGGATAAAAATCGTTTGTTTAAAGCTCCAAAGGGAATTAAAACTTTATTTTTGAGTTTGATGCAGAATTTTTGCAATAAATTGTCACTATCTGAAAGCATGAATTGTTTGAAACATGAATTTAAATGGAAAAATCTACCTCCATGTTTTATATTTCACAAGCTTTTACTCAACGATTAGTATAAAGAAATTAAAATGGTTATTTAATTTCGCATTTTATGAGGAAGATTCTATCTTATATCATGTTGCTCGGCAAAAGAATGAAATTAAATGTGTTTGTTAATGATTATTATTATTTTTTCGATTTGAATAATAAATAAATGGATATTAAAATATATCTTATAAATGAACGGTTTGATTTTTTTTTAATTATATTAATTGCGAACTGCATACATCACTTTCATGTATTTTAGCAAAGAGGTTTTAAGCTTATATATTGTGTTTAGCTAATAAACTCATATTCTGTTTACCCAATAAATGCATTTATCCAATTGTTTAAACAGAAAAATAGTAGAATGGGTATATCTTCTAATAATATTTTAGTGTTTTCATTTAGTATATACAAACTGGATCGCGACACGGGGTCAGATCTGCGAATTTAGAGCTACGAATTTGGCTGAATATCGCTAACTTGGCAAATTTCTTAAAAGTTGCCAAATTGATTGAAATGCCCGCAAATTGATAAAAATGACGTAAATCAATGAATTTTGTTTTGTTTTGTTAAAAGAAAGTACTGAAATGGTGTTTCGTTAGCATTTGTCTGTCAGTCCAACCGCCCTACTTAGTAACCCATTTAGCGAATTTTCAAAATGTCACCAAATTGATAAAAATATTTATAAATCCATAAAAATATTTTGAAATTGATAAATTGCCCTAAATAAACGAAATTGTGTTTTTTTAGGGGATAATATTTTGATGATGGTTCGTCAATTTATCGCCAAGTGGGACTGTCAGTTCTACAGTCCCACTTGGCGATAAAATTGTCGATTTTTTAAAATGTCGCCAAACCTTCATTAGAGATATTCAGACGATATTTTGACCACCAATTTATTTGAAGCAAATCATAACATGTCGCTTAACAACGGATTTATATTTAATGTGTTTATGAGGAAGAAGATTTTTATTAAATCTTTTCCGATTTTAATGATGAAGATATGTATATAAAATAAATTTCATTGTCATCGTATTTTTGACTGGATAATATCAATTACGATCTTCATGTTTAAACATTATTATTATTGATTTTTTCGGGGATTATTGATTCAGAGATTATTGATATTTTCTATTTCTTATGGCATTGTTTTATTGCGGCAAAAATTGTTGAAACTCATATATTGTACGTTGTACGAGTAATCTTCTACAAATGCACGGGTATATCTTCCAATGTAAGAGAATATAAGTAGTACATGTATATTGGCATATATTGGAATCAAGCCTTCCGGTATGAAGATTACGGGGATTATTGATATTTTTAATTTATTAAGTAATCTGTTATATATTGGCAAAAATTTTTCTAACTAAATATTATAATACGGGTAATCTTTTACTAACACTAGGACATATCTTCTAATCTATGACATTATAAGTAGTACGGGTTTATCTTCCCATATAATTTTAGCACTTTCATTTAGGCACATATTGGAATTAATTACTGCCTACTGGTTTAAAGATTACGGATTTATTGATATTTTCAATTTATATATGTAATCTACTAATACAGGTTATATCTTCTAATATTCGCGTATATAAGTGGTACGGGTCCCATACAATACGCTATTATTTTGCATATATTGATTCAATTCCATACTTTTTATAAATTTGCTTACAAAAAAGGCGAGGATATTTTATTCTTCAAATCTACCCGTGAAGATAATTTTGAATAACGAGAACAGCCATTCCTTAACTTCTTTTTAGGAGCATTACGTTAAATATTTTAACAGAATATTTTGATTAAAAATGCCATTAAGTATATTATAGGAATTTGCACATGATTGTGAATTTTAAGTTTATTTATATTATATACTCCGTACGAAGAACGGGTATGCTGCTAATCTATATAAATAAAAATGAAAATATGTCTGTCTGTCTGTCTGTCTGTCTGTCTGTCTGTCTGTTTGTCAAACCATCACGGGAGAACGGCTGAACCGAATTTGATGAAATTTTGTGGGTAGCCCAGAAATAGCCCCACTTAAAATTATATCCATGTTTTGAGTTTCTACAACCAGTGGTTCTCGAGATATTAGTAAAAAAACGAAATTTTCGTTTGTCCCATCATCACGGAAAAACGGCTGAACCGAATTTAATGAAATTTGGTGAATAGCCTTGAAATATCCCCCCATAAATTTTGCCCAAGTTTCGAGTTTCTAAGACCTGGGGTTGTCGAGATATTAATGAAAAACGGAACTTTTTCCTAGGAGTTCTACTCCCTAACTCCGTGGTTTATCCAAACGAAAAGCTTGAAAATCGTTTGAAAGTGAATTAAAATTTAATCTCTGAGTTTGATGGGAGATTTTTTGCGTTAATTAGTCACTTTCTGAAACATGAATTGTTTGAAACATGATTTAAAGGGGAAATCTATCTCCATGGTTCATGGTTTATTTAAAACAAGCTTTTACGGAACAATGAGAAGTATAGAGAAATCAAAATCGTTATTTAATTTCGCAGTTTATGTTATAAGACATGACATATTTAACATGTTATAAGATTCTATCTTATATCATGTTACTCAGAAACGCAATTAAATTAAATCTGTCTGTTAATTTTAATAATTATTTTTTCGATTTGAATAATAAATAAATGGATATAAAAATATATTTTAGAAAAGAACGATTTGATTTTTCTTATAGCATTTTTGACTGGATAATATCAATTACTGTCTTCAGGTTTAAAAATTATTATTATTTATATATTCGGGGATTATTGATTCAAGGATTATTGATATTTTCAAGTTATTATGCAATTATTTTATTATGACAAAAATTGTTTAAACTCATATATTGTATGTTGTACGAATCTTCTACAAATACACGTGTATATCTTTTAATCTACGAGAATATAAGTAGTACAGGTATATTGACATATGTTTTGATATATATTGGCATATATTGGAATCAATTACGACCTTCTGGTATGAAGAGTACGGATATTATTGATGTTTTCAATTTATTACGTCATCTCTTTTATTTTGGCAAATATTTTTGAGACGCATATTGTAATACGGGTAATCTTCTACTAACACATTGGCATATTTTCTGATCTGCGACAATATAATTAGTACGGGGTTGCATATATTCATTCAATTCCTATTTTTTCTTCTGTAAATTTGCTTACAAAAGGGGGCAGGATGTTTTATTCTTCAGATCTGATCGTGAAGATAATTTTGCATAGTGAGAACATATTTTCTTAAACTTCTCTTTAGGAGCAATAAATTTAATATTTTAACAGAATTTGCACATGATTGCGAACTTTAAGTTTCTTTAAATTATACACTCCGTACGAATAACGGGTGTGCTGTTAGTGGTTAATAAATTTTAACATTTTAGGAGGATATATCATGTTGCTCGGCATCGCAATTAAATTAAATGTGTTTGTTAATGTTTTTATTATTTTTTTTCGATTTAAATAATTAATAAATAGATAAATGGATATAAAAGTATATCTTATATCCATCAAACCGTCCATTCGGACGGTTTGATTTTTCTTTTAATTATATTAATTGCTGACTGCGTACATCAATTTCATTTATTTTGGCAAAGAGTTTTCAAGCTTATATCGCATTTAGCTACTAAACTCATATATTGTGTTTAGCCAATAAATTCATATAGCCGATTGTTGAAACAGAAAAAGAGTAGAGCGGGTATATCTTCTAATACAATTGTAGTGTTTTCATTTAGTATATTGAAACGGGATAAGAATGTTTCATTCAGATCTGCAAATTCAAAGCTACGAATTTGGAGGGATATCGCTAATTTGACAACTTTTCTTAAACTTTGCCAAATTGACGGAAATGCCGCCAAATTGATATAAACGACACACAAACAGCTGCCATAAACCTTCGGGTTGGTCGTGTGGCTTGGGTCTTCTACATATCAATGAAATTTTTTTTTTGTTTTTTTAGAAGAGAGCACTGAAATGATGTTTGGTTAGTATTTATCTGTCAGACCAACCATCCTACTTAGTAATACATTTAGCGAATTTTTAAAACGTCACCACATTGATAAAAATGTTTTCAAATCTATAAAAAATATCTTGAAATTGATAAAATGGCGCTACATAAATGATATTAATTGTTTTTTGTTAGGGGATAGTATTGTGATGATATTTCTTCAATTTGTCGCAAAGTGGAACTGTCAGTTCTACAGTCCCACTTGGCGATAAATTTGGCGATTTTTTAAAATGTCGCTAATTTGACGAAACTGTCGCCAAATGTTCCATAGAAATATAACTATTTAGACGATATTTTTTCTACCAATTTATTTGAAGCAAATGATATCATGTCGCTTAGCAACGGATTTAAATCCAATGTGTTTATGCGGCAGACGATTTTTATTAAATCCTTTCCGATTTGAATAATGAAGATATGTATATAAAATAAATTTCATTGCCATTTCATTTTGGACTGGATAATATCAATTATACTCTTCAGGTTTAAACATTATTATTATTGATATTTTCCGGAATTATTGATTCAGGGATTATTGATATTTTTAAGTTATTACGCCATTGTTTTATTGCGGCAAAAATTGCTGACACACGCATATTGTACGTTGTACGAGTAATCTTCTAGGAATGCACGGGTATATCTTCTAACCTACGAGAATATAAGTAGTACAGGTATATTGGCATATATATTGGAATCAAGTACAGTCTTCTGGTATGAAGATTAAGGGGATTAATTATATATTCAATTTATTACGTCGTCTGTTGTATTTTACCAAAAAACATTTGTGACTCATATTGCAAAACGGGTAATCTTCTACTAATAATCGGACATTATAAGTAGTACGTGTATATCTTCCCATATAATTTTAGCACTTTAATTTTGACATATATTGGAATAAATGACTGTCTTCAGATTTAAAGATTACGGGTTTATTGGTATTTTCAATTTATACATGTAATCTACTAATACAGGTTATATTTTCAAATATTCGCGTATATAATTAGTACGGGTCCCATACAATTTTAACGCTTTTATTTTGCATATATTGATTCAATTCCATATTTTTTTTTATATTTGCTTACATAAGGGGTCCAAGATGTTTTATTCTTCAGATATGTCCATGAAGATAATTTTATATAGCGAGAACAGAGATTCTTAAACTTCTTTTTAGGAGCATTATATTAAATATTTTAACAGAATATTTTGATTAAAAATGCCATTAAGTATATTATAGGAATTTGCACATGATTGTGAATTTTAAGTTTATTTATATTATATACTCCGTACGAAGAACGGGTATGCTGCTAATCTATATAAATAAAAATGAAAATATGTCTGTCTGTCTGTCTGTCTGTCTGTTTGTCAAACCATCACGGGAGAACGGCTGAACCGAATTTGATGAAATTTTGTGGGTAGCCCAGAAATAGCCCCACTTAAAATTATATCCATGTTTTGAGTTTCTACGACCAGTGGTTCTCGAGATATTAGTAAAAAACGAAATTTTCGTTTGTCCCATCATCACGGAAAAACGGCTGAACCGAATTTAATGAAATTTGGTGAATAGCCTTGAAATATCCCCCCATAAATTTTGCCCAAGTTTCGAGTTTCTAAGACCTGGGGTTGTCGAGATATTAATGAAAAACGGAACTTTTTCCTAGGAGTTCTACTCCCTAACTCCGTGGTTTATCCAAACGAAAAGCTTGAAAATCGTTTGAAAGTGAATTAAAATTTAATCTCTGAGTTTGATGGGAGATTTTTTGCGTTAATTAGTCACTTTCTGAAAACATGAATAGTTTGATACATGATTTAAAGGGGAAATCTATCTCCATGGTTCATGGTTTATTTAAAACAAGCTTTTACGGAACAATGAGAAGTATAGAGAAATCAAAATCGTTATTTAATTTCGCAGTTTATGTTATAAGACATGACATATTTAACATGTTATAAGATTCTATCTTATATCATGTTACTCAGAAACGCAATTAAATTAAATCTGTCTGTTAATTTTAATAATTATTTTTTCGATTTGAATAATAAATCAATGGATTTATAAAAATATATTTTAGAAAAGAACGATTTGATTTTTCTTATAGCATTTTTGACTGGATAATATCAATTACGGTCTTCAGGTTTAAAAATTATTATTATTTATATTTTCGGGGATTATTGATTCAAGGATTATTGATATTTTCAAGATATTATGCAATTATTTTATTATGACAAAAATTGTTTAAACTCATATATTGTATGTTGTACGAATCTTCTACAAATACACGTGTATATCTTTTAATCTACGAGAATATAAGTAGTACAGGTATATTGACATATGTTTTGATATATATTGGCATATATTGGAATCAATTACGACCTTCTGGTATAAAGAGTACGGATATTATTGATGTTTTCAATTTATTACGTCATCTCTTTTATTTTGGCAAATATTTTTGAGACGCATATTGTAATACGGGTAATCTTCTACTAACACATTGGCATATTTTCTGATCTGCGACAATATAATTAGTACGGGGTTGCATATATTCATTCAATTCCTATTTTTTCTTCTGTAAATTTGCTTACAAAAGGGGGCAGGATGTTTTATTCTTCAGATCTGATCGTGAAGATAATTTTGCATAGTGAGAACATATATTCTTAAACTTCTCTTTAGGAGCAATAAATTTAATATTTTAACAGAATTTGCACATGATTACGAATTATAAATTTCTTTAAATTATACACTCCGTACGAATAACGGGTGTGCTGTTAGTGGTTAATAAATTTTAACATTTTAGGAGGATATATCATGTTGCTCGGCATCGCAATTAAATTAAATGTGTTTGTTAATGTTTTTATTATTTTTTTTCGATTTAAATAATAAATAAATGGATAAAGGGATATAAAAGTATATCTTATGAATGGACGGTTTGATTTTTCTTTTAATTATATTAATTGCTGACTGCGTACATCAATTTCATTTATTTTGGCAAAGAGTTTTCAAGCTTATATCGCATTTAGCTACTAAACTCATATATTGTGTTTAGCCAATAAATTCATATAGCCGATTGTTGAAACAGAAAAAGAGTAGAGCGGGTATATCTTCTAATACAATTGTAGTGTTTTCATTTAGTATATTGAAACGGGATAAGAATGTTTCATTCAGATCTGAAAATTCAAAGCTACGAATTTGGAGGGATATCGCTAATTTGACAACTTTTCTTAAACTTTGCCAAATTGACGGAAATGTCGCAAAATTGATATAAACGACACACAAACAGCTGCCATAAACCTTCGGGTTGGTCGTGTGGCTTGGGTCTTCTACATATCAATGAAATTTTTTTTTGTTTTGTTAGAAGAGAGTACTGAAATGATGTTTGGTTAGCATTTATCTGTCAGACCAACCATCCTACTTAGTAATACATTTAGCGAATTTTTAAAATGTCACCAAATTGATAAAAATGTTTTCAAATCTATAAAAATATCTTGAAATTGATAAAATTGCGCTACATAAATGATATTAATTGTTTTTTGTTAGAGAATAGTATTGTGATGATATTTCGTCAATTTATCGCAAAGTGGAACTGTCAGTTCTACAGTCCCACTTGGCGATAAATTTGGCGATTTTTTAAAATGTCGCTAATTTGACGAAACTGTCGCCAAATGTTCCATAGAAATATAACTATTTAGACGATATTTTTTCTACCAATTTATTTGAAGCAAATGATATCATGTCGCTTAGCAACGGATTTAAATCCAATGTATTTATGCGGCAGACGATTTTTATTAAATCCTTTCCGATTTGAATAATGAAGATATGTATATAAAATAAATTTCATTGCCATTTCATTTTGGACTGGATAATATCAATTATACTCTTCAGGTTTAAACATAATTATTATTGATATTTTCCGGAATTATTGATTCAGGGATTATTGATATTTTTAAGTTATTACGCCATTGTTTTATTGCGGCAAAAATTGCTGACACACGCATATTGTACGTTGTACGAGTAATCTTCTAGGAATGCACGGGTATATCTTCTAACCTACGAGAATATAAGTAGTACAGGTATATTGGCATATATATTGGAATCAAGTACAGTCTTCTGGTATGAAGATTAAGGGGATTAATTATATATTCAATTTATTACGTCGTCTGTTGAATTTTACCAAAAAACATTTGTGACTCATATTGCAAAACGGGTAATCGCCTTCTAATAATCGGACATTATAAGTAGTACGTGTATATCTTCCCATATAATTTTAGCACTTTAATTTTGACATATATTAGAATAAATGACTGTCTTCAGATTTAAAGATTACGGGTTTATTGGTATTTTCAATTTATACATGTAATCTACTAATACAGGTTATATTTTCAAATATTCGCGTATATAATTAGTACGGGTCCCATACAATTTTAACGCTTTTATTTTGCATATATTGATTCAATTCCATATTTTTTTTTATATTTGCTTACATAAGGGGTCCAAGATTTTTTATTCTTCAGATATGTCCATGAAGATAATTTTATATAGCGAGAACAGAGATTCTTAAACTTCTTTTTAGGAGCATTATATTAAATATTTTAACAGAATATTTTGATTAAACATGTCATTTAGTATACTATAAGAATTTGGGCATGATTATGAATTTCAAGTTTCTTTATATTATATACTCCGTACGAAGAACGGGTATGCTGCTAGTCTATATAAATAAAATTGAAAATCTGTCTGTCTGTCTGTCTGTCTGTCTGTCTGTTTGTCCCATCATCACGGGAGAACGGCTGAACGGAATTTGATGAAATGTTGTGGGTAGCCTAGAAATAGCCCTATTTAAAATTTAGTCCATGTTTGGAGTTTCTACGACTAGTGGTTCTCGAGATATTAATGAAAAACGAATATTTCGCTTGTCTCATCATCACGAGAGAACGGCTGAATCGATTTTAATGAAATTTTGTGAGTAGCCTTAAAATAGCCCCCCATAAATTTTGCCCGAGTTTCGAGTTTCTAATCCCAGGGGTTGTCGAGATATTAATGAAAAACGAAACTTTATCCTAGGAGATCTACTCGCTAACTCCGTGGTTTATCTAAACGGAAAAGATGAAAATCGTTTGTTTAAAACGTCAACGTGAATTAAAACTTCATTTCTGAGCTTAGTGCAGGATTTTTGCATTAATTAGTCACTATCTGAAAGCATGAATTGTTTGAAACATGAATTTAAATGGAAAATCTAACTCCATGGTCAAGCATTTACTAAACAATGGAAAGTATAAAGGAATCAAAATGGTTATTATTTTTGCATTTTATGGGGAAGAGATCAAAATGGTTATTTAATTTCGCAGTTTATGAGGAAGATTCTTTATTATATTATGTTGCTCAGCAACGCAATTAAATTAAATGAGTTTCTTAATATTTGTTATTATTTTTTCTATTTGAATAATAAATAAATAGATGTAAAAATATATTTTGTAAATGAGCGGTTTGATTTTTCTTTTAATTATATTAATTACGGACTACATACATCACTTTCATTTATTTTGACGAAGAGTTTTTAAGCTTTTATATTGTGTTTAGCTAATAAACTCATATTGTGTTTACCAATAAATTCATTTATCCGATTGTTGAAACAGAAAAAGAGTAGAAAGGGTATATCTTCTAATACAATTTTAGTGTTTGCATTTAGTATATACAAACGGGATCAGGATATTTTATCTTCAGATCTGCAATTTCAGAGCTACGAATTTGGCGGAATATCACTAACTTGGCAACTTTTCTTAAACTTTGCCAAATTGACGGAAATGTCGCCAAATTGCTAAAAACGACGCAAATCAATGAGATTAAATTCGTTTTTTTAGAAGACAGTACTGAAATGATATTTCGGTAGCATTTGTGGGTCTGTCTATCCATCCTACTTAGTAACACATTTATCGAATTTTTAAAATATCAACAAATTGATAAAAATGTTTGTAAATCTATAAAAATGTCATGAAATTGATAAAATTGCGCTTAATAAATGAAATTAATTGTGTTTTGGTAGGGGATAATATTTTGATGATGTTTCGTCAATTTGTCGCAAAATGGGACTATCAGTTTTACAGTCCCACTTGGCGATAAATTTGGCGATTTTTTAAGTTATCGCTAATTTGAAGAAAATATCGCCAAACCCTTCATGGAGATAGCATTATTCAGACGATATGATTTCCATCAATTTATTTGAAGCACCTAATATCATATCGTTTAGCAATGGATGTAAATCCAATGTGTTATGTGGCATACGATTTTAATTAAATCTTTTCCAATTTGAATAATAAAGATAAGTATATAAAATAAATTTCATTGGCATTACATTTTTGACTGGATAATATCGATTACGATCTTCAGGTTATATATTATTATTATTGATATTTTCGGGGATTATTGATTCAGGGATTATTGATATTTCAAATTATTATACCATTGTTTTATTATGACAAAAATTGTTGAAATTCACATATTATACGTTGCGCGAGTAATCTTCTATAAATGCACGTGTTATCTTCTAATCTACGAGAATATAAGTAGTACAGGTATATAGGCATATATTGGAATCAATTACGACCTTCTGGAATAAAGATTGATGGGATAATTGAAATTTTCAATTTATAATGTTATCTGTTTTATTTCGGCAAAGATTTTTTAGACTCATATTGTAATAAGGGTAATCTTCTACTAACATACAGGCATATTTTCTAATCTGCGACAATATAGGTAGTATGGGGATATATATATATATATAAATATATATATATAGATTAAGCTGTTGAGGTTGATCGTGTATACACGTGGTAGAAGAATGGTTCATGCCGCAAGGTAATACAATTTTCTTAATGTATCCTTTTTTCATTTTTTGTTGCCTGTAGTCTGAGTTTAAGTATTTATAGTAATGTACTATTGCTTAATCTGAAACAGGCATTTGTTTGGGTTAATTGGAATTAAATACTCAGACCTGACGATGAATTTAATTCTAATTAATCATCGAATTTGGGATGGTGCTGTTCTTTTCTCTTATCGGCATTATGGCTTTGAATTTGCTTCTATGGTGATGTTCATATTACTTGAATTGTATTTTTTTATTTTTACATAATTCTTATTATTACATTTCAAATATATATATATATATATATATATATATATATATATATATATATATATATATATATATATATATATATATATATTCCCATATAATTTAGTGCTTTCATTCTGGCATATATTGGAATCAATTACGGGTTTATTGATATTTTCAATTTATACATGTAATCTACTAATACAGGTTATATCTTCTAATATTCGAGTATATAAATACTATGGGTCCCATACAATTTTAGCACCGTTATTTTGAATATATTGATTCAATTTCATAGTATATTTGATTTCGAAAGGGGCCAGGATGTTTTATTCTTCAGATCTGCCCGTGACAATAATTTTGCATGATGAGAACAGATTTTCATAAACTTCTCTTTAGGAGCAATAAATTTAATATTTTAACATAATTTGCATATGATTCTGAATTATAGGTTTCTTTATATTTTATACTAGCAGCATACCCGTTCTTCGTACGGAGTATATAATATAAAGAAATTTATAATTCGCAATCATGTGCAAATTCTGTTAAAATATTAAATTTATTGCTCATAAAGAGAAGTTTAAGAATATATGTTCTCACTATGCAAAATTATCTTCACGGACAGATCTGAAGAATAAAACATCCTGGCCTCTTTTGTAAGCAAATTTAAAAAAAAAAGGAATTTAATCAATATATGCAATCCCGTACTACGTATATTGTCGCAGATTAGAAAATATGCCAGTGTGTTAGTAGAAGCTTACCCGCATTGCAATATGAGTCTCAAAAATATTTGCCAAAATAAAAGAGATGACGTAAAAAATTGAAAGTATCAAAACTCCCCGTAATTTTAATACCAGGAGGACGTAATTGATTCCAATATATGCCAATATATATCAAAATATATGCCAATATACCTGCACTACTTATATTCTCGTAGATTAGAAGATATATCCATGCATTTGTAGAAGATTACTCGTACAACGTACTATATATGAGTTTCAACAATTTTCGTCATAATAAAACAATTCCATAATAACTTGAAAATATCAGTAATCCCTGAATCATCAGTCCCCGAAAATATCAATAATAATGATGTTTAAAACTGAAGACCGTAATTGATATTATCCAGTCAAAAATTCAATGTCAATGAAATTTATTTTATATACATATCTTTATTATTCAAATCGGAAAAGATTTAATAAAAATCGTATGCCGCATAACATATTGGATCCGTTGCTAAGCGACACGATATCATTTGCTTTAAATAAATTGATGGAAATCATATATCATCTGAATAATTCAATCTCCATGGAAGGTTTGGCGACATTTTCGTCGATTTAGCGATAACATAAAAAATCGCCAAATTTATCGCCAAGTGGGACTGTAGAACTGATAGTCCCATTTTGCAACATATTGACGAAACATCATCACAATACTATCCCCTAACAAAACATAATTAATTTCATTTATTAAGCGCGATTTTATCAATTTCATGATACTTTTATGGATTTAGAAATATTTTTAACAATTTGGTGATATTAAAAAAATTCCTTAAATGTGTTACTAAGTAGGATGGATGGACTGACCGACAAATGCTACGGAAACATCATTTCAGTACTTTATTATAAAAAAACAAATTTAATTTCATTAATTTGGGTCATTTTTATCAATTTAGAGACATTTCCACGAATTTGGTAAAGTTTAAGAAATGTTACCAAGTTATTTAGAGATATTCCTCTAAATTCGTAGCTCTGAATTTGCAGATCTGAAGAATAAAATATCCTGATCCCGTTTGCATATACTAAATGAAAACACTAAAATTGTATTAGATGATGCATACACCCGTTCTACTCTTTTTCTGCTTCAACAATCGGCAAAATGCATTTATTGAGTAAACACAATATATGAGTTTATTAGCTAAACATAATATATGAGCTTGAAACCTCTTTGCTAAAATAAATGAAAGTGTTGTACGCAGTCCGCAATATATATAATTAAAAGAACAATCAAACCGTTCATTCATAAAATATATTTTTACATACATTTATTTATTATACAAATAGAAAAAATAATAAATATTAACAACACATTTAATTTCATTCCGTTGCCGAGCAACAGGATATAAGATAGAATCTTCCTCATAAAATGCGAAATTATATAGCCATTTTGATTTCTTTATACTTTTCATCGTTAAGATTGTGAAAGATGGACCATGGAGGTAGATTTTTCCATTTAAATTCATGTTTCAAACAATTCATGTTTTCCTATAGTGACTAATTAATGCAAAAATCCTGCACCAAACTCGGAAATAAAGTTTTATTTCATTTTGGCAATTTAAACAAACGATTTTCATCCTTTCCGTTTGGATAAACCACGGAGTTGGAGAGTAGATCTCCTAAGAAAAAGTTCCGTCTTTCATTAATATCTCGACAACCCCTGGTCTTAGAAACTCGAAACTTGGACAAAATTTATGGGGGGCTATTTCAAAGCTATCTACAAAATTTCATTAAATTCGGTTCAGCTGTTTTCCCGTGCTGATGAGACAAACGAAAATTTTGTTTTTTACTAATATCTCGAGAACCACTGGTCGTAGAAACTCAAAACATGGACTAAATTTTAAGTGGGGCTTTTTCTAGGCTACCCACAAAATTTCATCAAATTCGGTTCAGCCGTTCTCCCGTGATGATGGGACAAACAGACAGACAGACAGACAGACAGACAGATTTTCAATTTTATTTATATAGACTCCATACGAAGAACGGGTATGCTGCTAGTCTATATAAATAAAATTGAAAATCTGTCTGCTTGTCTGTCTGTCTGTTTGTCCCATCATCACGGTAGAACGGCTGAACCGAACTTGATGAAATTTTGTGGGTAGCCTAGAAATAGCCCCACTTAAAGTTTAGTCTGTGTTTTAAGTTTCTACGAGCAGTGGTTCTCGAGATATTAGTAAAAAACGAAATTTTCGTTTGTCTCATCATCACGGGAAAACGGCTGAACCGAATTTAATGAAATTTTGTGGATAGCCTTGAAATAGCCTCCCATACATTTAGTCTACGTTTCGAGTTTCTAAAACCAGGGGTTGTTGAGATATTAATGAAAAACGGAACTTTTTCCTAAGAGTTCTACTCTCCAACTCCGTGGTTTATCCAAACGGAAAGGATGAAAATCGTTTGTTAAAAACGTCAAAATGAAATAAAATTTTATTTCCGACTTTGATGCAGGATTTTTTCATTAATTAGTCACTATCGGAAAACATGAATTGTTTAAAGCATGAATTTAAATGGAAAAATATACCTCCTTGGGTTATCTTCCACAAGCTTTTACTCAACGATGAAAAGTATAAAGAAATCAAAATGGCTATTTAATTTCGCATTTTATGAGGAAGATTCTGTCTTATATCATGTTGCTCGGCAACGGAATGAAATTAAATGTATTGTTAATATTTATTATTATTTTTTCAATTTGAATAATAAATAAATGGATGTAAAATACTAAAATAATACTTTTATAAATGAACGGTTTGATTGTTCTTTTAATTATATAAATTGCGAACTGCGTACATCACTCTCATTTATTTTAGCAAAGCGGTTTCAAGCTCATACATTGTGTTTAGCTAATAAACTCATATATTGTGTTTACCCAATAAATTCATTTAGCCGATTAATGAAACAGAAAAAGAGTAGAACGGGGGTATCTTATAGAATGTTAGTGTTTTCATTTAGTATATACAAACGAGAGCAGGATATTTTATTCCTCAGATCTGCAAATTCAGAGCTACTAATTTGGCGGAATATTGCTAACTTGGTAACTTTTCTTAAACTTTACCAAATTAGCAGAAATGTCTCCAAATGGCGAAAAATGACGCAAATCAATTAAATTACATTTGTGGTTTTAGAATAGAGTATTGAAATGATGTTTCGGTAGCATTTGTCGGTCAGTCCATCCATCCTACTTAGTAACACATTTAACGAGTTTTTTAATATCACCAAATTGATAAAAATATTTGTAAATCCATAAAAATATCATGGAATTCGATAAAATTGCGCTTAATAAATGAAATTAATTGTGTTTTGTTAGGGGATAGTATTGTGATGATGTTTCGTCAATTTGTCGCTAAATGGGACTGTCAGTTCTACAGTCCCACTTGGCGATAAATTTGGCGATTTTTTAATTTATCGCTAAATTGACGAAAGTGTCGCCAAACCTTCCATGGAGATAACATTATTCAGACGATATGATTTCCATCAATTTATTTGAAGCAAATGATATCATGTCGCTTAGCAACGGATCCAATGTGTTATGTGCCATACGATTTTTATTAAATCTTTTCCAATTTGAATAATAAAAATATGCATATAAAATAAATTTCATTGACATTGCATTTTTGATTGGATAATATCAATTACGGTCTTCAGGTTTAAACATTATTATCATTGATATTTTCGGGGACTGTTGATTCAGGGAATATTGATATTTTCAACTTATTATGCCATTGTTTATTTATGGCGAAAATTGTTGAAACTCATATATAGTACGTTGTACGAGTAATCTTCTACAAATGCACGGATATATCTTCTAATCTACGAGAATATAAGTAGTACAGGTATATCGGCATATGTTTTGATATATATTGGCATATATTGGAATCAATTACGACCTTCTGGTATAAAGATTACGGGGATTATTGATATTTTCAATTTATTACGTCATCTCTTTTATTTTGGCAAATATTTTTGAGACTTATATTATAATACGGGTAGTCTTCTACTAACACACTGGCATATTTTCTAATCTGCGACAATATAAGTAGTACGGGGTTGCATATATTGATTCAATTCCTTTTTTTTTTTTTTGTAAATTTGCTTACAAATGGGGCCAGGATGTTTTATTCTTCAGTTCTGCCCGTGAAGATAATTTTGCATAGTGAGAACAGATATTCTTAAACTTCTCTTTAGGAGCAATAAATTTAATATTTTAACAGAATTTGCACATGATTGCGAATTATAAGTTTCTTTATATTATATATTCTGTACGAAAAACGGGTATGCTGCTAGTATATAATATAAATAATCATGAAATTCACAATCATGTGCAAATTCCTGTACTATTCTAAATGACATTTTTATTCGAAGCATTCTATTAAAATATTTATATTAATTTCCTAAAAAGAAGTTTAGGAATCTCTGTTCTGGCTATACAAAAATTAACTTCACGGGCAGATCTGAAGAATAAAAACAGCCTGGTCCCGTTGGTAAACAAATTTGCAAAAAATATGAAGTTGAATCAATATATGCCACAATAAAAGCGCTAAAATTGCATTGGAAGATATACCCGTACTACTTATATTTCCGAATATTAGAAGATATTATGTAAGAAATTAGTAAGAAATTACCCGTACTACAATATATGAATTTCAAAAATCTTTGCCAAAGTACAACAAATGACGTGATAAAGTGAAAATATTATTATCTTTAAACTTGAGGACCGTAATTGATCAAAATGAAAGCGCTAAAATTGTATGGGAAGGTATTGATATGCTACTTATATTTTAGAAGATATATCCGTGTACTAATAGAAGATTGCCCGTACTACAAAATATGAGTTTCAATCGTTTTTGCAAAAATAAAACAGATGAAATAATAAATTGAAAATATCAATAATACCAAAGTAATCTTTAAACCTGAAGGCCGTACTTGATATAATTCAGTCAAAAATGTAACTTCGATAAAAATTTATTTCATATACATTTCTTTATTATTTAAATTGGAAAAGATTTAATAAAAATCGTCTGCCGCATGAACACATTGGATTTAAACCCATTGCTAAGAGACATGATATCATTTTCTTCAAATAAATTTATTGGAAAAATATCTTCTGCATAATGCTATGTCTAAGAAAGGTTTAACTGTGCATTTTGAATACATATCTAGACCACCCCATTTTCATAGAAACTAGAAACATGGACTAAATTTTAAGTGGGGTTATTTCAAGTCTACGCACAAAATTTCATCAAATTCGGTTTAGCTGTTCTCCCGTGATGATGAGATAAACATATATACAGATAGACCGACAGATTTTCAATTTTATAAACACTTTCCAACATAGTCGAAAAGTGTTTATGAATTTGGTCATTCTGTTTGTCTATCTATCTGTACGTTCGCACGATAACTGCCGTAAAAATGACTTTATCGAAATGAAATTTTAGTAAGTTGTTCAGAAGGTCTGTGGGACATATGGGAATGTAAATGAATAATATCACCCAATTAGTTTTGGATTGAACCCGTGTTGAAAAAGTGAAATACATTGAACCCTATGGGACCTAATATTTCAAACATTTTTTAAGCGAAGTTAAAATTCACAAATTGCTCTGAAAATTTTACAAAATATTCAAATTATCCCATAAAATATATAAAAAAAATTGAGCTAAATATGTTTGGTTTTTTTAAAAATAAAAATTAAAATAATAATTACACCCATGTTACATGAAGAGATCAAGGTCACCCAATTCAAAATAAAACATGGCATCCATCTTTTTTCTCAATGTCAAAATAGTGATTTTCAAAGTTCTTTTAAATTTATATTTAGTGTTGTATCCGTCCTAAATCCGCTTTATTTTGCGCATTTTCTGTGCATCTATATTCTGCACCAACGCAATTACTATATTTTTTAGTTTAAATGATCATCAGACTTTAATTATTTCTACAACGAAACCTAATTTTAACGTATGCAGAATGTAAACACATCAAGATAAGTTGTATAAGAATTGTTGAATTTTTTAAAGTAAAACTCTGGAGTCTGCAATATGTTCATTGATTTTACATAGAGAAGCAGGCGATTTTATAGCATTGCCTTTTTCGGTGAAGTTTTAAGCATGGAGTTAGAAAGTACTTTTACCTCCAGGGTTTTATGTTTTTAAGTAAAATAAATTATTGTAGTACTGTGATAATTTAAAAAATATTATCGCTAAATGTATCGCATTTTCTAGATGTTTAAATAAAATTGCATTGCAGTTGGAAAGTGTTTCATAATCAATGCTTTATGCATGATTGATCTTTCTTGTTTATATAGATATTATATTTATTATTATAATGGAATTGCGATAGGGATTAATCATAATGATTTTCACGTTAATATTTAACGGTATATTTATGGAAATAAGCTTTGTTTATGGTAAAGCGGGAAAAATTTTAACAACATATGTGACGTAAACATTAATAATCTTTTCGTTATTTTATATATCCATTTGTAATAATAATACTTTAAGCACAATATTGCGATCCTATTTTATAACTGTTAACTGATTAATTAAAACATAAACCAGAATTGAAGTATCATTTCAAATAGATATTTAACAAGGTTTATAGTATATTTCTGTTGTGTTCTCTGTAAAGCGGAAAAAAATTTAACAGCTTGTATCTTATAAGCGTTAATAATGTCTGGATTTTTACACTTTTTAAATAACTAGTTGCAATAATAACACTTTAAACACATTTTGTTATTTCTATTTTTAACACTGATTTAAAATAAGAGAAAATGAAAATATCGCAGCGAAATTGATTTCTAATAGAAACGTTTAAGCAGATAATGAATCTCAGATATTTCAGCGAAACGTAAAAAAATTCTGTTTGTCAAAATCGAGCTTACGTAGATCGTCAACGAGCTAAACATTCGGAATTTTCAAACCTGCTTAAAGCTTCCATGAATTCATTAATTGATATTATTCCTTCGGAATTGGAAGCATCATGAATTCTAAATGCTAAATAAAGTATAACCATGACTTTTTTAGAAAACAAAAATGGTCTTTTGAATGAAAATATCACATCATGTTTATGTACATATAGTCACAGATTTTTACAGGCTAGTCGAAACAGTAATATTGAGATTTCTGGTGTTCCCTTGCTTGTAAATGAAAATATAACGTCATATGTTATTACACTTGCTAAAGTATTCGATCTTGTTATTGAACCTAATGTGATCGACATTGCTCACAGAGTACCTATTTTTGATATAGGCAAACCAGGAAATATCATTGTTAAAATTGTTTCGCGTAAAACAAGAGATTCTAAAAGCTTCGAGGCTAAGGAGGAAATCGGGAATATTTGTCAACGATCTTGATAGTGCCCTCACAGAAACTTGCATACAGTGGCTCTCAAAAGTGTTCACACACTTACGAATTTCAAAGAAATACTGCTCTATCCATTAATAAAAATTATTATTTCAGAATGGGAATATTTTTTAATGATATCTATAGCATGTTCTTAACAAAACTACATAAAATATTTTAAATACATAGTGAAACTCTTTTTTGAAAAATTAATAATCGAAAAGCAACCAAAAAGTTACGTCACAAAAGTCTTCGTACAGTTTAAAAGAAATCTCTACATGCAGTAAATATTGTAATATTTCGGTAAATTAGTACTTAGTAGGATATCTTCTAGCATCCACAACAGCTTTTTAAACGTCTGTGAATAGAGTTTACTAGTTTTTTGTAATTTCTGCATCAATGTTCTTCCATTTTTCGATCATTACTGTTTTTAGTTCACTTTTCATTTTAATGTCGTGTCTTCGTACTCTAACCTCTAGTTCTCTCCAAATATGTTCTATTGGGTTTAAATCCGGCGACTGAGATGGTGTTTTCAGAACTTGTGGACAATTATGGAGACACCAGAGGCGAACATTGAGAATCGTTAGAACTTAGGATCGTTATCTTAATAGAAAACAAAGTTGTTTCCAATACCCAAATTTTGGGCTGATAATTTTAAATTGTCTTTTAAAATATTTAAATAAAGACCATGATTTATTATGCCATCAATAAATACCAAATTACCTAGTCCTGATGCTGACATGCACCCCCTGCAAGGACACCTCCATCGCCATGCTTAACCGTTCCAACTAAGTTCTTGGGATTAAGTTCCTCATTTTTTCTTCTCCATACAATTATACGCTCATCGGAACCAAAAATTTTAAATTTGCTTTCATCTGCAAATAAGACATGATTCCGACACGTTTCGAGCTTATTTATCATTGCTTTTACGAATGAAAGCCTAAGCTTTCTATTTTTTACACTTACAAAAAATTTCCTCGGGGCAGAACGCCCATGTAATCAGGGTGATCTGAGCACTCGTCAGTAGATAAGAAAGGCCGGTTCTGCGCCAGAGGCGGAGCAATGCGGAGCGCGGAGCAAAATGGCCGCCATCTTGAATTCCGTAATCCTGGACGGGGGTGTAAAAGGGGGGAAAATGAAAAAAGGGGGGGGGGTAAAAATTTTGGAGAAACTTTTTGTCGGGTGGCAACGATGTCGTAGTCTTGTACGAGGGGTTGAGGGGGAAATAAATTTTTGGAATGAGATTTTTTCTAAGTACGGAAGAAACTTTTTTGAGGGTGGCAACACTTCCGCCTCTGCGACAGAGGCGGAGCAGTACCATCAGCGTCCCCTAGCGGCGAAAAGCGGAACTATGGGGATGGAACTTAGAAATATTTTTTGTTTCGGTTGCCATAGCAACACCTGTATGGGACAAACTTTTTTAGGGATGGCAACACCTCCGCCTCTGCGACAGAGGCGGAGCAGTACCATCAGCGCCCCCTAGCGGCGAAAAGCGGAACTATGGGGATGGAACTTAGAAATATTTTTTGTTTCGGTTGCCATAGCAACACCTGTATGGGAGAAACTTTTTTAGGGATGGCAACACCTCCGCCTCTGCGACAGAGGCGGAGCAATGCCATCAGCGCCCCCTAGCGGCGGAAAGTGGAATTAAAATTGGGATTTTTCTGATAGTTGAGATTTTTTTTTCTTTCTTCTAAATGAATTAAAGGTGTTAATGAGGATAATTAAATAAAGTGATTAAGTATATCAAGAACATGTTATTACATGTCGAGGACATACCAAGGGTGTACCAAGGTCATGTCAATATCCCTCCGCTATATCGCGGTTACGAAGTGAACTGCGAGAATCTTGTAGGGTGTAGGGGTATGCCAAGAGGATCGAACATGAATTTTAAGAAAGTGTCACTTTTAGCGTTTTTTCGCAAAAAGTTTTCAAAACGTTAAAAAAACAACAAAAATGTACGTTTTTAAAATAAATTGTGGTTTTTAGATTGTTTGAATTCTCTATGGGAAATAACATGGGTTTTCACACTTTTGTGTATTTTTTGTAAAAAAAATGTGCGTTTTTGCAAAAGTGTTACCAAAAAAGCGTTTTTTGAAAAATGTTACATTTTGCGATTTTTTTTTAAAATGCCGTTTTCTCTATGGGAATTAACATAGGTTTTCACACTTTTGCAATTTTTTGAAAGAAAATGTGCGTTTTTGCAAAAGTGTTACCAAAAATGCGTTTTTTGAAAAATGTGACATTTTGCGATTTTTTCACAAAAACATACTTTTTACTAATAAAATTTCGTAAATGCAAGTTTTTTTCTTATATTTTTTCACAAATGTAAGTTTTTTACTTTTCAAAAACCGCACTTGTGCCGTTTTCTCTATGGAAATTAACATAGGTTTTCACACTTGTGCTATTTTTTAACGTTTTTTCACAAAAACATATTTTTTACTTGTAAAAAACTAACAAAAACGCGTTTTTAAAGTAGCAGAATCGCGTGAATTGGTGTTTTAAAGTAGCAGAATCGCGTGAATTGGTGTTTTAAAGTAGCAGAATCGCGTGAATTGGTGTTTTAAAGTAGCAGAATCGCGTGAATCGGTGTTTTAAAGTAGCAGAATCGCGTGAATCGGTGTTTTTAAAGTAGCAGAATCTCGGGAATCTCGGGAATCTCGAGAATCTCGGGAATCTCGGGAATTGGGTGTATGGGAATTGAGTGTATGAGAGGGGGTGTGTTTCTCCAATCATTTGAGTCTTGAAGTTTAAAAATTTTAAAAAATAAATATTTTAATATTCCCAAAAATAAATATTTTTAAATAATCGTGAAAGTGTGCTTATGCCTAAAATACTTGAGTGTTATGAATCTCACAAGTTAATGAAAGGAAGCGATAAAATCTTAAATTTAAATAATAGCAGATACCAATGTCTGTATATATATGTTTTTACAAGTGTACTACTACCATAGGGGTTTCTTTCAATCCTAACATGTTTTAAAAACTGCAGAGTCCATTAAATCACGATGACAGATCTACCCCTCCCCACCTCTCGTGAATGTGGATAGTTACATAGTATGGCCAGTGCGGGAAAGATGAGGATACTGCTAACAGAGCGTGGTTCTGTATCTGGATATAACTTTAGGCTATATGTCGCGTTAGGCTTGGGTTTGGCCGACTGTTTAGAACTGCTCTCGCTACTATTGTTAACATCTGTGGTGGAGGATAGTTTTTACGGGCTCATAGAATGTTTGTGTTGGACCATCGCGAAATGCTATTCTCTGCTGGGAGAGGCTCTTTTAAAGAAATTCTTATTAAATTTTAACATGTTTTAAAAAGAATCTTTCATTCATTAGTATTATGAATCTCACAAGTTAATTAAAGGATATTAATTAAATTAATTGATTAAGTATTGAATGCCTGTATACCAGGAGCATGTCAAAGACATGTCAAGGGGTATGTCAAAGCGTACCAAGGGTGTACCAAAGGAGTGTGCTGAAGGCATACCAAGACCATCGTTCCTACACTATACCTCCGCTATATCGCGGTTACGAAGTGAACTGTAAGAATATCGTATGATGAGGGGTATGCCAAGAGCATCGAACATAAATTTTAAGAATGTGCCGCTTTTAGCGTTTTTTTCACAAAAAATTTTAAAAACGTTAAAAAAACAACTAAAATGTGTGTGTTTTCAACAAGTTGAAGTTTTTGAGTTGTTGGATTTCTCTATGGGAATTAACATGGGTTTTCACACTTTTGTGAATTTTTTAGAAAAAAAATGTGGTTTTTCGCAAAAAAGCGGCCAAAAATGTGTTTTTTGAAAAACGCGGAATCGGCCGATTTTTTTCAAACTGTCGGATTTCTCTATGGGAATTAACATAGGTTTTCACACTTTTGCAATTTTTTTAAAAAAAATGTGCGTTTTTGCAAAAATGCGGCCAAAGAAGCGTGTTTTTAGAGTAGCAGAATTTCGGGAATCTCGGGAATTTCGGGAATCTCGGGAATCTCGAGAATCTCGGGAATCTCGGGAATTGGGTGTATGGGAGGGGGGTATGTTTCCCCAACCATTTCGGTCTTAGAGTTTAAAAAATAAATATTTTCAATAATCGTGAAAGTGTGCTTATGTCCAAAATACTTGAGTGTCATGAATCTCACAAGTTAATTAAAGGATGATAATTAAATTAGGCGATTAAGTCTTGGAGTTTAAATAATAGCAGATACCAATGCCTGTATACGTATGTTATTTCTTTAAACCAACATGTTTTAATACGTGCATTATTCTAAGAGGGAGAAACGCCTAATATGCTGATACATATGACACACGCGCTCAGCACAAATCGATGCAAATAAATGGTGAGATAGTTTTTAAAGACGAAACTTTGAAATTGTTTTCGATAAATAAGGTATTTGAGGTTATTTAACGTGTGAATGAACGATAACATGTCAATAAAATAAGGAACTAGGCTAAGTTTACAAGTATAGGACTTTAAAATTTTGATGTTTTAGGGGTAGAACTTGAATTTATAATTAAACATGATTTATACTAACTACTGCAAAGGGAGAAATGCATAGCGAAAGGGGTTATGTGTGTATATAATGCATATAACCAACACCCACCGGTGGAATGCAGATCTAAGATAGTATTTTCAGGAGAAGACATGGGATTCTTAAGTAAATGGAGTATTTAGAGGCATTTAAAGAGATATAAACATATGATAAGGTAACATCCATAATACACACAACTAATATAGGACAGCGAAAGGAAAACTTTAGTATTGTTTAGAGACCGAACTTCAAATTTTTAAGTAAATGTAGGTGTTTGGAAAATTTTTAATGAACTATGTACGATACACATGTCTCCGATCACAGTGGTAGAAAAGTGATACCGGAGCAGTTTTTAAAGATGTGACTTTAACTTTTTTCAATTAAGTTAAGAATCTACTAAATATTAGAGGGTGCTAGCGCTTACCGAGGGTTTTATGTATAATACACATAAGCAGCATATAACATTAGGAAGGGGATATTAGAAAAATTTTTAAAGATAGGACTTTAGATTTTGGAACTAAATGATATATCAAGAAACATTTAAAGGGGATGAAAACATCTAATGAGGCGGAATGGGGGTGTACTTACCCAAGATATCCAGCACTGAAATTATTCACTAAGATAAATTTTTATAAAGTAAAGACTTTAGAAGTTTCACATAAAAGGCAATTTATACTAGTTTTTAAAGAAATGAAAACGCCCAGCGAGATGACTTAGAATGAATACAACGCCGATATATATAACAGTGAAAAGAAAAACTTAAATATTGTTTAAAGACTGCACTTCAAATTTCAAAGTAAATGTACATACCCAGAAACTTTTAATGGACTAGTATAATACACATACTCGATATAACAGTTAAATGATGAACTAAGAATAATTTATAAGTATATAACTTTGGATTTTTTTTAGTTAAATAGGGATTTCAGCTAATTTTTAGAGGGATAGAAAGGTATACTAAAGGGTGTACAACAAATTTTTAGAAGGGACTTAGGGAATTTGCTAGCTAAATAGGGATTTCCACTACTTTTTAAAGGGATATAAAGACATACTAAAGGGTATACAGCAAATTTTTAGAGGGGACTTTGAGAATTTTTTAGCTAAATAGGGATTTCTACTAACTTTTAAGGAATAGAAACACGTACTGAAGAGTATAGAGCGTAATCATTACTAACACCTAGTGCTAAAATGAGGAATTAGAGTAATATTTTGGGGATGGGACTTTAGATTTTTAAGTAAATGTTATGTTTAAGAACTTTTAAAGTAGCGTAAATACCTACTAAGATGACATATGCGATACACATAGCCAATACATAGTTATTAAATAGGGAAAAGCTAAGATGGCTTTTTAGAATAACACCTAAAATTTTTTCTAACTAAGCGCAATATATCAACACTTAAAGCGGACGAATACGAAGATTCAGACGGCATGTGTGATACATATCGCGGGCACATAATAGTTAAATGTTAATTTAAGTAAGTTTTTAAGGATAGAACTCTGAATTTTTTGGGTAAATGAGATGTTTAAGAACATTTAAAGAGTCAAAAACACCTAATAAGGCGGTATGAGATGATTTCATCATCATCAGATAACAGCGAAATGGGGATACTACAAATATTTTAAAGGGGAATCCTTAAAATTTCTAAGTAAATAACCTTTAAAGGGGTGAAAAATATATAGTGAAGTTGTGTAGATAATACAGATCATCGACATTCTAAAACAGACAAGACATGTCTATACAAGATAAAAAATGTTGTACGTTAATATAAACATGCATTATTATATGTAGCAATGTAATACATACCCCAAGATTTATATAAAGTAATTGCGAATACATTATACCAATCCCATCAGAAATCAGCTAAAATAATAAAATTACCAAGCTGAATAATATATCTAGGTACTAAAACCCCAACAAACTACATTAAATTGATAAAAATCTTAACTAAATAAAATAATGAAGCTGTAACATACTATAAAAATACTAAGTTTAATAAAATAATAGAATAAAATCATATTAAAGCAAGTACTTACATGTTCAATCCGACTCAAAATGCTACATTAGGTGTAGGCCGATGAATAATGACAGATATAACATCTCCAGCTTTACCAACTTAAACCGACCTATTCCCAGAGCAACTTGAAACGCGTCTTGACAGCACGAAATCCACAGCAGAAGTGATAAAATCGATACTTCAACGACACCCCCTACACGACAAGGTCACATCAAGGTCATATCATGGTTACAGTTAAACTATGGTATAAAATAGAATCACATATTAAAAAATAATAGATTTTAGTAAAATAATTAAAGAAAATCCCTCTGTGATTATGAATGACCTGTCTATATTTACCGTGTGTGTGTGTGTGTGTGTGTGTGCGTGTGCGTGTGTGTGTGTGTGTGTGTGTGTGTAATTATACCTTAAAAAGCTATATATCTGTAGTATCCCAACGGATACTAATATTTGTCTTACACATTTAGTTAAAACTTTTTTTTTTAATTGCACTTAAAATAAGTGCAACTGAAATAAAGTTTTAACTAAATGTGTAAGACAAATATTAGTATCCGTTGGGATACTACAGATATATAGCTTTTTAAGGTATAATTACACACACACACACACACACACACACGCACACGCACACACGCACACGCACACGCACACACACACACACACACACACACGGTAAATATAGACAGGTCATTATTTTTTAATATGTGATTCTATTTTATACCATAGTTTAACTGTAACCATGATATGACCTTGATGTGACCTTGTCGTGTAGGGGGTGTCGTTGAAGTATCGATTTTATCACTTCTGCTGTGGATTTCGTGCTGTCAAGACGCGTTTCAAGTTGCTCTGGGAATAGGTCGGTTTAAGTTGGTAAAGCTGGAGATGTTATATCTGTCATTATTCATCGGCCTACACCTAATGTAGCATTTTGAGTCGGATTGAACATGTAAGTACTTGCTTTAATATGATTTTATTCTATTATTTTATTAAACTTAGTATTTTTATAGTATGTTACAGCTTCATTATTTTATTTAGTTAAGATTTTTATCAATTTAATGTAGTTTGTTGGGGTTTTAGTACCTAGATATATTATTCAGCTTGGTAATTTTATTATTTTAGCTGATTTCTGATGGGATTGGTATAATGTATTCGCAATTACTTTATATAAATCTTGGGGTATGTATTACATTGCTACATATAATAATGCATGTTTATATTAACGTACAACATTTTTTATCTTGTATAGACATGTCTTGTCTGTTTTAGAATGTCGATGATCTGTATTATCTACACAACTTCACTATATATTTTTCACCCCTTTAAAGGTTATTTACTTAGAAATTTTAAGGATTCCCCTTTAAAATATTTGTAGTATCCCCATTTCGCTGTTATCTGATGATGATGAAATCATCTCATACCGCCTTATTAGGTGTTTTTGACTCTTTAAATGTTCTTAAACATCTCATTTACCCAAAAAATTCAGAGTTCTATCCTTAAAAACTTACTTAAATTAACATTTAACTATTATGTGCCCGCGATATGTATCACACATGCCGTCTGAATCTTCGTATTCGTCCGCTTTAAGTGTTGATATATTGCGCTTAGTTAGAAAAAATTTTAGGTGTTATTCTAAAAAGCCATCTTAGCTTTTCCCTATTTAATAACTATGTATTGGCTATGTGTATCGCATATGTCATCTTAGTAGGTATTTACGCTACTTTAAAAGTTCTTAAACATAACATTTACTTAAAAATCTAAAGTCCCATCCCCAAAATATTACTCTAATTCCTCATTTTAGCACTAGGTGTTAGTAATGATTACGCTCTATACTCTTCAGTACGTGTTTCTATTCCTTAAAAGTTAGTAGAAATCCCTATTTAGCTAAAAAATTCTCAAAGTCCCCTCTAAAAATTTGCTGTATACCCTTTAGTATGTCTTTATATCCCTTTAAAAAGTAGTGGAAATCCCTATTTAGCTAGCAAATTCCCTAAGTCTCTTCTAAAAATTTGTTGTACACCCTTTAGTATACCTTTCTATCCCTCTAAAAATTAGCTGAAATCCCTATTTAACTAAAAAAAAATCCAAAGTTATATACTTATAAATTATTCTTAGTTCATCATTTAACTGTTATATCGAGTATGTGTATTATACTAGTCCATTAAAAGTTTCTGGGTATGTACATTTACTTTGAAATTTGAAGTGCAGTCTTTAAACAATATTTAAGTTTTTCTTTTCACTGTTATATATATCGGCGTTGTATTCATTCTAAGTCATCTCGCTGGGCGTTTTCATTTCTTTAAAAACTAGTATAAATTGCCTTTTATGTGAAACTTCTAAACTAAAGTCTTTACTTTATAAAAATTTATCTTAGTGAATAATTTCAGTGCTGGGTATCTTGGGTAAGTACACCCCCATTCCGCCTCATTAGATGTTTTCATCCCCTTTAAATGTTTCTTGATATATCATTTAGTTCCAAAATCTAAAGTCCTATCTTTAAAAATTTTTCTAATATCCCCTTCCTAATGTTATATGCTGCTTATGTGTATTATACATAAAACCCTCGGTAAGCGCTAGCACCCTCTAATATTTAGTAGATTCTTAACTTAATTGAAAAAAGTTAAAGTCACATCTTTAAAAACTGCTCCGGTATCACTTTTCTACCACTGTGATCGGAGACATGTGTATCGTACATAGTTCATTAAAAATTTTCCAAACACCTACATTTACTTAAAAATTTGAAGTTCGGTCTCTAAACAATACTAAAGTTTTCCTTTCGCTGTCCTATATTAGTTGTGTGTATTATGGATGTTACCTTATCATATGTTTATATCTCTTTAAATGCCTCTAAATACTCCATTTACTTAAGAATCCCATGTCTTCTCCTGAAAATACTATCTTAGATCTGCATTCCACCGGTGGGTGTTGGTTATATGCATTATATACACACATAACCCCTTTCGCTATGCATTTCTCCCTTTGCAGTAGTTAGTATAAATCATGTTTAATTATAAATTCAAGTTCTACCCCTAAAACATCAAAACTTTGAAGTCCTATACTTGTAAACTTAGCCTAGTTCCTTATTTTATTGACATGTTATCGTTCATTCACACGTTAAATAACCTCAAATACCTTATTTATCGAAAACAATTTCAAAGTTTCGTCTTTAAAAACTATCTCACCATTTATTTGCATCGATTTGTGCTGAGCGCGTGTGTCATATGTATCAGCATATTAGGCGTTTCTCCCTCTTAGAATAATGCACGTATTAAAACATGTTGGTTTAAAGAAATAACATACGTATACAGGCATTGGTATCTGCTATTATTTAAACTCCAAGACTTAATCGCCTAATTTAATTATCATCCTTTAATTAACTTGTGAGATTCATGACACTCAAGTATTTTGGACATAAGCACACTTTCACGATTATTGAAAATATTTATTTTTTAAACTCTAAGACCGAAATGGTTGGGGAAACATACCCCCCTCCCATACACCCAATTCCCGAGATTCCCGAGATTCTCGAGATTCCCGAGATTCCCGAGATTCCCGAAATTCCCGAGATTCCCGAAATTCTGCTACTCTAAAAACACGCTTCTTTGGCCGCATTTTTGCAAAAACGCACATTTTTTTTAAAAAAATTGCAAAAGTGTGAAAACCTATGTTAATTCCCATAGAGAAATCCGACAGTTTGAAAAAAATCGGCCGATTCCGCGTTTTTCAAAAAACACATTTTTGGCCGCTTTTTTGCGAAAAACCACATTTTTTTTCTAAAAAATTCACAAAAGTGTGAAAACCCATGTTAATTCCCATAGAGAAATCCAACAACTCAAAAACTTCAACTTGTTGAAAAAACACACATTTTAGTTGTTTTTTTAACGTTTTTAAAACTTTTTGTGAAAAAAACGCTAAAAGCGGCACATTCTTAAAATTTATGTTCGATGCTCTTGGCATACCCCTCATCATACGATATTCTTACAGTTCACTTCGTAACCGCGATATAGCGGAGGTATAGTGTAGGAACGATGGTCTTGGTATGCCTTCAGCACACTCCTTTGGTACACCCTTGGTACGCTTTGACATACCCCTTGACATGTCTTTGACATGCTCCTGGTATACAGGCATTCAATACTTAATCAATTAATTTAATTAATATCCTTTAATTAACTTGTGAGATTCATAATACTAATGAATGAAAGATTCTTTTTAAAACATGTTAAAATTTAATAAGAATTTCTTTAAAAGAGCCTCTCCCAGCAGAGAATAGCATTTCGCGATGGTCCAACACAAACATTCTATGAGCCCGTAAAAACTATCCTCCACCACAGATGTTAACAATAGTAGCGAGAGCAGTTCTAAACAGTCGGCCAAACCCAAGCCTAACGCGACATATAGCCTAAAGTTATATCCAGATACAGAACCACGCTCTGTTAGCAGTATCCTCATCTTTCCCGCACTGGCCATACTATGTAACTATCCACATTCACGAGAGGTGGGGAGGGGTAGATCTGTCATCGTGATTTAATGGACTCTGCAGTTTTTAAAACATGTTAGGATTGAAAGAAACCCCTATGGTAGTAGTACACTTGTAAAAACATATATATACAGACATTGGTATCTGCTATTATTTAAATTTAAGATTTTATCGCTTCCTTTCATTAACTTGTGAGATTCATAACACTCAAGTATTTTAGGCATAAGCACACTTTCACGATTATTTAAAAATATTTATTTTTGGGAATATTAAAATATTTATTTTTTAAAATTTTTAAACTTCAAGACTCAAATGATTGGAGAAACACACCCCCTCTCATACACTCAATTCCCATACACCCAATTCCCGAGATTCCCGAGATTCTCGAGATTCCCGAGATTCCCGAGATTCTGCTACTTTAAAAACACCGATTCACGCGATTCTGCTACTTTAAAACACCGATTCACGCGATTCTGCTACTTTAAAACACCAATTCACGCGATTCTGCTACTTTAAAACACCAATTCACGCGATTCTGCTACTTTAAAACACCAATTCACGCGATTCTGCTACTTTAAAAACGCGTTTTTGTTAGTTTTTTACAAGTAAAAAATATGTTTTTGTGAAAAAACGTTAAAAAATAGCACAAGTGTGAAAACCTATGTTAATTTCCATAGAGAAAACGGCACAAGTGCGGTTTTTGAAAAGTAAAAAACTTACATTTGTGAAAAAATATAAGAAAAAAACTTGCATTTACGAAATTTTATTAGTAAAAAGTATGTTTTTGTGAAAAAATCGCAAAATGTCACATTTTTCAAAAAACGCATTTTTGGTAACACTTTTGCAAAAACGCACATTTTCTTTCAAAAAATTGCAAAAGTGTGAAAACCTATGTTAATCCCCATAGAGAAAACGGCATTTTGAAAAAAAATCGCAAAATGTAACATTTTTCAAAAAACGCTTTTTTGGTAACACTTTTGCAAAAACGCACATTTTTTTTACAAAAAATACACAAAAGTGTGAAAACCCATGTTATTTCCCATAGAGAATTCAAACAATCTAAAAACCACAATTTATTTTAAAAACGTACATTTTTGTTGTTTTTTTAACGTTTTGAAAACTTTTTGCGAAAAAACGCTAAAAGTGACACTTTCTTAAAATTCATGTTCGATCCTCTTGGCATACCCCTACACCCTACAAGATTCTCGCAGTTCACTTCGTAACCGCGATATAGCGGAGGGATATTGACATGACCTTGGTACACCCTTGGTATGTCCTCGACATGTAATAACATGTTCTTGATATACTTAATCACTTTATTTAATTATCCTCATTAACACCTTTAATTCATTTAGAAGAAAGAAAAAAAAATCTCAACTATCAGAAAAATCCCAATTTTAATTCCACTTTCCGCCGCTAGGGGGCGCTGATGGCATTGCTCCGCCTCTGTCGCAGAGGCGGAGGTGTTGCCATCCCTAAAAAAGTTTCTCCCATACAGGTGTTGCTATGGCAACCGAAACAAAAAATATTTCTAAGTTCCATCCCCATAGTTCCGCTTTTCGCCGCTAGGGGGCGCTGATGGTACTGCTCCGCCTCTGTCGCAGAGGCGGAGGTGTTGCCATCCCTAAAAAAGTTTGTCCCATACAGGTGTTGCTATGGCAACCGAAACAAAAAATATTTCTAAGTTCCATCCCCATAGTTCCGCTTTTCGCCGCTAGGGGACGCTGATGGTACTGCTCCGCCTCTGTCGCAGAGGCGGAAGTGTTGCCACCCTCAAAAAAGTTTCTTCCGTACTTAGAAAAAATCTCATTCCAAAAATTTATTTCCCCCTCAACCCCTCGTACAAGACTACGACATCGTTGCCACCCGACAAAAAGTTTCTCCAAAATTTTTACCCCCCCCCTTTTTTCATTTTCCCCCTTTTTACACCCCCGTCCAGGATTACGGAATTCAAGATGGCGGCCATTTTGCTCCGCGCTCCGCATTGCTCCGCCTCTGGCGCAGAACCGGCCTTTCTTATCTACTCTCGTCAAACAGCTTCAGATGAAATTGAAGTAGAAAATTTTTTCAGTAAAGCCTGTAGAAATTTTTACAGCACTCAAACGTGGATTTTTCACAAATTTTCTAACTACAAATCTCTGATCATGTTGAATTAACTTTACCGGACAACCTTATCTTACCTTGTTTTTGATCCGATTTCTTCGTTAAAGTGTTTTATCACATACTGCACCGTAGAATGGAGTAAATTTACTAATTTAGCGATATTTCAAACTGATTTACCACTACTATGATGAAAAATAATCAATTTTCGAATGCTGTTCGTTGTTTCCTTACGGCTACTAGCCATTTTTAAATAATACTATAAATATTACGAAGCAAGCAAGCGAAGATTAAAGCCAAACGCTTTTTTAAGTGTCACCAAAATGCAAAAATAAAACAAGAAAGATCAATCATGCTTAAAGCATTGATTATGAAACACTTTCCAACTTCAATGCAATTTTATTTAAACATGTCTAAAATGCAATACATTCCTCGGTAATATTTTAAAACTTATCACAATACTACATTAATTTATTATATTTGAAACCTTAAACCTTCATCGAAAAAAATGAACTTCATTCAAATGACGGCATTAAAGTATAAATTGCCTGGTTTAAACATCTCTAAAATGTGATACATTCCTCGGTAATAATTTTAGAATTATCATAATACTACCATAATTTATTATATTTGAAAACTTCATCGAAAACAACTGAAATCCATTCAAATGACGTCATAAAAAAATAACACGCCTGGCTCTCTCTATAAATGCAACATTTCATTCATAAATGATTCCTCCATTCATGCCATTCATCACAATACTATAACAATTTATTTTATTTAACAATTAAGACCATTGAGCTGCAAGTAAGTAAACTCTATGCGTAAAACTTCATCGAAAAATATCGTCCTTCTCTTTCTAAAATCAATGAATATTTCATTCATATCAGCCATGCAGACTCCATGGACTAAATGATTTTGTGTTAAAGAATTACAGCGATTCTAATACAACTCATTCTACATATTTTGCTGTTTACATTTTACATAGGTGAAAAATAGGCTTAATAGTAGAAATAATCAAATTTGGAAGAGCATTTAAACTGAAATATATTGTCATTGCGTTGTTTCAGTATGTAGATGCACAGAATTTAGGCAAAAATAAAGTAGTTTTAGGACGGATACAACACTCAATAAGAATTAGAAAGAACTTTAAAAATCACGATTTTGAGACAAGATGGATGCCATATATCATTTTGAAGTGGGTCATGTGATCGTTTCATATCATGGACACGGGATCGCTTCATATAAGAGGTGTTATTATTATTTTAATTTTTATTTAAAAAACAACTGAATATATTTCGCTGAATTTTTTTTTATATATTTTATGGAACAATTTGAATATTGCCTAAAATTTTCGAAGAAATTTGTGAATTTTAAATCCGCTTAAAAAATGCTTGAAAAATTAGGTCCCATAGGGCTCAATGTATTCCATTTTTTCAACCCGGGTTCAATCCAAAACTAATTGGGTGATATTATTCATTTATATTCCCATAGGTCCTATAGACCGTCTGAACAACATACTAAAATTTCATTTTGATTAAGTCATTTTTACGCCAGTTATCGTGCTAACGGACAGACAGACAGACAGACAGACAGAATGAACAAAGTCATAAACACTTTTCAACTTTGTTGTAAAGTGTTAAAAATGAGTCAATATTTAAAAAAAATGAGTTAGTATTTAAAAAAAAATATTAGATTTTATTCATAATCACATGGAGATGATATGAAAACATATTGAACTTTATATTCGAATTCAATTCCAGGCGACAGCGCTTTTTCTACAAATTTTTAAAGTGTACGAATACTTTTGGGAGCCACTGTATATAAATGAGCACATCATTCCAGCGACCCAAAATCTTCTAAAATCTACTAAAAAAATTGCCAAATCACATAATTTTGCATTTGTCTTGGATCAAAGAGGGTAAAATATATTTACGTAAACAGCAAGGTGAAAAGGCATATCAGATAACTTCCTCAAAGGACTTCGAGCAAATCCGCTAACTTTCAACCTTTTGTTTGAAAATCTGCTTCATCTTCATTTGTTTCTTAGATTTGTGTGTTTGCTTTCTGTCTCAATTAGTATTTAGTTATATTAATTTTTTTTATGAACAAGTGTTCTAATACTTATTATACATTAAGTGATTTAAATAAGATCCCTAGTCATGAAAATCATCTGCAGATCCTTCATATCAATGCATGCAGTTTAACTAATAAATTGTCTTATCTAACAAATTTACTTGAATGTCTACATCAAAAGATTCATCTAAAATGTATAACCGAGACTTGGTTTTATGATAATTGTTAAAGTATATCCATTGACATGCATAATCATATTATAAATGTTATCTATAGACCACTTCAGGGAAATGTTAACACTTTTATAAATTTTGTATAACACATGCTTGACTATGCCAATAATCTTGGAAAAACTGTTATTTTACACGGTGACATAAATATAGTTCTAAGTGTATCTCCCATGCCTCTAATTAATTTAACGATATTGTTGTTTCTTCATCCTGTTTGAATACACTTTCCTTACCGACTCCAATTACCGTACATAGTAGCACTTCACTTAACGCTTGTATTACAAACTGTCTCACCTATCATACTGGTGTCATCGATTTTCATATCAGTGATCATCTGCCGATCTTTATCTTTGTAAATAATACACTAAATAATCATCACTTTCCTGTTCGTAAGTGTGTCAGATGTTTAAGTGATCTTAACATAATTTTTTTAACACTTTACAACAAAGTTGAAAAGTGTTTATGACTTTGTTCATTCTGTCTGTCTGTCTGTCTGTCTGTCCGTTAGCACGATAACTGCCGTAAAAATGACTTAATCAAAATGAAATTTTAGTATGTTGTTCAGACGGTCTGTAGAACCTATGGGAATATAAATGAATAATATTACCCAATTAGTTTTGGATTGACCCCGGGTCGAAAAAATAAAATACATTGAGCCCTATGGGACCTAATTTTTCAAACATTTTTTAAGCGGATTTAAAACTCACAAATTGCTTCGAAAATTTTAGGTTATAGTCAAATTGTTCCAAAAAATATATAAAAAAAATTCAGCGAAATATAATCAGTAGTTTTTTAAATAAAAATTAAAATAATAATTACACCTCTTATATGAAACGATCACCTGACCATGATATGAAACGATCACATGACCCACTTCAAAATGATATATGGCATCCATCTTGTTTCAAAATCGTGATTTTTTAAAGTTCTTTTTAATTCATATTGAGTGTTGTATCCGTCCTAAAACTACTTTATTTTTGCTTAAATTCTGTGCATCTACATACTAAAACAACACAATGACAATATATTTGAGTTTAAATTCTCATTCGAATTTTATTATTTCTACAACGAAGCCTATTTTTCACTTATGTAAAATGTAAACAGCAAAATATGTAGAATGAGTTGTATTAGAATTACTGTATTTTTTTAACACAAAATAATTCAGTCCATGGAGTTTGCATGGCTGATATGAATGAAATATTAATTGATTTTATAAACAGAAGGACGATTTTTTTCGATGAAGTTTTAAGCATAGAGTTTATGAATTGTAGCTCCATGGTCTTAATTTTTAAATAAAATAAATTATTATATTATTGTGATGAATGAAATGAATGAAATCCTGCTTTTATAGAGAGATCCTGGCGTGTTATTTTTTCTAAGACGTAATTTGAATTTATTTCAGTTGTTTTCGATGAAGTTTTCAAATATAATAAATTATCGTAGTATTATGATAGTTTTAAAAATATTACCGTGGAATATATTGCATTTTAGAGATATTTAAACCAGGCAATTTATATTTCAATGCCGTCATTTGAATGAAGTTCATTTTTTTCAATGAAGGTTTAAGTTTTCAAATATAATAAATCAATGTAGTATTGTGATAAGTTTTAAAATATTACCGAGGAATGTATTGCATTTTTGACTTTTTTAAATAAAATTGCATTGAAGTTGGAAAGTGTTTCATAATCAATGCTTTAAGCATGATTGATCTTTCTTGTTTAATAATACAGTAGAAAATATTGACTGGTCTCTGATCACTACCTAACATAGCCTATGAAGTTTTTTCTTATATTTTATCGATACATTAAACGTAAAGATAAGCTATATTCCAAATTCATAAATACCAAATCAAATGTTGACTGGCAGTTTTTCCGAGGTTATAGGAACTGGTTAAATCGGCAACTGAAACTTGCAAAAAAAACTTTATTACCAAGATTACTTTTCCAACACATCCATTAGTAAAATATGGACTAAGATAAATGACCTTTTAGGCAGAAGGAAAACTTTAAATTCTCTTAATAGCTTAATTCTGGCGGACCGTGAAATTTCAGATGCCGAAACTCTAGCTCAGGAATTTAACAACCATTTTATTAACACTTTACAACATAGTTGAAAAGTGTTTATGACTTTGTTCATTCTGTCTGTCTGTCTGTCTGTCTGTCTGTCCGTTAGCACGATAACTGCCGTAAAAATGCCTTTATCAAAATGAAATTTTAGTATGTTTTTCAGACGGTCTGTGGGACCTATGGGAATATAAATAAATAATATGACCCAATTAGTTTTTTATTGAACCCGGGTTGAAAAAATGAAATACATTTAACCCTATGGGACCTAATTTTTCAAACATTTTGTAAGAAAATTTAAAATTCACAAATTGCTTCGAAATTTTTAGGAAATATTCACATTATCCCATAAAATGTATAAAAAAAATTTCAGTAAAATATGTTAAGTAGTTTTTTAATTAAAAATTATTTAATATAGAGAAAAACAAATTCAATTAAATTCAGACTTTTGGAATATCCTCCAGAAAGAATAAAGAGACATATTATATAATAAATATCTTTCCAAGAGTTTAATCATTTTGTATATGAGAGAGACTTCACATTTTAAAATAAATTTGGTAGATAACAATTTTTCAATTTTTTTTTTTAATTTTATATAACTCTTCATGATATACTTATTTGATGGCATTTTTAATGCACTTTCCTACATCCTAAAGAGTTACAATTTAGTACACAGCTTAAATTTGTTTAACATTTTATTCTACAAAAATTTGGTGGATCTTTAAATATAGATCATACATTTTTTTCGAAATGGCCTGCGAATAATCCCCGTTCACTTCTATTAATCATTGTTGTAATATTGTTAAAAATTCTGATGTGGGCAGCACATGTCTTTTACTGCAGACTCATATTCACGTTCTCTTTATTTCTTCAATAATAATCTGAGTTTATCTGCACAAAATAACAGCCATAATTATTTTAAATGACATTGAATTTGCACGTTAAACTTAAATTTGGTTCTCATTTGATAGCTGGACTTATTGTCAAAGGTGGCGTAGCGAAAACACGAAAAAAGTAGAATATCTCAAGAACGGCTAGTCTTAGAGTAATGGGGTTAGTCTTATTCTTTTTGTTGACAAAAATCACGTATAAAATAGGAATTTAATTGATATAATTGAGCACACGTAGTCTTTCATTTTTTATATTTAACGATTTTTGCGGGCCATTTCGCAAAAACAGTCCGTTCCTTTTTCCCGAATAGTACTAGAATAACCTACAAGTGATTTATATAACAAATTTTGTTAAATTTGGTATATAAATCACTTGTAGGTCATTGAAATATTATACACCAAATTTTGTTAAATTTGTTCCATTAGTTTTTAGCTAGAGTGGATAAAGGCAATTTCTGCCGGCCATTTCGCAAAGAAGGCAGATTTTTTTATTACGTATCGTACTATAATCTAATGAACATCAGGATTTCCCACAAAAAACGTACCTACCAAATTTTATGAAATTCGGTCCATTAGTTTTCCAATTAGAGTGGATGTAATATCCTCACAGACACACAGAAACATACACAGATACACTCTTACACACACAGACGTCTTCCTAAAAATAGTTTTTTCGTATTCTAGAAGTCCCAAAACGTGTGGATCCTTCGAAAATTTGAGTTCCGATCTTCGGCACGATTCCAATACTTTGAATACATTCACACACACACACACACATATTATCTGTGTATCTGTGTATTATCTGTGTGTCTAAATTACGTGCCTGTGCAGTTACACTAGTTGTGATTTTAAATTATCCCTAAACTTTTATTATTTCTTCAACGAAGTCTAATTTTAACTTATGCAGAATGAAAATATCTCAAGCGATTGTAAGGTGAGTTACATAAAAATTGCTGAATTTTTTTCACACAAAATTATTTAGCTCTGGAGTCTGGAATACAAGTTATATGAATGAAATATTCATTGATTTTGCATAAAGAATCAGATGATTCATATTTCGATACAGTTTTAAATATTTAAGTATAATAAATTACTGTAGTACTGTGATAATGTAAAAGATATCACCACTGAATGTATCACATTTTAAACATTTTTAAATGAAATTGCATTTCAGTTGGAATGTGTTTCATAATCAATGCTTATGCATGATTGATCTTTCTTGTTACTTATCCATCCATCTAAGCTTATCCCACATAGCCATTCTTACAATTCTGATTCCTTTCTCCAAAATTATAATGTTTTAAATTATTTGGTTCTTGCTCCTGCACTCCAGATGAAATTTTAAAGTTTTACAGCGTCTTGACATTAAAAAAGGGCCGGGTTATGAAGAATTCCATCTTAAGGTTTTAAAGACCGTTTCAACCGCCATTTCTGTTCCTCTTTGCCATATCATAAACTTAATCTTCTCATCTGGTCATGCTCCGCACCCTTTCAAAATTGGTAAAGTTTCTCCGATCTTCAAAAAAGGTGATACATAGAATATTCTAAACTATAGACCTATTACTGTCTTGACTGTTTTTGCTAAGGTTTTTGAAAAACTAATCTCTGTTAGACTTATTGAATTTCTTGATAAAAATAACATTATTCATTCCAACCAATTTGGATTTCAAAAACGAAAATCAACTAAACTTGCAATTTTAACCACCTTAAATACTATACAGTGTAATCTTGATGTTAAACATTCGGTTCTGGGTATTTTTTTTATTTATCAAAAGTTTTTAATACTATTCATCACCAACGTCTCATATCAAAACTTGGCTGCATGGGTATTAGAGGTATTACTTATATTTTATTCAAAAACTACTTAACTGATCGTAAACAATTCATCCAGTTACAAAACGTACGTTCTAGCTATGAAACTATCCTCATTGGTGTTCCTCAAGGCTCAATCTTAGGTCCGATTCTGTTTATAATTTACATAAATGATAACTTCTATGTTCCTTCTTGTGCTTCCAAAATGATTTTTGATGATGATACAAGCTTATTTTTTGTTGGTGAAAATATTCAGACACTTGTCAATCAAGTAAATTCTCAAATCCATAACTATATAGACTGGTCTGACCAAAACTTCTTAACCTTAAATACTGAAAAAACTAAGTGTGTTCTTTTTTATAGAAAATATTCTGCTTGTGATATAAATAATATTTATATAAATGGCTCCCGTATTATTTTTTCCTCCGACGTTAAGTTCTTGGGCGTGATTTTACAGAATGACTTAAAATGAAATAAACAAGTTAACCATATTTGTAATAAAGTAAGAGAAAACATTGGATTAGTTAGAACTAAATTATCTTTTTTACGAAAAACTGTTTTAATTATGATCTATTACAGCTTAATTTTTCCTTATCTGTCTTATTGTAATCTTGTTTGGGGAAACACTACTGCAAGAAATATAAACAGACTTCGAAATTCTACAAAATAAATATATATCTCTTCTTTAAGATTCCTTTGATCTTAATATTCATCAAAAAGTTATTTCTTCTTGCTACAAAATTTTGCCCTCCACTAAGACTTTTAACTATCGTTTGGCTTTGTTTATGTTTCAGCATATTCATCAAAATCATCATTGTTATCTTTTTCGCTAATTTTCACAATCATACTTATAATACTCGGAATAAGAATCAATTGTTACCCCCTTTTTCTCGTACAAACAGCTTATACCTAAATATCAATTCCACTGGCTCGAGATTATGGAATTCTTTTCCATTTTTCTTAAAATCACTGAACCATGAAAATAGTTTCAAGAAGTATTTAAAGATGTTTCTGTTACAGGTCTGAGCGATTTGCTGACCTATTATTTATTTGATTTGCTACTTGTTTCTTGTATATCTTGTTATGGCTTTTGTTCTGCCACTGACCATTGTATTAATGCTAGCATACTGCCAGTTTAGTTGGGGGCTGTGGACTCGTCAGGCCTATCCATAGTCCCTTTTTCCGCAGCTTGCCCCACTGTTATACTTTACTTATAAGTAGAAATTGTATATGTTGTGTATACTGTGTGGCAAAATAAAGTTTATTATTATTATTATTATTATTATTATAGAATCTCGTGTTGACAGAATAAGCATGTCCTATTGTTAGACCTGAATACCATGACTGTGACGTCACGTTCACATTGTCCATTAAAGTTGAAAAATCTTTCTTTGGCAAAACAGGGCATGCAGCCGTTTGAGAGCGAAGTTTAATAAATTGACCTTAACTAGTTGAACAGATGTATATGCGTTTTAATGATTCTGTTATGCCACGACATTTGTTAGTAAGTGTTCGCAGCTGTCATGTAGTGGCATCTTGTAGAGCCATTTTAAGTATGTTGTCCAACTAAACTTCGTCACCTAGCGTCTGTGTATAAAATATCGGTATAGGGTCTCCATCACTGCGAATTCTAGAATTTTGTGTATGCAGAATTCATACGTAAAATGCGGATAAAATATTTTACCTCCCCTAGAATATGTTCCTAGGAAAGCATACTCCACAGAATAAAAAATACTGCTACTGAAAATGCGATCTTTGTTTTTGTAAATTAGTTGAGCATTTATCGTTCGCAGACTTCTTACGCAAGCGCAGAGGGGGGGATATCTTTCGCTAGCTGTGACTATCAAAATAGTGCTTGCTAAAAGTGTCACCTATAAAAAACGGCAGTAAAAAATTTTAAACAGCTAGCTGCCGGCACCTCAGCTGGTAAATTTAAAACATATTTTAAATATAGATTAAAAGATAAATTAAATACAAGTTATAGTTTGAATAAACTTTAAGAATACTTTAAAAGTATCATTTACAATTGAAAACATGCCACGCTTAAGTACTGTTAATTTATGTTAAAACTTTATTCAGAAATTATAGAAAATTTCTATAATCAAACTTGTTTAAAATGATTTATTTAAAAGTGTGTTTGGTTCGCGGATTACAAATTTATTGACCGAATTCGACCCGTAGATCGGGATGCACCTGTATAACCGTGCATAAGTACAGCATATAATATATGTAGTATATATAATAATAACGCTCTTTTCAAAATAATGAGGTATCCGTCAATTGTTCTACATTAACATTGAACTGGCCGTCCATTAAGCTGCTCTATGTCTTAGGATGAGTCGGTCGGCCTGAGCTTTCGGCATTAACATTGGAAAATTTTGCATTTTCATGCAGTTCTACACGTTTCCTCATCGCCAACCAATATGTTCTGGAGAGGATATTCCGGTTTAATTCTACATATTTCAATTAGCTGCAGCCTTGTTCACCGCAGCTTTCTGGATTCAGTAGACAGACATATCGGTTACAAGTAATGTTTAAACGAAATCAATTTTTAAATAAAACATACTTTTAAAATATTATCGTTACATATGGACAATAAGCAAAAATATCTCACCTATAATGTTTCGTAATCTTATACTCTCTGTGGGTATATAAAATAAAGTTATCCAGTTTGGACCTAACTAAGGACTGTGCAAATGATTGCAGATGAAAAAAAATTACTTTTGGCCTGTCAGTCTATAAATAAAACAAGAAAGATCAATCATGCATAAAGCATTGATTATGAAACACTTTCTAACTGCAACGCAATTTTATTTAAACATCTCTGAAATGCTATACATTCAAGCGTCATATTTTACTTATCACCTTATTAGTTTAAACTTATCACCGTACTACATTAATTTATTATATTTCAAAACTTAAAACTTCCTCGAAAAAAATGAACTTTGTTCAAATGACGTCATTGAAATATAAATCGCTTGGCTTTCTATGTAAAAGCTGTAAATATTTCAACCATACACTTTTACTCCATTCCTTTCATTCATCACAATACTACAATAATTTATTTTATTTGAAAACTTAAAACCATGGAGGTAAAAATAATTTAACTCTATTCTTAAAACTTCATCGAAAAATTCTGCAATAAAATCATCTGTTTTACTCTATTAAAAATCTCTATTTAAAATCAATGAATGTTTAATTCATATCAGCTATATTGCAGACTCCAGAGCTAAATAATTTTGCGTTAAAAAATTCAGCAATTCTTATACAACTCATCCTACATCTTTATGTGTTTACATTCTCCATAAGTGAAAATTAAGCTTCGTTGTAAAAATAATCAAAGTTTGATGGTCATTTAAATTCAAATATATTGTACTTGCGTTGTTTCAGAATGTAGATACACATAAATTAAGCAAAAAATAAAGCGGTCTTAGGAAGGATACAACACTAAATATAAATTAAAAAGAACTTTAAAAATCAGGATTTTGACACAAGATGAATGGCATTGATCATTTAAACTCAAATACATTGTAATTGCGTTGTTTCAGAATATAGATGTACAGACATTAAGCAAAAATAAAGAAGTTCTAGGACAGATACAACACTAAATATAAAGTAAAAATAATTTTAAAAATTACGATTTTGGCACCAGATGGATGCCATATATTATTTTGAAGTGGGTCACGTGATCTCGTCAAATAATGGTCGCGTGATCTCTCTATATAAAGTTTATAAAGGGTGTCCCAGACGTGTTCTATTGATAATATGTCTGGAAACCTGGATGGCCCTGAGAGGGTATTAAATCCTCGAAAGTTGAGAAAGTAGTGCAGTTTGGCGTCGAGCGTTGTCTTGTGATAAATGAAACCTGGGCGACTTGACAGCATAGGCAGAACAATCGGCAGCAGAATATCGTCTACGTGTAGGGGAGCTATCAGATTGGCTTGAAGCACAACTAAGGGAGATCGACTGTTCCACGAGATGGCGCTCCAGACTGTCGTCCCACCTGGCGTGGTCGTGTCGCGGTCGACAACAAATGCGGGATCGGAACACTGGTTAGTCCTCCTCCACATACGTATGCGGCGGTTATCAGCACTGAGAGAGAAGCAGGATTTGTCGCTAAAACAACGTGCCTCCAATGGAACACTGTCCAGGCTGATTGAGCCCGGTACCAACCCAGACGGCTCTGTCTCTGTTGAGGGGGTAGCGGTAGGCGCCTTAATGTACGTTGACACCTAATCCCACCTTCTGGTAATCGTTTCCAAATAGTATCCCTTGATACAGAATGCATGGAGGATGGCAAATATCTTCGATAATTGCAGGAAGCGACGCCATTAGTGGCAGGTGTCTGTGTGGGGCATCCTGAGCCTCTGCGATGGTTATATGCGCTTTCTCTGATCCACTCTATCTAAGACCGAGCAACTACTATATCGCTCCGACAAAGATGGCGACTAATAGGTCTGGTGGACCAACCAGCTTCCCTTAGGCTTATGTTGCGACCTCTCTCTAAATCCGACAATTATTCGTAGCGCCGTTGAGTACATCTCAAAGATATCTTTGTACCTGCTTGCAGTATCAAAGCAGAAAAATTCCAATTGTCCGTGAGTGATAACACCCGTCGTTTTAAAAGCTGCACGATGCGTCGTTCTCATGCGCGTTGTATGAACCCTATAACATAATCGGCGCTAACAGTTTGACCATTTATAGAACTCTTAAAACTACATTTGCATGTCGAGTTTCGCCGTTATAGCTGAAATTTTTATGGGTACATATATTATTTTGCTCTGTTTCGTTGGGGCTCCTGGAGGTGCGCTCGTTGCATGCCGGAGTCGATGGCTTTCTCTGTCCTACTTGGTGCTGGGAGTCAACCCTTTTTCAGGCCGCACATCAAAGACTTTTAGCCATTTATGGCGAGTCGTGCGGTCTGGGCCAGGAATATATTATTTTGCAACAGAGTGTATAAACAATATGGCAATGTTTTAGATAATCTTGCAAATAACTGTCAATACTCCGTAAGATGTAGTAGCGAGCCAACTGCTATGCTATGCTCAAAATGCAGGATTTCGTTAGATCCCTGCAGTTGTGCAATACTAGATGCGATTAGTACTTGGGTGAAGGTGTGAAAGCATGGCGTAGACAAATGATTTGAATATTTGCTTACAATTGAATATTTGCTAGACAAATGATTTGAATTTTGCTTTATAGTTGGATATGCTGGGTTCCATTCACACAGATTGTGAACAGCATCCAATTTACCCACCTGTGATGATTATCTAAGCATTGATTGAAAGAACTAAACGGCGTTGTTTGCGATGCAAGCCAATTCAACATATCTTACACCACACCATACCGGTGCCAAAAAATGAGGTAGCTCTAGCCTTATTATTATATTGACTTTGCATAACTTAGACTTTACCTTTACCTGTCTTAGATTTAGACTGTACCTTTACCTGTCTTAAGTTAAATTCTCCAAAGTGACACAAATTCAATTGTGTTTCTGAGATCGTGAATAATCCAATCCTAATAGCCAAGGGGAATATATAAAGGGTTCCTTATATATACTGAATTACGACTGTCATAGTTCAACATAATCAAATTAAAGGTGATATTAAAGGTGACCTTAAACAGACATGAAACTAAACATAAATAGCCAATTAGACATAAGGTGGCAATACCCACGTTGAGATCCTACTTATTCATAATCCGCACGCCACCCATAAGAAAGATTTAATAATACCTAATTATGAGCGAGAGCTTTCTTAGCCAATGTTGCTTTTCTCAATTACTCGGGATTGTTATCACCACCCTGGTCGAAGTATTCAAGATCTCTTGCTAATGATCAGAACTTCTTTGCGCGAGTGGGACTCGTATTAACTAAACATCTCGATCTGACGAAAGGTTGATTCTATCTCACTTGTAGAATCCTCACACTGTCGGGGCAGCTCCTGAGTGGTTCATCAAATCGGAGTACTAATAGGCTATTAGTCAGAAGGAAAATAATTATATAATGCAAATTAATGGAATGGTAACAAACAGGTTATAAGGACCTCGCAAACTGATTCATGTAATTTAAGTAACTTTTTGTCTCAAAGATAACTCAAAAATTATTTTGTGACAATACTTGCCATAAATACGTGTAACAGAAAAAACTCTTTATCAAATATAATTCAAAATCTCTTAATATATGGAAAAGTGTAATATATTAACTTTCTACCCGAAAGTATAAGATACCTGTTTGGACGGCCGAAAAATGCCACCCAATATAGACCGGAACCCAGTGGGGGCGATATCTACAGGACAACAACCCTCCTTCCCCTGCCAGGACTTCTGACCCACAGATTTAACGTAACCTTTCTCTAATATTTTTCCTGAAGTATGTACGCAATCTTCATAGAAATTTATAGTAAAAGATAAAAATGTAATTATATTACAGAATAAAGCATGCAGCTTAAATACATCTTAAATTCGCACCTCATAAGTACAGTGGTTTGTCCCACTCGTACAGATAATACCATGAAATGTCAATGAAGGAGAATTTTAAATTTCAATCCAAAACTATATTTGTAACATTTCTAAATAATAATCATTGCGATCTTTAATTTTAAATATTTCAATACAAAACAAAATCATATTAATGTTAAATTATGTTTAATAATTAATTGTGAAGTAATATAATTCGAAATTTAACTTTTGAAAATTCTAAACAATAAACTTTATAATTTTATTATTATGGCAAACCAAAATTAAAGTCTTTACATTATTCAAATATATCTATTTAATCCCAAACCAATTGGCAATAGTATTCAATTTTCTATACTATTCAATTTCGTTCAAAAGTGTTAAAAATGAAATAATCAAATTAAAACCCAAGATACACGTTTTTTTTATTAAATGCAAGGGAAATACTTCGTATAGGATTAAAAGTCGCTCAACTTGTTCTATTGCTTGCTTTACAGTTAAGAACCTACTAAACGTGTACCTTTTCCATATCACTGTAAATAAGCGATAGCACGGGAAACTTCCCTCTTGCCAAATCTCAGTTACTCGATACTTGTTCGATTAACTTCTCGACCGAACTTTTTAGTGATATTTCATACCAACGAAAGAACATGCTTATAGTTTATTTTAAGCTCATTGATTTTTCGAGCATCCTTTCATTCTCGGTCACGTATCGGAGAAGCACGGGAAGAAAGTAAGATAAAGTTTCGGAATCGTATTTCCCGGCTTTGATATTGGCGTTCAATGTTAATTTGTGCTCAGAGATTCGCTAATTGTAGAGAAGTGTGCTACAGAACAACGAATAATATTCTCGCTCACAAGAATAGAATCAATTTCCTAAGCTATGGATATGTTACACAAGATATAAGATTATTCTTCTCATAAAGACAGGCTTCACGAAGACATCTTAAAGACTATTGGGCAGTCATTAGTAACATTTGTTTGCTTTTTCATAACCATTCATAATATGAGACTGCATGTTCATTACCCATGAATATATATGCTCATTCTTACTTTGAAGTTACATTTATATTCTTAACATCAGGCTATATGCTCATTTTAAAACAATGTTTATATTAACATGAATTTATAAGCCCATTCTTACTTTAAAGCTATGTTTATATTCCTAACATAAGGCTGTATGAACATTCTTATTTTGAATCTGTTATATTATTAATATAAGACTATATGCTCATTCTTATTTTGAAGCTATGTTTATATTCCTAAGATGAGACTATGTTTCCCTTTCTCATATGAAGCTATAGGATGCCTATATAGTGATACCTTTCATAATGATACCTTTCTTTTATATATAAGTTATGATCCTCTAAGATAATAAATTAAACGCTTTTTTAGAGAGGGGGGGGGGGGGTAAAGGTATATATCTAACCCTGTTTGCCTATTATATATTTTTTACTTTCATATAATACATGGTAAAGTACAGGGAAAGTTAATCGTGTGAATCGTGTTACGACACCGATCCAAACGACTCTGCCTATATTGAGGGATAAGTGGTAGGGGCCTTAATGAGCGTCCACACCTAATGACACTTTCTGCCAGTCGTCCCCGAATAGTATCCCATGATACAGAATGTATGAAGGATGGCAAATGCCTTTGAATGGCTGTTAGCGACGCCATTAGTGTGGACGGGGCTTGTCTTTTGACTACACGATCCTCTCGTGTCTCCTCTGTCTGGGGCTTCCTGAGCCTTTGCGACGGTTATATATACCTTCTCTGATCCGCTGTTGCCAACACCAAGCAATTGCCATACAGCTTCGACCAAGAGGACGACTCATGCGTCTGTTGGACCAACCAGTTTCCCTTAGGCTTATGATGAGACCTCTCTATGGCAGTTTTATAAAATTCGTTCACTTTCTTATAACTATGCCAGGAATGCGTCACCGTTCAAATATTGACACGCCACAAACACGTTACGCCGTTGGTCAAAAGTCATAGATACCATGGATGTCAATGATTTCAAAGGTCACATTACGTCATAAATCACGTTATGTCATAAGTCACATGACGTCCTAGGTCAATGACCTCTTAAAGTATGGCGTCTTCGAGGGCGCAGTAACAGCACTGCTGCGCCTCCTGAGGTGGGGCGCCCATTTTCTATCTACTTGCATACATGGGAAACATGAATTTCACTTCCATGCGACATGCAAATATAGGAATTTTTTTTCAGTAGATACCAGAACATAAAGTTCACTTTCAAGGGAGATATGGAGATAAAAAGTACAGAAGGTATTACTGTTTGTAACACTTGTTACAAACTATTTTTGTTTAAATTTGTTGTTTATAAAATGAAATTTTACCAGGTTTTTGGCATATTTGTGGCGCATGAATTGTCATGTGTTTTCAGAACTAAAATTCAGCTAATACATGTTGTAACTTACAGAGTACAAGTAGATTTGAAAATTAATAAGATAAATTTTACATCAAACTGTTTAAAAATAAAATAAAATACAGTGCTTAATAATTATTATTTTCAATTTATTAAGATCCCATTTATTTCTGCAATTATACATCAATATTCAGAGGTCTTGTATTCTTTAGTCTGACTGTATTTGTCAGAAACTCGGCTTCATAAAGAAATGATATAGTTGACTTTTATGAAATTTATTTTAATACTTAATCTTATTGATTCTTTAAGCATCTTCCTTATTACATGTAATCTCTGGTGTAGAAATAAGTATAAGCATTTTACTTGAATAAACACAATCCTTTTTGTTCCATTTGTACTATACTTCTGAATGTACTATATTTGTACTATATTTCTGCAAATTATTAAAGAAAAAATAATTTTCAAAAAGTGAACTATGAATAAGATCAAAATATATATAAAGAATAAAAAATAAAATAAGTACGAAAGCTTAAAGCTTTGGTTTTAGGTTTTAAAAGTGTGAAGTTAAAAATTTTTGCTTTTTTGAAAAATGTATAAAAAACGTATTAACGAAAATAATAATTACATTTAATATAATCTTTCCAAATAAAATCTAATTTAAAATTTTAAAGTGAACTGAAGCTGGGAAAGCATTAATGAATTACATTTTTTTGCCCAGAAATATTTTTTTTATATAAAGATTATATATTTAGGATTAACTCAGCATTCATTATATTGTCAGCAAACGGCTTAGAAAGGTCAAATAAACTTTTTATTTATTTATTTTTGTTTTTATTTTATTAAAGAAATAACATTGACTTATGATATTTAGTTGACGAAGATCCGTTTGCTATTAAAAACTCTATATTTACTAGGTCTAGTATCCTTCGTTATTTCTATGAAATTGCCATGCAAATTATCTCGGAATGCGCTTCATAAGTATTTTAAATAAAATAGGAAGCTTTTATTTGAATTTCTTCTCTGTCCCACGCGCATAATTATCTTCTCTCCAAAAAAACCGAATGCATCCACGGGTTGGCAAAACTCCAACAAAAATTTATCCCCAGAACAGTCGGTGGGGAGTTTCCCCCATCAGAAGCAGCAGCCAGTCAGTAGGTCTGTAGAGACTTTTATTGGACTACGTGAGTGTGAGTCATGGGGAGGTCTGCCTCTCTGATCCCCACCCAGCCTCAAAATCGAACGGGAAGGGGGAATTTGGAACATGGGTCAGATGACGCACTTTCTCCATCCCGAGATCAGAATAGGACCTACAAAATTCCCATGGACCCTGGTGTGGATTGGTTTGATATAATGAATATTTGCATTGCATTCTAGACCTAACCCTTGAGAGTGTGTGTAGTTGAAATGATCGAAGCTAGCTGTAGAATTATTAAAGTGATGATTCCAGCATTACTATTGGTTCAATAAACAATATGCTTTAAATGAAGACAACCGTATGCTTTAAATGTAGGTAACCATTAGAACCTCATCTATACTTTCGAATTTATAAGTAATGAATAAAATAAAATTAATATGTCGTGTGACAAAATTTTTGACAAATTTGTGGCAATTTTTTTTTTTTTTTGGTGTGTGCAAAGTATTTTGGCAATTCTAATTTAATTAACATTTTAAGTAGGGGGAGAATGGGGCTAGTTGGCGCAATTTTCAGATTTTTTTACAATCATATTTTAATAGTATAGATACTTTGCAACATTTGATAAAAAGCAAATAGTGGGTTAATTTTAGTGTTTTTTTTTTCCTAATGGCAAGAGAAAATGACAAACGTATTACAACAAAGAACACAAAAAATAAAAGTCAATGTCTCATCAGCAGATCTCTAGCACTGCAATTTCTTCTCACCTCGAAGTCCCCACGCAAAGCCGAGCATCCCTTGATATGGTACTTGTCCATAACTTCGTCCTTTCTACAAAGCGGACAATTTGGGCTGTCATAAATGCCAATGCGGTGTAGATGACTCGCCACAGTCATGGCCAACTGCAAGCCTGAATTCCGCGACTGCCCTATATTTTAATGTAAATTTTGGTAAAGAAAGCAGTAAAACCTTTTTTTTATGCACCAACCAACCCCACTTACAGGTTGGCGCACATCTCGCAGCAGGTTGACGCGGAAACTAAAAGATTTTAAAAGGTAAAAATGCTAATTTGTTAGTAATTATATTGGAATTTATAAAGCGTAATGCAATTTTAATTTTTTTTTCAGTCTTATTAATGTTATTTATCTATAAAAGTCATATCAATTATGAAAAGTAAGCATATATATATATATATATATAAGCATATATATATATATATATATGTAAGCATATATATATAATAATAATAGTTTGAAAATCCAATAGTAGAATAGAGAGAAGTTGCAACTCAAAAAACCCCAACATTAAAAAATGCCTAACAAATAAAAAGTATCAAACAGAGAATCATCAATCAAGTGGAAAATAAAATGCAAACCTCTAGTCATTAAGCTGAAGACGAACAACAAACATCAATGGAAAGGAATCGATAATAGAAAATCAAATAAAATCCAAGCATTAAAGCTTTAAACATGGACAAGCTCTAGGCCTAAACAAATGAATTGTTCATTTCGATAAAACTCTTCTTCAAGTCCAAGTACTTGACAAAATGAACACAAAATGCATCTTTCTGATATCAGTGATAGATTATATCTATAAACACTGATAATTTGATATATATATATATATATATATATATATATATATATATATATATATATATATATAAATAAATATATATATATATATATATATATATATATTAGAATTTATAGATTATCTGATAAAAAATGTCATGCTATGCATATAATTAATCTAAAATTTACTAGCAATTTATATAAATATCCCTCTTATTTAGTAAATGATATAGTAAAAAAGTTTAGATTAGCTGGATTTTCATGAATTCTATTCATAGTAGCTTATATTAGCCAGACATCACCTTTCTCTTCTATTAATAATACTTTTATTTTTACATCCACTTAAACATAAGCCTTACTATAATAAGCCCCACTTTTTTGTAGCTCTTATTGTATATTATTACTTTCTCTTGCCTTTTCGCATTACTGTTTTTTATTTTTTACGAATGGCAACAGTATCCTTTCTTTTTCCTTTGCGAATGACAACACTGGTCTCTTCATTCTGGGTTCCAGGGTTCGACCGGTTCGGGCATATGCAGTGTTTTTTCCAGGTATTCTTGTTTTCTTTTATTTTTCCTTCTTTATGTATGTTGTCCAAGTAGAAATAGTTTATAGATATAATCTATCTATTTCTTCAGAAACATACATATTTTGTGTTTGCTTCGACAAAATACTTACACTCATGTTTTTCTATTATCGTTTCCATACCATTGAAATTTGTTGATTTTCTTTAACTTGATGACTCGAAATTTGTATTTTTTTCCATTTGATTGAAGATTAGCTATTTTATACTTTTATTTTGGGGGTTTGTTAGAAAGTTAAGTTTTTCGAGTTGCAGCTTCTCGCTTTTCTATCATTGGACTTTCAAACTATTATATATATATATATATATATATATATATATATATATATATATATATATATATATATATATACATATAAAAATAAGTATATCACGAAAGGAACTTCTATTTAAGTAAAGGAGAAAATAGAAACCTTACAGAGGATGTGGCGCTTAGCAGCTCTGCATCCAGAGTGGCATATAAGGATATAAACAAGAAGAAAAAATAAGCGAGAACAGGAGTGACCATATGATTTGCATAGAATGGCAGGGGTGGATTGCGACACCCCTTTCCCGCTTAAAGCAGCTTTTACGACCCGGGCAACGCTCACGGCACCAATGTAACTCAATGGTCAATCTCCCACATGTGCAAAGACAGAAGCACCCGAACGGACACAAAAGCAAAGATGGAACCAAGCAAGGAAGAGATACACCCTACAATCCAACATGAAAACACAACATTTTATAGGGGAAAGTCGCGCATGCGCGAAAAGACTTCATGATGATAGGATCGCAGATATGAATATATATATGATTAAGAATGCTCATTTAGATTCAAACAAAGCACAATTTCTTTCTTTGAAAAAGAAATAGTAATAATGTTGTAAAAAATATATGGTTAAGAATGCTCATTTAGATTCAAACAAAGCACAATTTCTTTCTTTGAAAAAGGAATAGCAATAATGTTGTAAAAAATATTTTTTACAACATTATTACTATTCTTTTTTCAAAGAAAGAAATTGTGCTTTGTTTGAATCTAAATGAGCATTCTTAATCATATATATATATTCATATCTGCGATCCTATCATCATGAAGTCTTTTCGCGCATGCGCGACTTTCCCCTATAAAATGTTGTGTTTTCATGTTGGATTGTAGGGTGTATCTCTTCCTTGCTTGGTTCCATCTTTGCTTTTGTGTCCGTTCGGGTGCATCTGTCTTTGCACATGTGGGAGATTCACCATTTAGTTACATTGGTGCCGTGAGCGTTGTCCGGGTCGTAAAAGCTGCTTTAAGCGGGAAAGGGGTGTCGCAATCCACTCCTGCCATTCTATGCAAATCATATGGTCACTCCTGTTCTCGCTTATTTTTTCTTCTTGTTTATATCCTTATATATATATATATATATATTAAGTTGTTGAGGTTGATCGTGTATACACGTGGTAGAAGTAGAATGATTCATGCCGCATGGTAATACAATTTTCTTAATGTATCCTTTTTTCATTTTTTCATTTTTTGATGCCTGTAGTCTGAGTTTAAGCATTTATAGTAATGTACTATTGCTTAATCTGAAACAGGCATTTGTTTGGGTTAATTAGAGTTAAATACTCAGACCTGAAGAGGAATTTAATTCTGATTAATCATCGAATTTGGGAAGGTTCTATTCTTTTCTCTTATCGGCATTATGGCCGTGAATTTGCTTCTATGGTAATGTTAATATTACTTGAATTGTATTTTTATTTTTTTTTATTTTTACATAATTCTTATTATTACATTTCAAATATATATATATATATATATATATATATATATATATATATAAGATTTAAAATGAAAAAATGAAAAAAGAAAAAAGAAAATATATAGATGGAATGATTGTTTTTACAGGGTTGCAGAAAGGTCAAGGGGGATTGCGACCCCTATTCTGCAACCCTGTAAAAACAATCATTCCATCTATATATTTTCTTTTTTCTTTTTTCATTTTTTCATTTTAAATCTTATTTTTCAAGACTCTGATAGTGCGGCAATTTGCGCCTTTCTCTTTCTTGGATTTCATACTTTTTGGGATTGTATTTCATACTTTTTGGGATTGTATTTCTTTATATATATATATATATATATATATATATATATATATATACTATAAGTATAAAAAACGATCGCATAGTTTTACTGCTTACAAAAAGAAAAACAATACACAAATAGAAACTAAACGCATCTACTTTTCAAAATGCCAACTACTTTTCTTTGTCACTTCTACATTTTGTCACAAATACACTTTATGCTTATTATTGTAGTCTATGTGCCAAGATGAACTGCCAAAGCTATGGGAAAACTTATTTCATGTAGTTTAGATCCATAAAACGCTTTCTTTCTTTTCACGCTTACTTAGTCATAATTAGTACTAATATTTTAAAATATAATGTTTAATATTCTTCGTATTATTGTTGGATTATATTTATCTTCAGTTGCGATTCGCGCATCGAAAAACATTTCACACTACTGTATTATATGTGTATCAATATCCGTAGGATAACATACCACGCTATTAAAAATAAAAAATATATAAAAAACTGATAGACACTACTTCATCTTTAAATTATGGACCTTATGAAAAGTTCAGACAAATCTCATACTAACTTAAATAAAATTAAATTCAGCTAAATATTTAAAGAAAGTTCAATAAACTGAAAAATTAGAAAATTAATTTCATAATTTAAGTACATAATAAACATAATAATAATTACATGCATCACTATACATAAAACTGTTGATTGTAAGAAAATGACTTACAAAACTTTCTTGAAGAAAGCAGACAAAACTGACATACGCCTGCTTTTTCAAAGAAATTTTGTAAGTTATTTAATTTCATGTACGTTGGTTGTCATCTTGCAATATATTGTCTTTTACTATGTGGGGCTAGCTGGACCAACTAACTCCAAAACAAGTGCTCCATTTACCCCATCAGTAGAGAATAATTAGTGGTTGTGCGCATAAGACACCCTCCCATTTCTTCCTCCCTTCCATCCTCCTGTGGGAGGACTTTGCAACCTCAGCAGCATCACTTTTACAAATTTTCATAGAATGTTACAGGACTCCTCAAATATACAAGCTGGCTTGTCGAGATTATTGAAGCTCACTGAAGCTAGAAGTATAATCTATTAGCATTAGCTTTGTATTTTTATTTTAGAAAGGGTTGTTGAAATAATTAAGATTAGGTGTTCTGTACCGAACTGCTCTAAACATTCTAGGAAAGGTTTTAGATTGTTCCGCTTTCTTAATTGTTAATAAATACTCGGCAATGTCATTGGATAACCGGTACAGGATAATATCTGTGCGATATAAGATCTACAATATTGTAATTGAAAATTACTTTTTTTTATATCATTTTTATTACCTTTGCTACAATACATGCTAATGTATCGGGAAAGTCACGGAGTCGTGTCGAAAATTGCAACTCGAGTTTTCAACGAATCTACACGTTTTGGAACCTCTAGAACACGAAAAAACTATCTTTAGCATGACATGTGTGTGTGTGTGTGCGTGTGTGTGTGTGTGGTGTATGTGTGTGCGTGTACGTGTGAAATATAAGTATTCACTTTAACTTAAAAACTAATTGACCAACTTTCATAAAATTTTATAGGTAAAACACTTGTGAGTTACCCTGATTAGAGTTTGGTAGGATTGAGGATTAAAAAGCCTGCCTTTCATAGCAAAATGGCCCGCAAAAATCGTATATGTATCCACTCTACCTAAAACACTAATTGAACAAATTTCTCAAAATTTGGTAGATAAGTCTCTCGTGGGATACCCTGGTGCTGATTAGATTTTGACACGATTCGGGAAAAAGAAAGTTTTTTTTTACGAAATCAACCGTGAAAATCATCAAAATCTAAAATAAAGGAGTACATATGCTCAAATGTATTGATTAAATGCTTGTTTTATACGTAATTTTCGACGATGAAAAGAGTAAGACCAACCCCATCACTCTAGGTCTAGCCGTTCTTGAGGTATTTTAGTTTATTTTTTCATTTTTGCTACGCCACCTTTGAAAATGCGTCCAAAATCCAGTTACCAAATGAAAACGAAAAGTGAGTTAAAAGTGCAAATTCAATGTAATTTCAAAAAATTCTGCATGTTATTTTGTGCAATTAAATTAAATTTAATAAATTATTAAAGAAATTAAGAGAAAATTAATTTAAGTCTGTAGTGAACGTCACGTGCTACCCACATCAATTTTTTTAAACTTAAATTTTATAACATGAAGCCACCTTGAAACCACTGAATAGTGTCACATCATATTAAAATTCACCTAGAAAAAGACTTAATTACCTAAATCCGATATTGTACCAAATGCTTATAAACTTTAAATGTATGTACACCTTTATTAAATATCATTCATATAATATTTCCAAAAGTATTTCTTTTTAATAAGCCCCATATGTTACATACCTAAGTAGTGAAAGATACATATTTTTAAGTCATTCAACTAAAACTCTATCTTTATGAAAATTCATAAGTAAATCTTTATGGTTACTTAAAAAACACAAGAGAATATTTCCCAATTCCATAAAATGTTAATACCATAAAATGTACTTACTTTATAATAAGTATGATACTTAGGAAAAAAAACACGAAACTTAACATTTACAATAAACTTAACATTTACAGAAATACGTGTATTACTACATTATTGAATATTGTAAAAGTAAAATTTAATTTCATTAAAGCAATATTTTTAGTATACTTCAACGTATTATTCATTTCTGGAACAATAAAAGTAAAATTTCATTTCATACTTTTGTGGCAGCAGCCAACTCTGCTCCTGCCAAAGACATCGATCGAAGATGATAGGAACATGAACTCGAATTATAAGTTCGGAGTCGAACACGACTCACGTCACGCCCGAGGTACGACAAGCCTCCCGGGCATTCAGCCCCTCGACTGAGTTTTGGATGGGGACGCGCGGGGATTTTCTTTGTGGCCTCCTCCTCGTCAAAATTCGACCCGGGCTTCTCAACAGGTTGGGGAGTGTGTGGCAGCAGCCGACTCTGCTCCTGCCAAAGACACCGATCGAAGATGTAGCAACATGAACCCGAATTATAAGTTCGGAGTCGAAGCTAGCTTTTGCTCTAATCTTATAATGTCGGTCTTATAAGCCCGAGGTCCCGAGTTCGGGCCCGGCTAGGGATCATCAACATCCTTTCCTACACTTTGAAAAATAAATTATATGAAACCGTATAAGAAAATTTTCACCATAGCCTATTATTTAGCAAAGTTAAACATAATTTTCTAAAAAAGTTTAGGAATCAGTTTGAAACTTCAGAAAACTTGGTAAACTTTAGTTTTTCTACATGAAAGTATACAACTTACAACACATAGGAAAATTTTGCGCATTATTTGAAAATCTTGAAATTGAATTTTCAGCACATACATAGGAAAGTTCTGCGTATTTTTCATCTTTGAAAATTAAATTGTAAAAGTAAAATGTTATTTCATGCAACAGAATTTTCAGCATATACTTCCACATTGGAAATAGTAAAAATAAAATTACATTTTATAATTAGAAAAATAAATTACTGTCATCAAAACATCATTTTATTAAATTTTTATCATTATATTAAAAGCACAAGGTACTATTTACAATTTTCAGAAAACATTAAAAACAGTGTTATTGAAACAACTTGCGTTATAGGTAATTCAGTAGCTTATTATTATCATTACATCTTTAAATATCTTAAAGTTGTATTTTTTTCAGTCATAGGAAATGAAAACTTTCCACTATTTCAGCTTAATTTTTACGACGTGTAAAAAATATTTCACCAATATTCAGCATTGTAAACAAAATATTTCTAGTAAAGGTAGTTAGTTCGTATCATCAGTAACTTGACACTTAAAAAATGATTTGTAATTTTTAGCTTTGAAAAACTTAAAAGTGAAATTTTATTATAAAACTTACCAAAAGTATTAGAAATTTTTAATTATTGTGAAATATGCACTCAAAAAAAATTTATATATACATCAATTTACTAGTAAACCAATATATCCTACTTTATGTAATGTTTAGGGTTTTTTTCATTAATATCTAGAATGTTTTATTGAAAATAGTGGTTTCAACATCAAAATTATTTATCCAAAGCCATTCGAAATAGTTTCTATACATTAAAAATAAGATTTTCATGAATTATTATAGAAAAGTGCTTAGTTTACATGATAGAAATGCGGGTTAAAGATATTTTTTTAATTTCATCGTTTTCACATATTTATTATGAAATATATTTAATTCTGTACCATGCAATTTCCTTCACATATTTAAGTCTAATGCATACATTCCACAAACCTAAGATGGATATATATGATATTTATCAGAATCTCTAGATAAGTGAAATACAAAGTTCTGAGCAAGCTTGTATGATTTTTTTTTTGTGTTTTTTTTTCTTAATGCATATTTTTAAAATTAACGTATTCAATCAGATCTAGTAAACATAAACGACAGTTTTATATTTTTTTTAAACATGTTTTAAAAGCTTTAGTATTTTTCTATCAGATCTAATACAGATAAACACAATTTTCTCCTCATCCTTTCAGAACACTTTAACATTTTTCAGAAACTTTAATATTTTTTTATCAGATCTAATACACATAAACTCAATATTTCGTCCAGCCTTTAGTAATATCTTAATAAATTTTAGAAGCTTTAATATTTTTTATTAGATCTAATATACATAAACACAAATTTTTGCTTATCCTTTGAGAATACTTTAAAAAATTTTAGAAACTCTAAAATTTTTGTCACATAAACATAATTTTTTATTCATTGGTTTAGAATACTTTATTTTTCTCTTAAACTTTAGTATTTTTTATCAGATCAAATATACATAGACATAATTTTTCTCACATACAGAACGAGTATAAGCTCTAAACATAATCACTTCCTAATTTAATTCTAACTTTACCATAATTTTAGGCGTATTTATATTTAATAAATCCTAAATGTTATACACCTAACTACTGAAAAATGCTTATTTTCGAATCTTTCTATTACATTAACCCTCAAAATACTTCAAGAAATTGAAGCATTCAACCCCGTAAAATGCCTTATCAGAAAAATAAACTGTGTATAATCCACTAAACAATGACATTACCATGTTAATATATATCTTAAACACACTAAAAATCAATTTCACACTGAAATTATTCCCTAGAATTCAACAAAACACACTCATTAATTTTGAATCCTAAAAGTTCCGAAAGAAATCATCGCCTTCTCCCGAAAAACCACTTTACAGGTAGAGAAACATTAAAAAATGGTTAAAAAAATCACTTAGAATAGAACTAAAACTCTTAAAATACTAGTAAACATCCTTTAAATATACTATATCATCACTCATTACATTAATTAAGAGGAGGAGAAGATAGTAGATAGAAAGTGCCGGTTCTAAGCCAGAGGCACAGCCTAAGGAGTCAGATCTGCCTAAGTACTTCTCGGCCGCTATATTTTTTTTTGTACATGACCAGAGAGTAGTTTTAAAAAATATGTAAAAAATAAGGATTTTATTCAGAAATTATTTCAGGTGGCAACGGTATTGTTTTCGTAAACGATTGCGGCTTATTTTGTGAATTTGAAAATTTTTCAACTAATTACTTTTATTTACATGAGGTGTGTAGTGTATAGAAACTTTTTAGGGTGGCAACACGATTCTTCGGAAGGGGCGGATACGGCACCACAGCTCCTTCCTTGTTGATGAACGCTAGCTCCGTCACCGCAGCAGAATCGTGTTACCACCCTAAAAAGTTTATATACATTGTGTAAATAAAACAATTAGGTGAAAAGCAATTTGCTGAAAAAATTTCAGAGTTTACAAAATAACAACCATAGGCTTTTAAGAAAACAGTACAATTGCCACTTAAATAACAGTTTGTAAAAAATCCTCATTTTTTACACAATACCTACAAATACCCCTCTCTGGTATAAATCCTCCTCCCAAAAATATCCCTCTACGAAAATCCAAGATAGAAGAAGAAGGGTGTAAGGAGGCAGATCCACCTCTGCAAAGCTGATTTGGTGTGAACGAACACTTTCTACCTACTAGTTCCTCCTCCTAATTAATGTAATATTAATGTAATGTAGCATTTTTTAATGTTTTTCTACCTGTAAAGTAGTTTTTCATGTGAATACGATGATTTCTTTTAACTTTGATGATTCAGGGTATTAATGAGTGTGTTTTGGTAAATTCTAGGGGATAATTTCAGTGTTAAGTTGATTTTTAGTGGCTTTAAGGTATATATTGACATGATAATGTGATTATTTAGTGGATTTTAAGGGTTTATTTCCCTGATGAGGTATTTCATGGAGTTGAATGTTATAATTTCTTTAAGAATTTTGGCGGAAAATATGATAGAATGATTCTAAAATAAACATTTTTCAATACTTAGGTGTATAACATTTAGGATTTATTAAAAATAAATATTCTTCTAGAAATGTGGTAAAGTTATAATTCAATTAGAACGTGATTGTGTTTAAAGTTTATATACGTTCTGTGTATTTAAAAGGAATATTTCTAGCTACAAAGTAATTATTAGTGTATAAGTTGATTTTAAAGTGTAAGGATATATTTAATGTATAGATATGAATTATTTGTATAGAATTTTCATGATATTGTATTATTTCAATTAATTAATTAAAATACATACTGAATACTTTGGGGTGTGATTTAACGTGTTAGTTTTTTTTAATGATATTAACGATAACACTGAATGATGTAGGTTTGATGGTGATTTGGGGATTTTCTCTATAGTTTTCTAAGACGTCTACTAGAGGGCATCTTTTCTCTATAGTTTAGTATGTTTGAGCATTAGAGAGAGCTCTTTTAGCATATAAAGGCGCTTTTCAGAATGCGTTTTACTCATTCCATTTGTAAATTTCATACTTTGCATATGTCCCTTGTTTGAGTTCCTGTATTCGTGACAAACAATATTTTCTATTATTAGTACTATCGATATCGTTGTATCTTCAGATATTGATAGTAATATATCGGTTACACCTTTAGACATGAATAGACAAATATATATATATATATATATATATATATATATATATATATATATATATATATATATATATAATCACTTGTATGAATAATACTTTTATTTTTACATCCACTTAAGCATAAGCCTTACTATTATAAGCCCCACTTTTTTGTAGCTCTTATTGTATATTATTACTTTCTCTTGCCTTTTCACATTACTGTTATTTATTTCTTGCGATTGGCAACAGTTGATCATTTCTTTTTCTTTTGCGAATGGCAACACTGGTCTCTTCATTCTGGGTTCCAGGGTTCGTCTGGTTCGGGCATATGCAGTGTTTACTCCAGGTATTCTTGTTTCCTTTGTTTTTCCTTCTTTATGTATGTTGTCCAAGTAGAAAGAGTTTATAGATATAATCTATCTATTTCTTCAGAAACATACATATTTTGTGTTTACTTCGATAAAATACTTGGACCCGATGAAGAGTTTTGGCGAAGTGAACTATTCCATTATTTAGGCCTAGCACTTGTCCACGTGTATAGCATTAATGCTTGGATTTTATATGTTTTACTATTATCGATTTCATACCATTGATATTTGTTGATTATCTTTAACTTGATGACTCGAAATTTGTATTTTTTTCCATTTGATTGAAGATTTGCTGTTTTATACTTTTATTTTGTAGGTTTGTTATAAAGTTAGGTTTTTCGAGTTGCAGCTTCTCACTTTTCTATCATTGGACTTTCAAATTATTATTATTATTATTAATATATATATATATATATATATATATATATATATATATATATATATATATATATATATATCAAATCAACAGTGATAAGAATTCACCTATTTTTTGTAAAGTTTACAGATGCATTTACATGCTTCGCTGTTCAGTATGCCAGATGGCATATGTGGGACAGACAAGTACACCTATACATCTAAGAATAAATGTACATCGCAATAACATCAAACATTATGATAAAGATCGAAATTCAGAAAATAAATTTGAGTATGAACACTTCTACAAACATGGATTTGATTCAGTAATTATTTCAATTTTGGATATAATTCCTAATTCCTCAAACAGAATTTACTATGAAAACAAACTAATTTTAAAACACAATACAGCATTTCCTTATGGACTAAATCAAATAGTTAATGGTCACAATATTGTAAAAAATGATTTATTCAATGCTTCCATCCTTACTCCAACAGTATATTCTTTGATGCAAACTCATTCACACAAAACTACACGCACACAGAGGGGTATACACAAAAACAAACACTCCCTCAACTTAGACTTCAAATCTCAAATAAATCTTCAATGCACACTTTTTGAATCAAACTATAATTGGAAACATATTAGAAACTGGGTTTTCTCCATCAAAAAACCACATTTAAATAAACTTTTTAATTCACTCATAGAACTCAATAATAAAAAGCAATTCGGACATCTAGTTTTTGACCTTTTACTAACAAGAGCAAGACTTATAGGAGTACAACTCACACATTCACACAAAAAAGAAAAAACAAACCAATCTTTTTGTGTTATTAATTACACAAATCCAATATTTAATTATCTCAACTTCACACAAATTTTTAAAAATTTCCAATCCTTTTTTCCTATTAAAAATGTTAACATAGTAAAAGCATATAAATATCCAGTACCTTTAGGACGTAAAATATATAACTATAATCGTTTATCAAAACAATTGCATAATTCTGTATCTTGTTCGTGCAATGAAACCTGCAATCTTCCCTTTATCGACCCACAACATGGACACATAATCACCGGAAATCTAGATTTAATAAAGGAACCTCATCTCAAAAAATTTCTAAGCTATGGATCCAAATACAGAATACCTCTTCTTTATAATAAAAAGAAAATTATACAAGCTTTTGACATAGATCTAGACAAATATATATTTAAAATGTCAGGTAAATCCCACTGCCCATTTGAAGCCTTCAAGAGCTGGAAAGTACAAATAACTCGGCATGTAAAACATTTGATCCAACACTTTCCCATTCCAAAATATAAGCATAATTACCAAGAAATCGTTAAAGAAATCAAGACACTACAAGATAAATTTGTAATCACATATGTAGACAAGGCATCCAGTAATTATGCGTTTATCTGCAAAAAATTTTATTTGGACGAGCTTAAATTGCAACTCAGCACCTCTCTTTCTTTAACTCCTATATACACTCATATCAATGTTATAAATAAACAAATAATAGCTTACTACAAACTTCTTAAACAAAAACACAATCTCAATTTTCCTTACTTGGTACTCATACCTAAATTCCATAAAACACCTATTTCATTTAGAACAGTTACTATAGGTTTTAATTCATATACCAATGCAGCTGACAAACAACTTCTAATCATACTCAATCAAATTTATGATTATTTTACTGCACAAAAAACACATATAATCAAAAATAGTATAGAACTAATAAATAAAATAAAACTAATCCCTTACATACATGATGTAAAAACTTTTGATTTCAAAGACCTTTTTAATAATATAGACATTAATGATTTATATAAAGTCATACTACTTTTATATGAACAATTCACTCAAGCCAAAAACATATCATTTCCCAAATTCAAAACTTTATTAAAATTCATTCTGTTCAAACAGTATTTAGTTCAAGGAAAATGCATATACAAATTAAATAAAGGAATACCACAGGGAGGTAAATCATCCACCATACTGGCCAACCTTTATCTACATTTTTACGAAAATCAGCACCCTTTCAACAGTCATATAATGTACAGATATATTGATGATCTTATTATATTTGGAATTAATAATGAGGCCAATGAATTAAATTTTGATTTCTATCCACCTAATCTACAACTCCTTGAAAATGTATATACATCCAACTGGATCAATTTTCTAGACGTTAGTTTAACAATTAAAAATGCAAAAACAATAAAATTTAAAATCTATGACAAAACAGAAACTTATAACTTCAAAGTAAATAAACTTCAACATTTCTCTTCCAATCTTTCCAAATCTGTATATAGAAATATTATTAACAACCAGTTAATAAGAATCAAAATGTTAAGCACACCTTGTTACTACAAAGAACATCTTCATAAATTCATCAACACAGTTATCAAAAATAACTACCCGCCCAATCTTATTTTTTCTTTTATTAAAACACATTTTAAATTTAAATACAAAAACTTGCAACAATTACAGCAACATATTGACAGATCATACTCCAGCATTTCTAAATAATTCATAGACTCCATGTCTTCTTCTAACAGTTAAACATTTTGTATAATTCACTGTAACCTGTTTTGGGAAAACTGCTTAGTCAGTAACACAAAATTCACTGTAACCTGTTCTGAGATGAATGGTCATACACATGCTTTTCCAGAAGTACCACAGTACTAGGGGTAGATATATTTTCATTTTATTTTCATTATATTCTTTTGATAATACTTTATAATACTTTGCATCCTCATTACAATAATTAGCCACAAGCTGGTGTAACAGAATATTTCATATCCATGTTTGATTTTTTTGTGTATTTGATCCACTTTGTCTTTTCTTCTACGTCGGGCCATTTACATTATTTCTGTAATACATGTTACAGTTGTGTAAACAGAAACGTAGAATCAGCATTAATGAAACATGTATGGCCCTTGATAACGTACATGGTTTCAGAAATGCTTTTCATATTCATTTTATTCCTTTTATATTCAATAGATTCCATTTATTCAATATCCATACATCTTGCATAGCTCATCGTTTTACCTAAACCTTCAGTATACAAGCAATTATCTTTGGTATTTCTCGGGTATATATATTACAAGTAATCATCAAAATCTTCAATTATATATATATATATATATATATATATATACACACATATATATATATATATATATACACACACACACATATATATATATATATATATATATATTAACCTTTGATTTAAAAATATTCTAAATGTATATAACTTGTAATCCAAATTTTAATGTTAAATAATTTTGTTAAGGTTTTTTTTAATGAAAAAATTACAAAACTTAGTCGTTTCGATGTTAGAATAAATAAATTAATTTAAAATATATCCTTCACTAAAAGACTATGTGATGGGTGTTATAATAATAATATAGGTATATTATTGTATTAGTTTGTTTTGGGAATACTTTTTAGTACTTAGAGGTGTTCTATTATTGAGTTCTAAAGAGGAGTGGGGATGAGAAATGTCTTGTATCTATGAATATTCCTTCACTTGGTGTTTTTTTTTTATCATTTTTGGTTTGATTCCTATCGCGATGGCATTAGAAATAGATTAGAATCGATGGCATTAGAAGATTACTTCATTTATTAAAATTGTTAAAGTAATTTAATACATTGCTTATACTAAATACTGAATTTTCATCTTTCACAGGCATGTGTTAGATGTGGTGAAACATTTACTCAAAAGAGGAGTCTAATCTTTCATTTCAAGATTCATGTTGGAAAGAAGGATTTTTCATGTGATGTGTTTGTAAAAAGATCAGATCCCACTCGCCATGAAAAAATGCATAAAGGTACGAATATTAAATCTACATTTCCATTAAAGGAGCCCTCTAACCTTATAGAGTGTAAGGAATGTAAAAAAAAAGTTTACCCATAAAGATTCTGCGAGGAAGCACGTGGTTCATTATAAAGGATTGCACAGTTGTGAAGATTGTAGTAAAACATTCTCGTTAAAATCTTATTTACTTCGTCTTTGCATCGTCGAGTGGTTTATTTTCCTCATGTTTTTGTGAAATCACCTAAAAGACTGAAAATGGATGTACCGAAATCATTAAATCTAGATAAAACCACTAAGGAACACCTAAATGTGTTTTGCATCATTACATTTCCCCTCGTGAAATTTAATCCTGATACACTTGTCTTTCTTAATGAGGTTCGCCCTCAACTAAGAAATATTCTAAAAAATAAAAAGAATGATTTTCGACAAATAAAGTGGTAGGCAGCCCTAGAAGTGAAGCGTATGCTAATTTATGGTTGGAAATCTACCCTTGCTCAGGAATGGTCTGAAGTCCAGTCACGGGCTACGGGCCAGACTTGAATCGAGGGCTTTAATTCGAAATTGGGGAAGCATGTCGGCCGGGCTCCGAACCAAACTCTTAATTTATGGAACAGGCCGGTCCGGGTCGGACCTAGTTTTCATGTGATGCCGATGGGTCGGACCTAGTTTTCATGTGATGCCGATGGGCCGGGTCCAACTACCAGGCCCGATCCTGGAATTTTTAAGTGTAGCTCTTTCCTACCATTTCCTGCTTATTCAGCAATTTTTCATTGACACATTGCATTTGATATTAAATAATTTTTACTAGAATTCACTAACACGAGTATAATTAGCAATGAAACAATGGTTAAAAGATGCGTATTCTTTCAAAATAAGATAGAAACGTTTTGATTAAGATAGGGATTTTTATTTTATTCGTCTATTTCTATTCCTTCATGCTTTTAAAAACTTTTCTGTTAATATTTTACACCTTCAATGTAAAAAAAACCCTTTTTCTCAAGTGGGGGTGTGTCTGACAATTTGCTTTGGGTATACTTCTATTACAAAAATTTGCCGAGTGTGCATCCTTCGAACTGACTGACTGACGTCAACAATAGCTTATTCTACTTTGATTTTTGATTTCATCGAGAGGAACATATATGTATGTGATATCTAGCACGGAAATTATTACGAACTGAGAGAAGAAACTTCGGAAGAGCATCGAGGTATTACATCAATGAAACTTTTTAATTTCATAAAAGGAAATATATATGCATTTGATATATAGCACGCACAATACTACGAACTAAGAGAAGAAGCTTCGGAAGAGCATCGAGGTATAGTACATCAATGAAAATTTTTGCGCTTCACGCAGGTAGCTAATTAAATTAGATAATGAAATTGTACGCTAGATACTGAAAAGGAAAATAACATAATAAGAAAATAATGTCAAGTTAGCGAGTCACGTGACTGATTATTTCGAATATCGATTCTCAAACTGGAGGTATGGGTGAAACTTTTTGTAATGGCCGATAAACTTTCTTTCCATGTAGAAGAAAAACATTTCCAATGTTTTTAAAAATATTTTTCATGTTAAAAAAAAATGATTGCAATCAGTATATCAGAATAAAAGAAAGCGAAAAAAAATTGGATGCAAATATATTTCAGATCTAACATTAAAATGGCAATAAATCCACGTATTCGTGAAACTGGAAAAATTTATCTTCATTGCCGGCGAGGGTGAGCGAGACCGAATTGCGGAGTAACAGAAAAAAAAATAAATAAATAAAATAAAAAATAAATGCTTACTTTCTGCATGTTTATGTTCAGTACATAAAAGTAACAACCCTTTCTTGGATATATTTATCATTTTTTTAACCTTCTGCTTACGGGTGGCACAGCCTCAATCGACAGGTATTTGACATACCCTATCCGAAACAGTTCGATCCGGATCGAACTGTTTGGGTAATGGTATGTCAAATACCTGTCTTTTTGAGAGGTTCTTCATTTGGAATAGACGCTGTCCCACCCGTAAGCAAAAGGTTAATCAGTCTATAAATGCCTGTAACTGGTAAGTATAGAAACAAAGTTCATTTACCCACAAAATTTTATCTTACGCCTTAGGTGCACATATCATTTCTGTTACGAGAAATAAACAGCTAAGTTAAATGGTTCTCAATATATAATTGGGATTTTGGAATTTTGAAAGAATATATGGCAAGTTGATGTTATTCAACGATGATCATTGGAATTAATTCCACGACCCAGATCGGAGGCTCACCCGAAGGTTTAGAGCAACCATTTCCCCGACTGGGGTTTGAATTAATTGGGATGGAAGTATTTTCGGAAAATCAACTTTCAGATAATCAGTGGCGTATCGTCATGTAGCGGACGAAAATAAGATCGCTCTAGGGAGCCGAACGAGAATGACATGCCTATTGAGCATATGTCTGCCTTAAGGACCAAAGACTATATATTATGGGAACAGGCACCCTAAAATTACTTGCTCCAGGGTGCCAAAAGTCTAGTTACGCCATTGCAAATAATATAGATATATTTGGGTGGAACCATCTAGTGTAGTGGCGGGCAGAACCAGGGAGTTATTAAAGTCAGATGTTTTTCAAATTCCTACCATCACTTTGATATACGAAAGAACTATCAGACAGGGCTGCCCTACAACCCCCTATTTTACAAGTTATTGACCATTTTCATAAACTGTTTATACGAGTTGTATCTCCAACCCTCCTGGGACCCTATGCTATGCATCCTTTTGGTGCAATGTCAATGGCTCTGCTACCAAAGCTAGTAAAAATTGAACATTACAGGTTGATAGTCCTATTCCGTCCCTGGTATAGAACATTTAAAATGAATATTAAGTTAAAATTAAACACTAAGCGAACTTGATAATGTCGCATTTCTGAGAGGTGGAGTAAATATGGTGGACTGGAGTTCAAAAAGCCCATTGCATTAGTTCTGTATAGTGTGCATATTGTAAAAGACAATTCAGAACTGTAACCTCCCAATTCGATCGTCGTCCCCCTTTCCCGATATCTAGGTCTATATTTTCGACCGATTTTTTATAAATGACGAATGAGTAATTTGTTAATTCCTTAACAAAATTTTAATTTTATAAACAAATAATACTGTATCATGCTAAAATAAAGCATTGTATTTCGCATCCTCATTCAGAAAATAAATGATCGCAAAGGTTGCCAAAATTTTTCAGAGCCAAGTCCGGATACTCGACCGATTTAAAAGGTGTCTGTCTTTTTGAATCGAAAACAAAAATCCCAAATATATCAATCAACGCATTTATTTAAGAAATCCACATTGCTCCCATTAAAAAAAAAAAAAGAAATAAAAGAAAAGAAAAAAACTTAAATGAATCTAAAATAAAGAATACTGAAAGAAATACATTCCGCTTCATATCCAGTAGCGGACCTGGCATTATTATTTTTAACGGACCGGGCATTATTATTTTTAACGGGCCGGGCATTATTATTTTTAACGGATCGGGCCTAGCTCTGAAATTGTTAAGGCCGGGTCGGATAGGGTGGGCCATCTGTCCTAAATATTCTGATTTGAAGGACCTGCTTACTACTATAACAGATCGGGTCGGGCTCGGGTCTGAAAACATCTCACTTGCGAATTTTTTATGCGGGTAGATCAGAGTGGTGAATATCCTCTATAAATATGTATTTTCGAAGTAAAACCTCTATGTTTGCTCAAAAAGGATCATACTCATCAACTGGAGTATGCCTGTGTGAAAATAAATACATCGCTTAAGGAATTTATGCAGCGAGGGTAGGGTTGGATCTTTGAGAAAATTTTAAAATAGACGTAGATGTGTGCAAATGCAATCGATTTGCTAGATAATGGATAAAAGTAGATTTGTGCAAGATCATTAAAGTAGTGTGAAAGACTTAATTCTTCATTACCTCGTGTAAATAAAAACAAGAAAGATCAATCATGCATAAAGCATTGATTATGAAACACTTTCCAACATCAATGCAATTTTATTTAAACATCTCTAAAATGCGATTCATTCCTCGGTAATATTTTTAAAATTGCCACAATACTATATTAATTTATTATACTTGAAAACATAAAACTTCATCGAAAAACATGAACTTAATTCAAATGACGGCATTGAAATATAAATTACCTGGTTTAAACATCTCTAAAATGCGATACATTCCTCGATAATATTTTTAAAATTATCATAATACTACAAAATTTTATTATATTTGAAAACTTCATCGAAAACAAATGAAATTTGTTCAAATGACGTCATCGAAATATGACACGCCTGGCTCACTCTATAAAAGCAGCATTTCATTCATAAAAAATTTTCCATTCTTCCCAATACTATAATAATTTATTTTATTAAAAAATTTAAAACCATGAATGTACAAGTAGTTTAACTCTATGCTTAAAACTTCATTAAAAAATCGTTTGCTTCTATGCGTAAATTCAATTAATGTTTCATTCATATCAGCTAATGTTTCATTCATATCTTTTGATATTTACATTTTCCATAAGTGAAAAAAGTAGGCTTCGTTGTAGAAATAATCAAAGTTGGATGATCTTTTAAAGTCAACTGTATTGTAATTGCGTTGTTTCAATATATAGATGCACAGAATTTAAGCGAAAATACAGCGATTTTAGGACGAATGCAACACTAAATTCGAATTAAAAAGAACTTTAAAAATCACGATTTTGACAGATGGATGCCATATTTTATTTTGAAGTCGGTCACGTGACCTCTTCATATAACGGTCACGTGATCTCTCCATATGAAGGGTGTAATTATTATTTTAATATTTATTTAAAAAACTACTGAATATATTTTGCGGAATTTTTTTTATATATTTTATGGTATAATTTGAATATTTCATAAAACTGTCGAAGCAATTTGTGAATTTTAAATTCGCTTAAAAAATGTTTGAAAATTAGGTCCTATAGGGTTCAATGTATTTCATTTTTTCAACCCGGCTTCAATCCAAAACTAATTGGGTGATATTCTTCATTTATATTCCAATACGTCCCACAGACCGTCTGAACAACATACTAAAATTTCATTTTGATAAAGCCATTTTTACGTCAGTTATCGTGCTAATGGACAGACAGACAGAATGAACAAAGTCATAAACACTTTTCAACTTTGTTGTAAAGTGTTAAAAGTAACAGACAAATTTTATCTAAAAATTAGATAGAAAAAATCCAAATTGTTTACACATTTCCCAAATATACTCTTGATCTTCTACGAAAATCCGAGATAGCTGCCGGTGAAGGTATGGTGAAGCCCGAACCCCACTGGGGTGAAGGTATACCCTATAGTCTATACCACAGCGCACCGCATACACCGCCATTGTCTTAGAACGGTACTCGTATATAAGTTTTATTAGCTTTCTTCTTTGATATAACATACTATAATGAAAGTGACTAATCTGCTATAAATCTAAAAAAGATAGTAAATATTTCGCAGAATGAATGAGGGGAAAAAATTTCATTGCCTCAAAGACAAATTTTCGTAATTCAATATAATAAACTTTTTCAATTTTGGTAAGAGAAGTTCAAAATTTTAAATATGGATGACATATCTCAGCTATATTTCCTTTTTAAATGACTGAGATAAATTATTTTCTTGATACATTGACTTTTTAAGAAGATACTCTCCCTCCAGCTATTTGTTTCATGTTCCTCATGTCATAGTGCGTAACCTCTGTAAGTTTTTAGGATTCTTTCCCGCTGTTTTTTTTTTTTTTTTTTTTTTTTTTTTTACCAAATATGGATTTTGAAAAAATATTTATTCTTTTTTTTAATAGATAAAATAGAAGTATTTTTAATGTTTATTGAAAAGTTATAAATTCATTTAAAGAAATATTCGAAATACTTTTAATAATTTTAACGATTTTTTAAAATGCAAAAACTTTCTTTTTCTCAGCATCTATTTCCGTCAAAACAACAGCTATCCGAAAGCTAAACGAGCTAACTAGAGGGGAAATGAAATAAGCGGCTGGGGGGAGGGGGATATCCTCTTAAGTCGAAAATCGCTTAGGTTACTGAAGTTTCAAAAGTTTTACAAAACTGTTCTGAAACGCAAATTTCTCTCTAATGCCTCAATACCATCCGAAAGTATTTTGTTCCAAAAGAAAAATCGAACGAATCTGAAAGACAGTTACTGAATCCCATAAACAGCCAGTTAAAGCAAACGGTTAAACGCAAGTCCGCATCTCAGCTGAATAAAGACTGAAGAAGTGATGGGAAAACTTTGAAGCGAGAGAGACCTTGAAGAGCGACGAACTTTTGTCTCTTTTCGTGATACGGGACGTATCGAGAGAGTAGCATCGATCGTCCAGTGCCGAGCATGCGCTCACTACCTCTCGCAACACGTGGGACTGGGGAAAAGGTGTATAGCTTTAACGCTGGTTTCAAAGCACGGGGGCCATCTTTGATCCACCTGTGCTACGGTACACACGCACAGGGAGTCCGCATCTACCGTTTGCTGCTGCTGGGTACCTTTACTTTGCCCAGAATTAGGGGAGAGAGTGACGCACAACTAGGACAAAAATTTTGATAGCACACAGTTGCAAAAATATAATTAAATATCCCATTCGGTTTCTTTTCATTTTCTGGAGGAGAGTACGATAAAACAGTCTAATAGTAGTCAAGCACCAGGATGTAGTCTAGTTTCACTCTATTAGATCATTTATCCGTAAAAATTTATGCATGTGACTTGTGACTTTGAGTCATCGCTGTAAGTATAACAAGAAAGATCAATCATGCATAAAGCATTGATTATGAAACACTTTCCAACTTTAATGCAATTTTATTTAAACATTTCTAAAATGCGAAACATTGATCGCTAATATTTATTAATTATCACAACACTACATTATTATCGGTAATATTAATTAATCGGTAATATTAATGATCGGTAATATTAATTATCACAATACTACATTAATTTATTATATTAGAAAACTTAAAACTTGATCGAAAAAAATAAACTTCATTCAAATGACGGCATTGAAATATAAATTGCCTGGTTTGAGCATCTCTAAAATGCGATACATTCCTCGATAATATTTTTAAAATTGTCATAATACTACAATATTTTATTATATTTGAAAACTTCATCGAAAACAAATGAAATGTGTTCAAATGACGTCAACGAAATATAACAAGCCTGGCTCTCTCTATAAAAGCAGCACTTCATTCATCAACAATTTTCCATTCATTTCATTCATCACAATACTATAATAATTTATTTTATTTAAAAACATAAGACCATGGAGATACAAGTAATTAAACTCTATGCTTAAAACTTCATCGAAAAAATCGTCCTTCTCTCAGTACAATCAATTGATATTTCAATGATATCAGCTATATTGCAGACTCCATGAGCTAAATAATATTGTGTTAAAAAAATTCAGCAATTCTTGTACCACTCATTCAACATCTTTTGGTATTTACATTTTCCATAAGTGAGAAATAGGCTTCGTTGTAGAAATAATCAAAGTTGGATGATCCTTTAAACTCAAATATATAGTAGTTGCGTTATTTCAGTATGTAGATGCATAGAATTTAAGCAAAAATAAAGAGGTTTTAGGACGGATACAACACTAAATATGAATTAGAAAGAAATTTAAAAATCACGATTTTGACACAAGATGGATGCCATATTTTATTTTGAAGTGGGTCACGTGATCATATAGTGGTCACGTGGTAGCTTCATATAAAAGGTGTAATTATTATTTTAATTTTTATTTAAAAAACTACTGAATATATTTTGCTGAAATTTTTTTTATATATTTTATGGAATAGTTTGAATATTTTCTAAAATTTTCGAAGTAATTTGTGAATTTTAAATCCGCTTAAAAAATGTTTAAAAATTGGGTCCCATAGGGTTCAATGTATTTCATTTTTTCAACCCGGGTTCAATCCAAAACTAATTGGGTGATGTTATTCATTTATATTCCCTTAGGTCCCACAGACAGTCTGAACAACATACTAAAATTTCATTTTTATAAAGTCATTTTTACGGCAGTTATCGTGCTAACGGACAGACAGACAGACAGACAGGCAGAATGAACAAAGTCATAAACACTTTTCAACTTTGTTGTAAAGTGTTAACAAAGTCATAAACAATTTCCAACTTTGTTGCAAAGTGTTAATAAAACGTTGAAATATCATCCTCATGCCCTCCTAGAGTCTTCTTTTTCATTACAACTTTTTTATCATGGAAAGACTTGGTCAGTTTGCCTTGGTAGGTTTGCTTGGTCAGTTTGCACAAAAATCCAGTCCTCTAATCATTCTAAAACTAGGTGCGAGTTTGTTGCAGGTACCCGTTTCAGGGCAAGTATCGTAATGGTGACCGAGAATATAATAAAATCTCATTACTTCTTTTTAATTTAAAACTTTTTTATTAACAATAACAAAGTCACAATACATTACTTATAAATGGATTAATTAATAAAATATACCAAGACATTTCAGTTAATTTAAAATATTAAATACTCAGGAATAAATCTAGAAATTAAACATCCTCTGAGATAGATAACAAATCCAGTAGTCGATCGTCACTTTATCCTATGAAATTATCCTTCTTATAATTTTAATTTCTTATGGGAGATCTATTTCTTTAGAGAGAGCTATTAAAATAAGACACATACCTGTAACCTTTTCCTGTATTTCCTTTAGCTCCAAGTTGTGTTTTTACTTTTAGAGCACAGTTAAGATGAGAAGTGTCGTAACTTATACGCTTTTCTGCTTATATCTTTTTCTTTCGAGTTTCGACGTGTGAACCTTCTATATTTTCTCAACCAATCATATACTCCTTTATTATATTTTTCTAACCTATAACCAATATATGGAATTTTCTCTAGCCCCTCCTTATACTTTTCTAAATGGCTGGTGACCGAAAGGGGTCGTCCTACTCACAAACCCTGTAATTTGCTTTCTCCTGATACGCACGTGTGGTCAAGGCGTATCCTGACCGTTACGTTTCCAGTTTTATGAACAAAGTTTTTATTAACAGAGTGACAACTGCTTTCTTCCCTATAAGGGGCGTCTGTACAATCTTAAAGTTTATTTGACGTTATTCCATCCTTCTTCTCAAAAATACGTTTGAAAGAACGTTTTCTAACACATGTTCTCAACCTGAAAGCTTTTGATTTAAGGCATGTGTCTCAAGCATTAAAATAAACAACAAGAAAGATCAATCATGCTTAAAGCATTGATTATGAAACACTTTCCAACTTCAATGCAATTTTATTTAAACAAGTCTAAAATGCAATACATTCCTCGGTAATATTTTGAAACTTATCACAATACTGCATTAATTTATTATATTTGAAAACTTAAACCTTCATCGAAAAAAATGAACTTCATTCAAATGATGGCATTGAAATATAAATTGCCTGGTTTAAACATCTCTAAAATGTTATAAATTCCTCGGTAATAGTTTGAGAATTATCATAATACTACGATAATTTATTATATTTGAAAACTTCATCGAAAACAACTGAAATTAATTCAAATGACGTCATAGAAAAAATAACACGCCTGGATCTCTCTATAAAAACAGGATTTCATTCATAACTTTCTGCCATTCATTTCATTCATCACAATACTATAATAATTTATTTTATTTAAACGTTTTGTTTAAGACTATGGAGCTACAAAAAATTAAACTCTATGCTTGAAACTTCATCGAAAAAAACCGTCCTTCTCTTTATGAAATCAATTAATATTTCATTCATATCAGCCATGCAGACTCCATGGACTAAATTATTTTGTGTTAAAAAAATACAGGAATTATAATACAACTCATTCAATATATTTTGCTGTTTACATTTTACATAGGTGAAAAATAGGCTTAGTTGTAGAAATAATCAAATTTAGATGAGCATTTAAACTCAAATATATTGTCATTGCGTTGTTTCAGTATGTAGATGCACAGAATTTAAGCAAAAATAAAGTAGTTTTAGGGCGGATACAACACTCAATATGAATTAAAAAGAACTTAAAAAAATCACGATTTTGAAACAAGATGGATGCCATATATCATTTTGAAGTGGGTCATGTGATCGTTTCATATCATGGTCACGTGATCGTTTCATATAAGAGGTGTAATTATTATTTTAATTTTTATTTAAAAAACTACTGAATATATTTCGCTGAATTTTTTTTTTATATATTTTATGGAACAATTTGAATATTACCTAAAATTTTCGAAGCAATTTGTGAATTTTAAATCCGCTTAAAAAATGTTTGAAAAATTAGGTCCCATAGGGCTCAATGTATTTCCTTTTTTCGACCCGGGTTCAATCCAAAACTAATTGGGTAATATTATTCATTTATATTCCCATAGGTTCTACAGACCGTCTGAACAACATACTAAAATTTCATTTTGATTAAGTTATTTTTACGGCAGTTATCGTGCTAACGGACAGACAGACAGACAGACAGGCAGAATGAACAAAGTCATAAACACTTTTCAACTTTGTTGTAAAGTGTTAACAAAATGATATGTCTCCTGTGTATTTTCAGAAAATATAGAATGGCGACTTTGGACGTCATTACAGTATTGCCCTGGTCCTCTGCCAGATCCACCGATAAACGCAAACTAATATAACGAGTTTACTTTTATCAGACGTTTTCCTTAAGTAACCAACAATTCTTATTTAACTATAGCATATGCACAAAAACAGAACAGTTCTCATGACTTGGACGGGCGTGCTAAACAGTAGCGTCCTCAATGAGTATACACAGCGAACAGAGTTCAACTGGACAGTAAAGAAATTCAAAAACAAGTAGTGTTCGCATACTTGAAGTTTTTCGTGGACTAAATTTTGCACGCGCCCTCAAAGAAGTTATCAACCATCTATTTGATCGACGCTAGTCATGAGTTATATTTGTGGGGATGCCAGTCATGTAGAACACGTGTACTTCATGTACACGTGAACATAAGTACACAATCATCTGCTTCTTGCTTTTGCCGAAAATGTTGGCTACCAACTGCCAAAATAATAACACCGAGATATGTGTGCGTTCTCCATAGGGGGCCTTTTAGATGTAAGATACTCTTTCAGGAAAATCTGTGCTGTTTCTAAAGTCATATGACACTAAGTGAAACGCCTCACCTTGTTCATTTGGCAGCTGGCCACATTCAGAGGCAGAAATGGCGACAGATGACTTCGCCACAACGGTAATAACCATTTATTCATGAGCGTGTTCAAATTCAGCGAATTCAAGTCGCAATAAAAGAAATCTGGTTAAATTGAAATTTTTTCATTTATCTCAAAGTGGGTAACTTTGGACCAGTCTGAGCAAATTGGGCACAAATCTGGAATATAATTATTTTTGATGTTGCTGCTCGATGTAATTTAATTCTGGCGGTTTATGCTAACACAATGACGTACATCTGGAAAATATAGTGTAAACATAACATTCCAGCTTCCATCTAAGTATCTTAATTTGAAAATTTTCGAATTGCACTAAGTACATTTTTATACATGCACACCTATACAAGATGTAACTGATGTATGCAAAGGAATTTTTATCACAGTGGCGAGTGGTGCGGTATGGCTAGTAGGGCGCCGCCAAACCAAATTCGTGACAAAAACCCTGCTATAGTTGCAATAGGTAACACAATAACAGTAACATTATTAATGATCGTTACTTTCATCGTCATTGAATCCCTTGAGTATTATTGAATCCCTAGAGTATTGTGTTGCGATTGATAACGCAGTGGGAGGGATATAAGTTGCATTTCCGCATGGCCTGCTTTCTAGACCAGGATTCGACACTGTCTGTCGAATCTACTGAATGTTTTATCGCTTGTGGGCTTGCAGCAATCTTGATCTACGATTTGGGATAACATGCCTCAATTTCTTTACGTACAGCTCAAACTACTACTAAATTAATACACTAAAATAACTTCCTTGGAAGCAACATTAAACACAAAAATGATAGTACCGACAGGTTTCGAAGGCAAAAAAGACAATTCTATTAGCTATAAGATCGCCAATATTCTATCCCGTTTCAATTTTAAATGTGTCTTTGAACCTCTTAACAAAATTAATTTTACTTCTCTTAAAGACCCTATTCCTGTCTTGAATCATTGGGATTTTATGACATCTCTTGCGAATGTGGTCTTAGTTATGTCGGTCAAACTAACTTAGCTCTTACATTTCGTATTAAGGGAGCACATGAGCCACGTTTGGAAATAAATAGTTTGCAATTGCTGAACATTTCTGGGACTCTAATCATGTTTTTAATTTTTCGGAAGCTAAGATCATTTTGATTCCAAATTCCACAAATTTTGTTTTTGAGTGTAACTTTATTGAAAGTTGAGAAGATTGTTTCTCAATACAACTCCCTTATTCACACGTTCGAGACGGTGTCGATCTCTGGGGTCCGACACCGAACTTTACGTTCGGCCGGCGGCCGGCCTTGAGGACCGGCACAGAATTTTCCGTTAGGAATTCAGTGTCGGTCAAGTAGTAGTTCGAAACCTGTCGATACTATCATTTTTGTGTTTTATGCTGCTTCCAACGAAGTTATTTTAGTATATTAATTTTGTAGTAACTTTAGCTGTACGTTAAGAAATTGACGCATATTATCCCAAATTGTAGATCAAGGTTGCTTCCTTCGGATTACGTGGACCGACAGCATCGAATATGATAAATAAACTTAATTTATAAAACATAAAAAGTGCACTTATGAAACTTAATTTATAAAACATAAAAAGTACACTTACAAAGCTTAATTTATATAACATTAAAAATACACTTAAAAATTGTAATTTATATAGCATAAATACACTTACACTTCTTCAGTGTATGTATCTCAGTACACAATAGAATCTCTATTGCGCTGAGCACCTAAGATATAGTAACTTTATAGATATAGTAACCTTGCTGAGCACGTTATCTTCTGTCTATACTTTGTACGGTCAAACATCCACTGAGTGAGTGCTCTCCGCCGGCTAAACGGAAAGTATATCAAAATCGGCTCTCGAACGTGTTAAAGGTAATTGTCCTTTCTTCGCTTCTGCTTGAAAATCTCTGGTTTAATTTTCGATCTCATTTGCCCCCTTCTTTTTCAGTAATTCTTTTATCCTGCTTGCCATTTTTAATTGTTTGAACTTTTATAATAAATTGTACAAGTGATTTGACAAGGGTGATTAAACAGGTCCCCCACCCCTCGGTCATCTCTTGCACTGTTTGGGGGTTGTCCCAAGAGGATCTTTTCGAGAGTTCCTTATTGGTGTGAGATTTCTTCGGAATACGTGGACACATGGATCTGGTCTAGCCCCTGGCTAAACCGGGTAAGATTAGTAACAACAACTTCAACAGTGATTTGAATCCTGTCTTGGACGTTTACTTTCTTTTTAGAATTTTATCGTTCACTCAGCATGTCCCACTGCTTGTTCCTTTCTCCTCTTGTTCCTTTCTCCTCTTGTTCCTTTCTCCTCTTGTTCCTTTCTCCGCTATCACCGATATTTCTCTCATGAGTGAAGATTGCGTTTCTTGTATATCCTGACAAAGAAAGCTATTTTTTGCCTTCAAAACCTGTCGACACTGTTATTTTTTGTTGCATACTGCTTCTAACGAAGTTATTTTAGTGTTTTAATTTCTTTGTTTCTTGGCTTCATTTCAATGCTAATAATCTACACGCCTTCCAAAAGTTAAGCACAAATTTGCATTTCATGCTTAACTGTTGGAAGGCAGTATATTTCCAAATGCTTGGCAAAAGCTAAGACATTTTTTTTTTATTTTAAACCAATCTGTGTCTTATTTAAGCGAAACAAATTCTTTGTTGAACCGAAACATTTTCTGATTTGAGAAATGTCCAGAAGCTGCACTTGCACCGCAAAAATTTTAACCTCATGATTATGCTGTCGGGAATTTTATTCTTGCTTTATTCAATAGTGGAAAATACCCAGAAAAGACTGTCAGCATCTCGAAGAAAAGATCCACCGTCTTTTACAGGGAAATAAGCTGTAAAATGATTTTCAAAATGCTTTCTAAATCAAATCAATGTTTTGTTCCTGAGCTCTATAATTCTGTTTAAAATCCCTAAAATGTAGTTTTAAAACTGAATACATTTTTCATTTTTAGTGTTTTGCTTACTTTTAACTCCGAAACTCTAAAGATGTAACATAATTTATGCATAATTGATATTCAAGTACTTTCTATAAGCCCAAGTGCTCTGAATTGGGATATCACATCTTAGATAAAGTTATCTATATAAGTCCTGGTAACTTTGCACCGAATTAAAGTAAATTATTTTAATTAATTGTTTTTCTATTTATTCCTTCAAGATAAAAAAATAAATTAAATAAAATTGTACCTTTTGTCATTCTGAACAAGGAAAAAATATTAGAAGTAATAATAATTAATAGTTCCTTTATAAATTTATTTAATCGGTAGAAAGACATAATTTTTTTTAACATTTACCTCATTTTACGGTATCTATATCTTTAACAGATAGAGTTTTCAATTTGTCATGTAATTGAACATTATATATTTCAGAATTTACAAAATTTTGTTAGAATTCAACTTCTCTTTGAACTAGGTATCAATGAGTCGGTGACATCACTTTTGTCTTGGCGTAAAACTTATTTTATTAAAGCAGCATCATTTTACTATTTCGCCTCCTATTTGTGGATTTTGTGATTATAAGCGTGTCTATTTTTAACATTATACCATCTTATTAATCACGTTAGTCAAAATATTCAAGTGATCAAATACAGTGAAACTCATTGCTTTAATTAAATTAGTTGAAAATGGGGAATCTGTGGAAATAGAAATAAATAAAACTTTCCTTTAGTAACAAAACATAGGTTTGAACGAATATATAACGAAAATTTTGTTTGATAAAATTTCATCACGCGTCATGCAGCTTCATTATAAGAAGATTTCTTATACAGTTCAACTGGACACTATAAGATTTAATTTTTCCCGAGCCGAAAGCGTACACAAAACCTGCATTGATTGAACCTTTTGCTCGTCCAAAGGTCATACGGTCAAACCATGTAGTCTGACACCGGCAGTAGCAAAACATGCAAAATCTGACCCACATGGGCTGTTCATGCAATATCAATGTTATGAAAAAAAATCGAAAAAGAAAAGTATCAAAAGCAAGTTTTAAAAGCAAAATTCAAAATATTTCTTCAACTTTTACCTTTTTCTCTAGTCACGTTTATCAATTACACTACTTTGTATTTTTCCTTGGACACTAAAAATTGAAATGCGTGAACCCTTGCTACTTTAACTAACACCTGTGACCATTCCAGAAGGGAAAAATTTCAGAACATTTATCACGCCCCCTCCCCATCCATACTTGATTTTTCCATCGCTTCTCCTCTCTCAAAAATGTATATTGATGGTCAGGGCTCCTTCTGAAGCCCGCCCTCCTTATGGCAGTAGCAATCTACCATAGTACCATATAGGTGACACATAATGTACCACATTTATAACTCATGGACAACATAACAGGGCTCAATGCGAGTTAAAATCCATTTAGCACATGTAGTTTTGTCCATATACAGCCGTAAAAAGAAAAGGCAAAACACCCGACTGGAATTGTACAATTTACACCGCAGAACCAAAAGGCAGATATTATTCGATATGTCTTCGACAAATATCAATACTTAAAATTTGCTTAGGCGCCGTCTTCATAATTATTTTGGCACTAACTTTGAAAACTTTAAGGGCAACCCCATTTATTATTACATATTCAAACTCTAAAGAAGTTTACCATTTTTAGAGTATTTTTTATCTATTTGTAAGTGTTTGAAATTTACTGATCCTAATGCAAAATGTGTTTTTCAGTTTTTAGCATGTATTTTCGCGATGAATCAATTTTCCAAGAAATTTGTTTTGCACTGAGCTCTTGCTCCCCCCCCCCCCCCCCCCCCAAAAAAAAATCATATAAATTTTAATATTCAAACATATATGTAATATGTATTATTAATAATTAATTTAATATTAATAAAAAAAATGAATAGAAACAGTGGTTAATTTTGAGATCATTTGATGCAGCTACGTCTGAAGCATCGGTTTACAAAATTTTAGTTATATCCGTGCAGTATTGTGCGTGCTATCAAATTTTATTCAAAATTCGATGAATAATATGTGGAGAACATTCATTCCGAAAGTGTCGAAAGAAATTGCTCGTAAATATAAAATAGTAAATAAATAAATGAAACTGACATCTCTTTCTATCAAAGCCTATAAGTATTTGTAAACATCAATGGCAATATTATATTGCCACTGATGATGGACATAGTGATGTCTGAAAGCGCTATGACATTTTGAAATATTTTCTTGTACGTCTAGATGCTGTTTACATAAAGACAGTTTACAAATACTTGCAGTCGGTGATAGAAAGAGATATTTGAAATATTTTAGACGTGTTTTACCATACTTAACAAAAATGAAACAAATATGAAGTTAAGAGTTTTTCAGTTTTTGTAATGCTATTTTGTATTTTATATTGTGTTTATTATGGAGGAAACATTGATTTTTTAAAGTGGGGTCAAAATTTAATACCCAGGGTCATTTCTGACACATCCTGTGAATAATTACATCAGACCTTTATTTTAAACTTGATTCGGAACAAACATCCAGCCATGCAGGTGTCACCCTCTCATGCGGGGATCTCACCCGACACCGTCGTAACGGCCAGCAAACGTCAATATGGATTTCGAAACTTTTGCAATTTAGGAAACTTATGTGCCTCCGGTTTCTTGCGTTCAATGGCTGTCTTTACCATCTATATTTAGGGGGGTGTCCTTCTTCATTGAGGGTAAGCATAGGCGAAACTAGGGAGGCCGGTGATAAGGAGGCGTCGATTTTGCTGAAAGGGGAGAGCCAAGCTCTGCCTTTGAGCCCAGTGAAAAAAATCCTCGCTCCACCATTGAGATAAGAATAATTGAATTTTAATAATTTCTTTTAAATTTCACTGTATAAATATTGTATTCAAAAACTTAACATTGATATTACAAACAAAACATAGAAGATTTAAAGAGAAAATATGTACGCTTTTATAATAAACATAATTTCTATTACATTGATTAACGCATGACTATTTTTTCTTAACAAAAATGGGATGCAAATAAATAATAACATAGTACTAAATCACACATAAAGTCAATAATTAAATATCAAATTTTGGGCAAACAGTTTTACTTTTACTGATTGAAAGAAAACTTTGAGGTTCTTTGATAACCATCCATGATTAAAAACATCTAACAGCGCACCTAACTCATCAATGTTTCAAAAACAACATCTATGTGTAACACTCAATTAAAACTACCCCAAAACGTAGGTGAAAGCGACAGAACATTGCATACTGGCGGAACCTGACTATCACATCGGAATCCGCCCTTTCTGCTGTTCAATTTTTAGACGCTAACATAATGGTTTTTAAAGATTTTCTAGGTCAATTTTGGATCCTTTTTCATTTTCTTTTATTTGCATGAAATTTCCAAATATGTAATGAAATGATCAATGAAGGGGGGGGGGGAGGTCCCTTAAAAATTTCAAAGTTAATACCAAAATTACCATGAAGATGAATCCTTATACAAATTTTAAATATTTATATTTAATCCATATTGAATGATATCTACCATTTTGTTGTGAAATGTAAATAGTGCAATTGTGATCAAATGTTTTCCGTACATCTATAATAAATAAAACACGTGACTGCGCACAAAATAAGGAACTGGATCACAACGTAAAATGCAACGTAAATAGAGGTAAATGAGCATACATACGTTTCGGAAATGTTTTAGATTTCCCTCTTTCAGTGCCACAAGTCTGACCTGAACGCCCAAATAAGCGCAAGACTATATCTACTAAGCTAAAACTTTTTCATTTCCATTTCTAAATTTACACTACTTTGGTTTATCTTGGATACTCCTTGAATTATAGTGTGAAGCGCTGAATCTCAAACCATTCCAGCAGCAATTTCTCATCGTACTATATACTTCCCACATGATCTACTACATCTACAACTTATGGACAATATAACTGGGTGCATGTGGATTATTCAGTTCACAGTCTAATTATATCCATAAATAAAGCGCGTGACATTGGATCACACAAACGCGCTATAAAGTACCGCTTTAAAGGAATATGAAAATTATGTAAAAACCAAGGTATTAATAAATCTTCACTCGGTAATCATTATTGGTTGAATAGTCGTAGCTTAGATTTTTCTTCAGTTTCAAATTTTCAAAAATGCTCTTTATTTTTCGATTTGGATTTCTTTGAAGTTCTTCATATCAATAAAAATTCTAATATTCTAGTTAATGATTTGTCAATCTATATAAATTAATTTGAAAATCTGTCTGTTTAACTGTCTGTCCCATCATCACGGGAGAACGGCTGAGCTGAATTTGATGAAATTTTGTGGGTAGCCTGGAAATAGCCCCACTTAAAATTTAGTCCACGTTTTGAGTTCCTACGACTAGTGGTTCTCGAGATATTAGTAAAAAACAAAACTTTCGTTTGTCTCATCATCACGAGAGAACGGTTGAACCGAATTTAATGAAATTTTGTGGATAGCCTTGAAATAGCCTCTCATAAATTGTTTCTACGTTTCGGCTTTCTAAGATCAAGGGTTGTTGAGATATTAATGAAAAACCAAACTTTTCCATAGGAGTTCTACTCTCTAACTCATTATCCAAACAGAAAGGTTGAAAATTGTCTGTTTGAAACGTCAAAGTGAATTAAAACTTTTGCGCTAATTAGTCACTATCTGAAAGCATGAATTGTTTGAAACATGAATGTAAATCGAAAATCTATCTCCATGGTATACTTTTCACAAGCGTTTACTCAACAATGAAAAGTATAAAGAAATCAAGATGGTTATTTAATTTCGAATTTTCTGAGAAAGATTCTATCTTTTATCATGTTGCTCAGCAACGCAATTAAATTAAATGTGTTTGTTAATATTTATTATTATTTTTTCTATTTGAAGAATAAATAAATGGATGTAAAAATAGATTTTATAAATTAACGGTTTGATTTTTATTTTAATTATATTAATTGCGGACTGCGTACATCACTTTCACTTATTTTGGCATAGAGTTTTCAAGCTTATATATTGTGTTTAGTTAATAAACTCATATATTGTGTTTAGCTAATAAACTCATATATTGTTTTTACCCAATAAATTCATTTAGCCGATTGTTGAAACAGAAAAGAGTAGAACGGGTACATATTTTAATACAATTTTAGTGTTTTCATTTAGTATATACAAACGGGATCAGGATGTTTTATTCTTCAGATCTGCAAATTCAGAGCTACGAATTTTGCGGAATATCGCTAACTTGGCAACTTTTCTTAAACGTTGCCAAATTGGAAGAAATATCGCCAAATTGATAAAAACGACGCAAATCAATGAAATTAAATTTGTTTTTTTTAGAAGAGAGCACTGAAACGATGTTTAGGTAGCATTTGTCTGTCAGTTCATCCGTTCTACTTAGTAACACATTTAGCAAATTTGTAAAATATCACCAAATTGATAAAAATGTTTGTAAATCCATAAAAATATCATGAAATTGATAAAATTGCGCTTAATAAATGAAATTTGTTATAATTGAGTCTTTTGAATTATAAATAGTACATAATGACTTAGACAATTTAATATTGTTCATTGTGTTTTTAATTAAGTTTAATACAGTATATTTCCACATATTGAATGCTTCTAATGGATGTGTATATTTATATGCTAATTTATAAATATATTTATCTATTAAATTAAGTTAAATGATATGAAGTTAATTGATTTTAATATAATAGAATGGTTAATACAGATAGCTAATCTAAATTTAGTTTCAAAAGGTATTGCATTTTTTAAGGAATTTTTATTAATAAGATTTAACTCACCGGTTACAATATGTTTCAGCGTTGGATTAATGTACCGTCGGCCAAAAAATATCCCAAAACCGCAAGTTATCCCAGCTCCTCAGATCGTACAGTCAAACCGAAAGTACCATTAGACTCGAAATAATGTCTACTATAAATAATTTACATAAAGAATCGTCTTAATAGTCAGTTACTTATTATTTCCGAAAATTCAAATAGCAACATCCATTTTTTATGCCATCATAAGCTTTTTTGCGTCAATATTATGCTGAATATATATTTGTGTGCGATTCCGACCCTAAATACGGGAGATACATGAGGAAAACGTTCGGGGTTCTTCTCAATATTTAAGATAGTAAAATGAAGGTCACACATACTCTGCAATTATACATTTTCTATATTTTTATATAGCACATTCTTTGCACAAACATCCTAACAAAAGGCTTGAGGGATCCAGAAAATGTAAATTTTAGTGGCAGAGTAAATACATTTTAACCATCAATGTGTTAATATTGAATAAGGTTTATTGAAACCACAAAATTTAGTGCTCTTAGGGCCACTAATTAATTTTCCACACGAAATGAGGGTGGGAGTTATTGAAATTTTATTCAAATCATCCAAAAATGCATTTTCCATTTCTACTTTGGTTGATTTAACCAGAAAGTATTTTCATTAACTATTGGCTTTTATTTTTCTAACACAAAAGTGGGTATCGTATTAAAACATGAAATTTATAAAAAAAAATTCGCGTTTTGCACAATTTGTTTTATATACAGGGTCTTTCAAAAGTCCGTATAAATTTTAAAAATTCATTAAAAATCGAAAAATCATCGCATTGAGGTACGGTTTGTACCATAAGTATTGCTAGGACGGGGAGGTTTTTTGACGTGAAAAATTTTGTAGTTCAAAAAATCCCCTATAGGTGGCGCTGAACGCATTGGAAAGACAAAGAAAATAACTTACTGTACATGTCAAATCCTGTGACAAGCCTAAGAAGCCTAAGTAACTCTGAACAGGTGGTAGGACTTTTTCCTTTCTTTAGATTTCACCTAAATCGAAATTTTCGCAAAGCATCTGATGCTGATTCTCCGCTCACGTAATACAGCTTCACTCAACAAGGATTTCTCGGTCATAGTTAACATTCTCGCAAAAACTTCTTCTTTGCACCGTTTACTAATGAATCAAATGAATAATCTACAGAGCACTACATCTCCTTTATAACAGCCTCATTTGCATACTTCTGGAAGATGTATTCGGGTAAGCGCCACCTATAGGTGATTTTTTAAACTACAAAATTTTTTCCCGTCAAAACAAACCCCCGTCCTGGCATTACTTATGGTACAAACCGTACCTCAATGCGATGATTTTTCGATTTTTAATGAATTTTTAAAGTTTATACGACTTTTGAAAGATCCTGTATATATATGTGTGTGTGTGTGCTCATTACTATTCAATTTGATACAACATACTATAATCGTTAGATTAATATATACATAAAACATCCCAACTCAATAAGACGTAAGGTGTCCGTTTCTGTCAATAACTTCTTCGATATGTTGCGGCATAGAATGCATCAAGTTACGAAAGAGGTCGGTTTTCTACTGAAATAATTCCCACGCTACATAAGCAGATCTCTAAAGCTAACCCTCTCTAGCATTTTATGGAATAGCTCAAATTCAAACATAGCTATAAAACATAAAATTTGCATAAAAATGTTCTGCGCTGTCATCTTCTAAATACAATTATATTCTAAATACATTATAAATACATTATATCTTCTAAGTACAATTAACAAGTCGAAAGTAATTTTTATAAAGTATATTATTAATTTTATTTTCAATGAGACTAACGAGCTTTGCCCATCAAAGGTCACTTAATATAGCAACCAGTTTTTATAGTAATTACTTTTGTAGGGCGTTCCAAGAATCTTAAAACAACAAAAGTAGGTCAAAGTTTACTATCAGCAGGTTGAGTAGGTCTTTAGCAGCGTGGAAAATGCAAAGTAAAAATTGCATCAAACTCGGAGCAAGAATCACTCAAGAATTGCAAGAATTGCATCAAGTGTAGTGTGAGCAGGTCCAGTAGATCCATTAGATACATATTAAACCTCAATTTCAACAATCATAGAACAATTATTCCAATTGCACTATCTTCCGCAAACAGCATAGTTTTTATAATTAAATAAATAAAATTATATCACGTCTACTTCAATATTTAAGTATACGTAAAATTAAAGAACAAAATGAAGCATGCCCAATATTCAGCCAAGCATAAATTGCTTTAAAATGAAACGTCACAGATAAATGTGTAGAGGTTTGACACGCATAGAGTCTCGTCCTTCCGAGAGGTTGACGGTAGGGGAAGGAGGGTACGGTCCCTGTGGATGATTCCACAACTGGGTTCAGGTCTAAATTGGGTGGCACTTCCCGGCCGTCCAAACAGTTACCTTACACCTTTCTGGTAGGTCGGACGGTCTGGATCTCAACAACAACAGCGCATAGAGTCTCAAATTGTTGCTGTAAGCCCTCTGGGTCAGTTGAGAGGTCTGGGTCTGCAACTCATAGAGTGGAAAGGCGCGGTAGCCCACTGGTTAGCGGGCGGAATTTGCACTCGGTAGGCCCGGAATTGATTCCCTCCGCTGCCAACACTGCCACCGTGTTCACGCGGAGTACGATCACGTTAAATATGTGGGTCCGTAAGTCCTTCCGGGAGGTTAGTGGTAGGGGAATGAGGGTACGGTCCCTGTGAATGCCTCCCCCACTGGGTTCCGGCCTAAATTGGGTGGCTCTTCCCGGCCGTCCAAACAGTTACCTTACATCTATCTGATAGGTCGGACGGTCTGGGTCTCTACAATAACGCATAGAGTCTAGAACGAGTCGCCAAATGTCCATTTGTAATTTATTGTGATTCCATTTGTAATTTTGATGCTGTGCAAATTTTAAGTTACGCTTGGGGATTCGTTCTTGACTCTATGCGTGTCAAACCCCTACACAGTTATCTGTGACGTTTCATTTTAAAGTAATTTATGTTTGGCTGAAATTTGGGTATGTTTCATTGTCTTTTCTTTTGTGTTTCTATTTAATACTTGCTTAAATTTTAAATGTCCCGTTTATAACACATTTTTTATTGTAATTTTGTAATTGTTTAATCTTTAATAGTTTGTTTATAATACCATTTAATTGTCATTATTCCGTAGCTGATTTATGCAAATTTTGTCTGCCGATTTGGCTATATCAAACTTGTTTCCACGGTAATTTTTCATATAGCCACCGACGAAGAGTATGGTGATGCCCGAAAGCGCTCTGGCCTTTTAATATTTGTACATCTTATAGGATGGTGTTATTTGATTAAATAACCTTTTAATCTATGATTTGTGCCTTTAATTTATGCTTAAATATTGAAGCAGACGTGATACCACTTTAATTATTAATGCTAACTAATTAGCAGAACGCGTTTGGGTCGATTATTAGAAGAATCTCAAAACGAATTACAATTTGGGGTGCCAAAACGAGCATTTTTGAAAGTGCCACTACACGAAATTCGTATTGTGGCTGATGAAGGGTAGAAAGGGGAAGCCACTGATGAAGGGTATGGTGATGCCCGAAAGCGCTCTGGCCTTGTAATATTTGTACGCCTTATAGGGTGGTATTTATTTGATTAAATGACCTTTTTATCTATGATTTTTGTCTTTAATTTTCAGCTTAAATAGTTTTTATATTTTCAATACTCTTCTGAACCGATCGCCAAATACAATATATAAATTCCCATGACGAATACAATTTATATCGAAACCCGTCACATGATGAGATTTTGTGCGTAACAGGTTGCAACATTTGTGTTTGAATAGTTATCTGAGGTGTAAAGCTGCACAGCAGTCTAAAGAAAAGTAAAAATGTCATATAATTCGCTTACATCCGCATGGTGTGCATGATTTCCCTTAATTAACAGCGAAAAAAAAATTAAAGATTGAAAGGATAATTGATATTTTCACTTTATTAAGTCACCTGTTTTATTTTGACAAATATTTTTGAAATTCATATACTGTAGTACAGGTAATTTTTTACTAATGCACGGGTATATCTTCTAATATTCATGAATATTAGAAGATATATATCTATGGGAAGATATATATATATATCTTCCCATACAATTTTAGCGCTTTTATTTTGGCATATATTAATTCACTTTCATGTTTTTACTCTCTTTATGCTTACTTTCCTTATCCGACGTTCTATAGATGACTGTCTCGGTCACTATTTTTACTTTTCTTATATACATATTATAATGTAGAAAGAAAGTATTGTGACGGGGTCGAAAATTCGAAATCGAGTTTTCGACGGGAGAGCAAGTTTCAAGCATCCCTGAACACGAATCAAACGCTTTTGAGGTGATGTCTTTATGTGTGTGTGTGCGCGCGCGTGTGTGTGAGTCTGTGGAGACGATATCTCACGAACGAAATTAGCGATTCGAACCAAATTTGGTACAAAAATTAGAATCCGTGAATACTGGAAGCCTATTTTTTTTAAACGCAATCGAATGCTCAGAATCCTCCCAAATTTTCGAGTGAAATTTTGAAAAAATCATCAAAAAATCAAAAGTTTCAACATAGTAATGAAAATAATCATTTCTTATGTAATTTTTCATTAGAAAACTATTGACACAAACTTTAGAACGCTGCATGAACCGTTCTCGAGATATTGCACATTTTACAAATAATTTTAATAAAAAATCACATAAAATTAGTAAAACATACTAACTACTGTGAAATATGTTTCCTTTTCATGTGTAACATTATGCTATAAATTTGTTGACATCATAGATGAAAATGAATTGATGAAAATTAAATATATCTGAAAGAGCATAAGATTAGGTTATGAGAATTATCCATTTCTCCGTCTGTCCGTCCGTTCATACTGCTTGGCGATAAATTTTATGTTTTCAAATTGACAAAAATGTCGCCAAACTGATAAAAATGTTGCCAAGCTGATAAAAATGACGCTAAGTGTGAGGTAATATTTTACAATTCCGTCATATGACGAGCATACCTGCTATGTATATATGAAATGTTCTCTTCTCCGTTTGTTTGTAACACTTAGCGATGCATTTGGCGAACTTGGTGAACAATCTAGCGAAATATCGCCAACTTGGCGATTTTTCACGCCAAATTTAAAGAAATATCGTCAAATTGTAAATATTACGCCAAGTTAATGAAAATGATGCCTAATTGATGAATTTATTATTAAAATATTTCGATATATGGACTATATTGTTTATTGAAGATGTTATCAATATTGATGATTGTAAATTTAGAGTTGCGTGAAATATAAGTTCATTGGGTATGACATAGTTTAACATGTTGTCATCCGGAAAAGCGCAAAATTTGCAATTCAACATTACGTGCTATGAATCTTATATATAATTTTTTCACTGTGGAAGAAGTAAATTCATTGCATTATATAAGGCAAATCATGTGCTGCCAAAATCAGATTTTTTTTTTAATTTGCGATGGGACAATGGGGGATAAATAAATTATAGTTAAGCATATTTCTTTTGAAAAATTTTAAATGCAAATTGAACGAATTTGATTGCATTATTAAAAAAAAAATTTTTTTTTGCGTCCTATTCCTTCAGGCGACTGACTGATGATATATTTAAAAAAAAAATTATTAATAAGTGGCTGAAATTTATAATTTTTCGTGAATCGTTTTATTATTTTTTACAACTTTCTAATAACAGAGATCATTTCCAATTCAAATTGACTCAAACTACTTTTAAACTAAGACTATGAGAGAATTTACGAGAAATGTAACATACATCCCAATCAGTATGGCTCTTATAGTATCTGTTGAAAGGCTGAGCAGCAAGGCAGCTGAGTAGCGTCTTTGATCTGCAAAATAATGTCAGAGAAAGAAAGAGGAGTGAGTATTACATAACACAAAAGTGAATGGTTTGGAATCGAGCTTTCTATAGAAGGACTGCACTCTGCAATAGTATAATCATTTCTGGACCACACTTTCATCGATACACTGGGGATTGGGGGCATATTTGTATTCGTTTTTCAAGACACCAAATGAGATGATGCACAAATACGAAAAATTCCATTTGTGCATCATAAAATTTGACACAAATTCTGAGTAAACGACGCTCTATGGATGAATGTCTCGATCTCTATTTTAACTTTTCTTATATACAGGGTGATTAAAATTAAAGTTCCCGGTTTGAAAATGGTCTCAAATAAAAAGCACCGGTCGGAATGATTTGAAATTTTGCGTGAACACTCGTGGTGCAATGGCATTTTGTTTGGTGAAGAAAAAAACAGTAGTTTAAAAAGTCGCCGCTGGGAGAATAGTTGGCGCTTTACTACACTAGAATGCAATACAAAAGTAATAAACGTTGACTTACTCATTGGCTAATGACGTAATAAATGTTCAATATGCTGTCCTTCGAATACTGAATTAAAAGTCAATCTTTCATCATCATATGCATGCAAGTAATGAAAAAAAATTTCATTCATTGAAACAATGTTAAATTCTAAGCAAACGTAAGCCATATCTTTTTCACAAAAAGTGGATTTAACTTGTTTTGCATAATTGCTCTTCAAATGCTGCTACAAATTTGCATAAGACAGTGACGCTGCAATAAACAATTGCTATAAAAAAAGAAGAGCGGAACTTGTTTCTCATAACTTAATGAAAAATCTCTATTGTTCTGTCGCAATGGCTCTATCATTAAAAGATCGTGCTCTTCTTGTCAAATTGTTTTATGAGAATAATAGCTCTTGCTTAGTAGCTCTTAAAAAGTTCAGAACGTTAAAAAAGTTAAAATCTGGTCCTCTGTGTGGCAAAAGCTTGCGCAAAATGATTTTAAAATTTGAAGAGACTGGCTCTTTGGACATCAAACCTGGCAGGGGACGGAAAACAGTCGATGGAGAGATAGTGGAAGACGTAGCTACAGCGTTAGAAGAACAGCATAACGCTAATGCATCTACGAGTTCACTTGGAATTGCCCGATCATTAGACGTACCCTCTAGTACGGTGCAAAAAATTTTGAAACACATTTTGAAATGTTATCCTTAGAAACTGACCCATGTTCAACAGTTGCTATCTGCGGACAATGTTGCACGTGAAATGTTCGCACTTCAATTTCTGGCTCGGATACAAGTGGACGATGGACGATGAATGACCCTGGAACGTTTTGTGGACTGACGAAGCACACTTTCATCTCCACGGAACTGTTAATACGCAAAATTGCAGAATCTGGGCAACCGAAAATCCACAGGAACTACTCCTGGTGCCTCTTAATTCCCTCAAAGTCACTGTATGGTGCGGGATTTACAGCAGCGTTTATTATCGGGCCTTTCTTTTTTGAGGAAGTTGATCCTCATGGCCCCGTCACCTGTTCTGTCAATGGCCATCGATATGAACGTCTTTTGAAAAGTCACGTTATACCCACACTGCAAGAGCGTCAGTGTATCGATAACACTATTTTCATGCAGGATGGGGCTCCACCACATATCGTAAAACCAGTGAAGCGGCTACCTTGCAGTCATTTTCGAGATGGCAGAACCATCAGCCGCCATTTTCCTGTAAGATGGCCAGCACGTTCCCCTGACCTTAATCCATGTGATTTTTAGCTTTGGGGGCATCTGAAGAATGTGGTGTTTAATGGACACATTACCAATTTAGCGGAACTTAAAGCTAGCATCACGCATCACATCCACAACATCTCTACAGAAACACTCAAATCTGTTGTTGAACATTGTTGCTATTTTGCGCTTTCAGCTTGTTTCAGAATGCGAAGGACAGCATATTGAATATTTATTACGTCATTAGCCAATGAGTAAGTCAACGTTTATTACTTTTGTATTGCATTCTAGTGTAGTAAAGCTCCAATTATTCTCCTAGCGGCGACTTTTTGAACTACAGTTTTTTTCTTCACCAAACAAAATTCCATTGCTCTACGAGTGTTCACTCAAAATTTCAAATCATTCTGACCAGTGTTTTTTATTTGAGACCATTTTCAAACCGGGAACTTTAATTATAATCACCCTGTACATATTATAATATATACTGAAAGTATTATGATTAGGTCGAAAATACGAATTCGAGTTTTCGACGAGAGAACACGTTTCAAGAGTCCCTGAACACGAATGAAACGTTTTTGAGATGATGTCTGTGTATGTGTGTGTACCTGTTTATGTGTGTGTGTGTGTGTGTGTGTGTGCGCGCGTGTGTGTGTGTGTGCCTGTTTATGTGTGTGTGTGGGGGGGGGGGGGGTCAGTGAGTCTGTGGAGACGATATCTCACGAACGATCAAATGTGCAGACTCCCTCCCCATAAAATCCCTCCCAAAATCATAAAAAAACCTTCAATAAAGTTACGTAAATTATCATTTCTTAGGTACTTTTAAATTTATGTAATTAGAAAACGATTTACATAAACTTTAGAATGCTAGCATAAACCATTCTCGAGATATTTGACATTTTTCAAGTAAATTTATCAAAACACCAAATAAAATTAAATTAGTATATGATAAATAAGCAATAAATTTGTTACATCATTCTAGTGGATCCAGCTCGTTCCATTCGAGAGAAAATGTACTTTGGGTAATAAATAGTTTTGTATTTGGACGCCATGAGTCGTTTATCTACTATAAGAATAATCGACTCTACTATAAGAATAACTATATTTCTCCATCCATAACACTTGGCGAAATTTTGGCGACGAATTTAGTAGAAGATCGCCAACTTGGCGGGTCTATACATGTTACCAAATTGACGAAAATATCGCCAAATTAATAAAAATGTCGCCAAATTGAAAAAATTGCCACCAAATCAATAAAATGGGGCTAAATCAATAAAAGTGACGACTAATTGATGAAAATTCAATATCGTGGAACGAATATAAGAATCTACAATAAGAGAAGACACTTTGGGTAATACTGTGGTAATAGTTTTGTAATTGGACGCCATTCGTCGTTTATGTACTATAAGAATAACCTATTTCTCCGTCCGTTTTTCAAAATTTTGCGTCGAATTTGGCGGAATATCGCCAACTTTGCGAGTTTTTAAATATGGCTAAATTGCTGAAAATATAGCCAAATTGATAAAAATATCGCCAAATTGATAAAGATGTCGCCAAATTGATAAAAATGACCCTAAAACAATGAAAATGACTACAAATTGATGGAAATTCAATATCTTGGAAAGAACATAAGAACCTACTATAAGAATGATCTATTTTTCCGTCTGTAACGCTTGGCAAAACTCTAGCGACGAATTTTGGCGGCATATCGCCAACTAGGCGAGTTTTTTTAAATGTTGCCAAATCGACGAAAATGTCGCCAAATTAATAAAATTGACGATAAATCAAAGGAAATTACGACTAATTGACGAAAATTCAATATCTTAGAATATAATAAACGACTGTAAGAATAACACTCCGTCCGTAATGCTTGGCAAAAATTTGGTGAAATGTCGCACACCTGGCGATTTTTTTAAATATTAGAGTGACGAAAATTTCACCAAATGAATTAAAATGTCAACATATTGATAAAAATGACTCTTAATAGGAACGCTCTACAAACTTTTAATTCCGTTATATGACGGGCATACCTTCTAGTATAGAGGACATGCGTTTCTCTCCTTTTGTTTGTAACACTTAACGATACATATGACGAACTTGGGGAATAAACTAGAGAAATATCACCAACTTGACGATATTTAGCCTCAGATTGACGAAAATATCATCAAAACTACGCCAAATTAATGAAATAGACGCCTAATTGATGAATTTATTGTTAAAACATTCTAATATATGGACTATATTGCTTATTGAGGATACTTCTTTGTTGTTTGACCCAGACCGTCAGAGCTACCCGAAGCTGTAAGGTCTCTGTTTGGACGGCCGAGAACTTCCACCCAATTTAAACCTGAACCCACTGGGGGAGGTGTCCACAGGGACCGTACCTTCTTTCCTCTACCACCAACCTCTCGGAAGAACTTATGGACTGTCATGTTTAACGTGATCATACTCCGCGTGAACACGATAACAGTTTTGGAGAGAGGCAGGAATCGAACTTGTGTCTTCCGAGTGCAATCCCCGCGTGCTAACTACTGGCTATAGCGCCCCTTATTGAGGATGTTATCAATCTATCAATATTGATAATTGTTAATTTAGAGTTGCGTACAATAGAAGTTAATTGGGTACGAAATAGCTTTATATGTTGTCATTCAAGCTCCAAATATACAATTTAACGTTATAAACACTGCCCCGTGGATCTTTTCATCATTTTTGAAGTGCGAAAGAAGTAAATTCACTGCATTATATCAGGAAAGTCATGTGCCGCCCACTTCAGATATTTTGTACATTTTTTTACAAACGGGAACAGGCTGTTTCATTCTTCACATCTGCCTGGATATTTCATTCTTTAGAACTTCCTGTGAAGATAATTTGTATATAGCGAGAACAGAGATTCTTAAATTTCTTTTTAGGAACATTAATTTAAATAATTTAATAGAATTCTTTGAATAGCAATGCCATTCAGAATCATATAGGAATTTGCACGATTGTGAATTTTACATTTTTACTTTCCTTATATACGCAATCTATAAGGAAAGTGTTGTGACGGGGTCGAAAATTCGAATTCGAGTTTTCGACGGGAGAGCACGTTTCAAGCATACCTGATCACGAATCGTGTGTCAGTGAGTCTGTGGAGACGATAACTGACGAACGAACAGACCGATTCGAACCAAATTTGGTACAAAAATCACAATCCGTAAACACTGGAAGCCTATTGTTTTTATACGCAATCGAATGTTCAGAACTACCCTAAATTTTCGAATGAAATTTTGAAAAAATCGTCAAATAATCAAAACCACTAATAAAGTTACGCAAATAGCCATTTTTTATGTAATTTTTCATTAGAAAACAATTGACATAAATTCTAGAACGCTAACATGAATCGTTCTCGAGATATTGCGCATTTTTCAAAAAAATTATCAAAAAGTCATATAAAATAAAAAAAAATATTTCCTATTGAGAAACATGTTCACTTTTCATATGTAATATCATGTGATAAATTGGATGACATCATTTTCGTGAATCTAGCTCGTTCCATTCATGAAAAAAGATACTTTGAGTAATACTTTTGTATTTGAACGCCAATAGTCATTTATGTGCCGTAAGAATAACTTATTTCTTCGTCCATAACGCTTGGCGAGATTTTGGCGACGAATTTGACGGAATGTCGCCAACTTGACGACTTTTTGAAATGTTGCCAAATTAACGGAAATCTCGCCAAATGAATAAAAATGACGCTAAATCAATGAAAATGACGACTAATTGTCGAAAATTCAATATCTTGGAAAGAATATTAGTATCTACTATAAGAAAAACCTATTTATTTTACTGTAAAAGTAGTAAATTCATTACATTATATAAGGAAAGTCATGTGTTGCCCACATCAGATTTTTTTATATCATATATTCCGTACGAAGAACAGTTATACAACTAGTATTTTTATACAGACTGTTGCGTAATAAAAAAAAAAAAAAACGAAGCACCATAAAGAAAGTGACTGTTTTTATTGAAATTAAATATGCGTACAGCTGATACACAGGTAATGAAATGACTACAAAATCAAGGCCGCAGGACCCATCAATGGTTAGCAAATGCACATTGAATTTTCAAATTAGTAATTGGTGAAACCTCTCTTGGCGGCAATACACGCTTGTGTACGTCTAGATAGTGATAAATTTTCCTAATGTCATCCTACGATACATTCTACAAGGCATTCCTCAATTGTTACTCCAGATCTTCTACATTTCGGGATGCCCGAATCTGGCGGCCTAGCATATCCCATACATGCTTGATTGGTGAAAAGTCTGGTGACCTTGCAAGCCAAGCAACAGTATCAACAGCACGGGTACAGTCCATAGATATGCGAGCCATATGTGGCGGGGCATTATCTTGTTGGAAAATGGCCCCCGAATGACGTACTATGAAGGGTAACGCAAACGGCAGCAGGATTTCATAAACATATCATTCAGCTGTTAAAGTTGAGCGCAGGATGACTAAGGGCAACCTACTGTCGTAAGAGATAGCACCTCACACCATCACACCAGGGGGTAATGGCTGTGTGCTTATGTAAAACAAAGGCTGATTGGAACCGCTGGCCCTGGCGCCTCCACACACGAACCCGATGGTCATCTGCTGAAAGACTGAAGAGTTATTCATCTCTGAACAATATGCGATGCCAGTCTGCTGGCAGCCATGATGCTCGACTACGACACCACTCCAAACGACACTGTCAATGTTGTGAGGCTTATGGGCAGACGTCTTAAAGACCGCCGTGAGCGTAACCTCACCTCAGCCAAGTGCCGTGAGGTGGTGGAAGGTGCCATGGGTGGTATAGAAGAGGCTGTAGCAGGTTGTATGGTTGACAATGATACCGTTTGGGCCAGTTCGGGCCTATCGCACAATCATCCGATCTTGCCTCGCATTCGTGCACCTTGGCCTTCCAGAGCCTTCATTCCGCCAGTTCCTTTCAGCAACCATTGCTGCCAGCACCTCTGCACGACAGTGTCCGTTCGGTGCAGATGGCGGACTATTGCTCGATTTGACCAGCTAGCTTGACGCATCTCGATTATAGAGCCACGTTCGAACTCGTCTAATTGCTTATAAGGTTTTCATTAACGTCGTAACGGCATTATTGATTGTCTCTCCACGGAATTGCAACGCCGAAAACAATCAAAGATAAACCGTCCGCATTTTTAACCTGTTTTATAGGATGCTAGTTGCGCAGTAGAAACGCGTGCTATGACCAAAGTTAACACTCACTGGCCTTGCAAATTTAATCATTTGCATACTTGGTATAAAGGAATTTGCATGCGAAATTTCGAGATGATCGGATTATTTTTTAGGGGTGCTTTGGGTTTTTTTGTGCAAAAGAATGTATGAAAAGGAAATAGGGACTAAGAGAGAAAATTCTTGTAGTTGTTTTGAATGAAATGGAACGCAGAATATCGTTTCTGGAACTTCTATGTTTTCTTCTTCTATCCGGAATTCCATTCCGATATATTTTGATCCCTTCAGTTTGCACTGATTTTATTGCCTCTTCCTAAATCTCATTACGTTCTTTAACTGTGTCGCATCAGGATATTCGTATATTCGAATAAAATAAACACAAGATAAGACTATTTTGTCTTTTTACTTTCCTTAAAATACACTGTGTTGCACAAAAATGTATGCACCCATAAGAAATTGGGCTACAGCAGCGAAAATCGGTATGCAAATATCATTTCAAGAATTATGCAAATAATTAAACTGTCAGCACCAAACATGCCATAAGGCTCATGCAACGGGCATGAGAATGTCGTATCGTACAGCATTTAAAACCACCTGTTTTCTCACTCGTAGGCAATTGGAACTGGATTTTTTGCTTTGATACTGAAATTTATGTACAAAGATGCCGTTGAGACGAACTTAGCGGCGCTCTGAACAATTGTAAAATTTAGAGAGAGATTGCGTCATAGGCCAAAGATATACTGGTGGTCCAACAGACGTATCGGTCATTATCTTGGTCGATGTGATATGATAGTGGCAACAATATATGGATATTGGCAACAATGGATCAGAAAAAACACATGTAATGCTTGTAGAGGCTCAGGACGCTTCCGAGACTGCTCGCTTGTACGTCAACGATATTCTTCAGCCGAATGTTCTTCCTTTGCTGTCAAAACCACCCAGGTTCCATTTACCAACAAGACAACGCTCGACCACATGCTGCAGAACCTTCTCAACAATGTCCGCAAGGATTTAATACCCTCCCATGGCCATTTAATAGTCTCCCAGTTGTAACATTTGTGGCAGAATCTTCCACGAAGGGACATAAGTAATTTGATTGGCACTATGCTACATCGAATATCATCGGCTTGTATAGCTGCTAGAGAAGGATTTACCACTTACTAAAATTTCATTTTCTTGTTACGACCATTTCTTAATAAAACATTTTTGCTCTAAAATTAATTTTCAAATCTCCTCAAACGACACGTAATATGCCCAGTTTCGCAGTTATGTGTCGTTTCTTCATAACTCAACTTTTTATGAGTCCATATATTTTTTTGGCAACAGAGTGTATTGCTTCAATGTTAGAAATGCCCTTGCAGAATATGTGGGCAAATCAAGGGTTCTTTTTCTCCCAAATTCTAATCATTTGCATATCTCCTCGAACGATACATAGATGCCGAGTTTAGCAGACGCAGCTCAATTTCTTATGGGTGCATATATTTTTTACAACAGTGTATATCATAAATGTCACGAGCAAATTGTTGAATATTTGTAATTTGATCATTTAATAGATTTACACGTTATAAGTATTCCTATATGTGTAGTTTTCTGTGTTCCTGTGATGTGATTCATTTTAATATATGTTCTGTAATCTATTGAATCAAAAAATAAAGTTCCCGGCCACACATCTTGCTACCATAAGCCTTCGGGTTGGTCGTGTGGTCTGGGTTTTCAACACTCAACGTTATAAGTATTCCTGGACCTGGATCGAACGTTTGTCCATGTGTATTTTGCATTTATGCAAGTTCTAGAAATAAATAATTTATATATAATTTAAAATTAAAAATAAAATAACCTCATATATAGGACAATTAACGTGCGACACAGTCGAGGTATTACGTTTTAATTCAAAATTGAAACACATTTACTAACATAAAACTGGAGAATTGGAACTTTCTAGACTTAGAAAGTGGAAATTCAACCTCTGAACCGCATCTATGCAAGATAAGACAAGTGGACATTCAACTAAGCATAGGCGTCCATAGGAGGGCGCAAACTCAAGAATATTTATGGAAAATATCGTCTTTTATTTTGAACATATAGTTTGATGTTCACCTTTGGGGCTGTCCAGGGAGGAACAAGTGACCCTATTTTTTCTCCCCTATGGGCGCCCATGTCTCTGAGCCAAATAAATTTTACTTATATTTATTTATTCAGATGAGATTCATAGAATATATCAAGTCATGTGGAGAGGGGCACTGTTGGTGGTGATCTGAACAAGCGAGGCAATGAAGAACTAAAAATATAAAATATAAATATATATATGTATATTTTATTAAAACGGCTAAAAGGTCTACTACATTGGCATGCGGCAATTAGTTACCAAGTGTGACAGCCGCGACATTCTGCAGTGGAACTCGGGCGGCCTGTCCCATGCAAAACGATCGGAGTTGGAAAATTCGTTATATCGATATGACGTTGATGTTTTTACTATTATGGAAGCTAACATTTCAAGTAGAAATTTGGATTTCTTTACATTCCCGGGGTATTGTATATACCTTCTCCCTAAGTATAGACAGATTGCTAGTGGTATTCTCATCGGCATGAAGAAAGATCTTACCGCAGACTTCAGAATTATTAAAGAAATGGGAGATACCCAGGATAAATCTGAAATTGTAAAAATTGATGTCTGTAAATATGATAGAAAGTTTGAAATTTACGCATTCTACATACCGCCAAATAGTAAACCTATTTTATCCCAGTTGTATCTTTCAAGAAGTACGATCTTGATAGGCGATTTTAACGCCCACTCTACAAGATGGGGTTATCAAGACTCTAACGCAGCTGGGAAGGAGGTGGAAGACCTCTTAAATTCGAATTCCATTGACCTGATTTTTAACGCCATGGACCCCCACACCTTTCTACATTATAATGCTGGATCTACTATCTCTATGCACTGGATCTACTCCTGACCTCCTCTGTGTTGCAACGGATTTGGCCCCCCCATACTAGCAGGGAGGTTATTGAGGATCCCGGATCTGGACACAGACAAGTGCTTGCCAGGATTGCGATTGTAGGTTTGAAACAGAATTAAAAGGATTACAAGAAGATTTCGTGGAACTTTAAGAAGGTTAGATGGGAAGATTTTTCTAATATGTTGGAACATGGTCTGAAAAGGGAGGAATTCGACTTGATCAAGAAACCGGACACTCTTATTAAACGGTTTAACAAACTAGTACTTCAATGTGCCAAAATGTGTATACCCAGGGAAAGGGTCAGGAAATATAAATGTTTCTGGGCCAAGGAACTTAGTGATATGAAATTAAAAAGGGACAGACTTAGGAAAAAAGCAGAGTTAACGAAGCGACCTTCTGATGTAGGTCTGTGGAGAAAACAGGCTGTTATTTTTAAAGGAAACATCCTGAAGGAAAAACGAGGGACCTTCAATAAATTTATTTCGAATATTAATTATAAGGGGGATAGTCTGAAGACATACCGGTTCATCTCAAATCTCCAAAACATCAGAACAAAAACCTCTAAAAAGTAGCCTGTACACTACTTGAACAAGGAACTTTTCTCGGATATTGACATTGCAAATGCTTTTGCACAGTCTTACTCTAGTTCTCAGGGAAAGAGATCTTACGCTAGAAAAATGTCAAAAAAGTTATTATAGAAATCTTTCAAGGTCCCAGAACCGGAATACACCTGAAACAGAGAATGTCTTCAGGTTGCCTTTCACCGAGGATGAACTACTTATCGAGTTAAACGGGAAGTCTCCTGGCGAGAATAAAATCCATGCAGAGTTTCTCAAGCATATTTGGATTGGTGCGAGGGGTATCCTTTTGGGGATCTTCAATCGCGTCTGGGACTTGGAAGTGGTACCTACCGTGTGGATGGGGGCCATTATTATTCCCATTTTGAAAAAAGATAAAGATCCTAAGAAGACTGAAAGTTATAGACCGATTCCTCTTACTAGCATACCAGCCAAATTGATGGAACGAATGGTTATAAAAAGATTAAACTAGTTCTTGGAATCTGGGGACATTCTCTCTAGGGAACAGGCAGGATTTCGTAGAAACCGGTCAACTACTGATCAAGTCGCTCGATTGAGTCAAACTATTAAGGACTCTTTAGACGGAAGGAACGGGATGACAGCTGTGTACGTGGATTTTAAATCCGCTTATGACTCTGTTTGGAGAGAGAGAATGGTTTTTAAGCTTAAAAATCTCGTAGTGGGTTCCAAGATGTTGAATTGGTTTCGTGAGTTCCTGGACCAGAGAAGCTGTAGGGTGCGTTATGGAAACGCTACCTCAAAAAGCTATTTATTCCAAACTGGATTGTCACAGGGCGCAGTTAGCAGCTGCTCCTTATTTAACGTTTACATTGACGATCTGATTCCGTTGCTAAAGGCAGTTGGAGTCGAGTGTCTGTTGTTTGCAGACGATCTTGTTATATGGATCCAGGTAGCAAAAAAGAATCCTAAATCCGAAATTGAGAAGAAACTAAATGAAGCGCTTGTGATTTTGGAGAGATGGTGTAGGGAAAATAATATGTTGGTAAATTTAACAAAGACGGCAGTACAGACGTTCTCCCTGATGCATCGAAATATTACCCCCGAGATTATGTATCAAGGCTCACGCCTGATAAACAATGATAAATGCATCTACTTAGGAGTGGTTTTTGATAATAGACTGCGCTGGAAGTTCCAAATAGATTCTGTAATTGAAAAAATTGAAAAAAGATTGAAAGTATTAAAACGTTTGGCGGGTTGTCTCTGGGGTTGTTCCCGGTCAACACTTAACCAAACGTATAAAACCTTTATATTACCGGTTATTTGCTACTGTTGTGAGGTTTTGATCACAGCCCCAAGAAATTTAATAGAAAAATTGGAAACCTTACAAAATCAGGCTTTAAGACTAATTATTGGGGCGGTTAAGACTACCCCTATAGATGCAATGTTGCTTTTTTCAAACAACAGACCTATTAAAGTTATTATCGAAGAGAAAGCCGTGCTGCTGTATGAAAAATTAATGAGAATGGGGATCCCTTTCTGGAATTGTTATAGAAATGACCATAGGAATCTTACAACCCAGGATGGATTCCTCCAGAAGGTGATTGAACTGAGGTCAGGCCTTGAATTGGAAAATGAGACTTTTCGGGTTTTTCTAGGACCCCGTAGTCCATTGGACTTGACTGGGAGAAATATTAACTTAGATCTTATTCAACATAGTTTGAAAAATCAAACATCTCAAGACACTTTAAAAATTTTGGCCCTTGAGACTATGCATACACTTTATCCTGAACCGGACTGGTTTCACATCTACACGGATGGTTCATTTACTGAGGGCTCACCAAATGCTGGTGCAGGAATTTTTTCCGCCCAGTTTTCGTTCTACATACCCATGGGTACGCGGAAAACTGCTTTTGATGGCGAGGTGATGGGTATTTGTGTAGCCCTAAGACAGATTAATGCCCCAAATTTCTGCTACGCCAGAGTGGTCATTCTCTCGGACTCAAGGGCAGCACTTCAGTCTATTGGATCAGTAGCTTGTCCAATCTCCGAGGAAATCCTTGAATGCCCAATTTTTTTGGAGAAATTGAGACTAGGGAGTAAAGAGATTTCCTTACAATGGAACCCTGGACATTGTGGCCTTTATGGAAACGACCAAGCCGATAAACTTGCAAAAAAGGTACACAAATAGTTCAAAAGATATCTACAAATTGTTCCTTCCATTCCGTGAAACTATATATTCGCAAATTTTTTAAACAAAAATGGAGAGGAAAACATATGATGTGTGTCTCTAATAAGTGCTGGAGGAATATCTTAGAAAGGAAAATAGCAGACAAACGATGGTAAAAAGCAGGGGCTAATTTTAGGCTCGAAATTGGTTACGATTGCTTGGCGAGCCATCTCTATCGTGTTGGTATTTTTCCCAGCCCAAATTGCCCACTTTGTGGGTTAAATGAAGAAATGGACAGCTTTGGAATGAAGAAATGGACAACTTTGTTGCAAAGTGTTAAAAAAACTGAAATTTTTTTAATCAAAAACTATGCAAACTACGGTAAGTTCAAACAAGAAAGATCAATCATGCTTAAAGCATTGATTATGAAACACTTTCCAACTTCAATGCAATTTTATTTAAAAAAGTCGAAAATGCAATACATTCCTCGGTAATATTTTAAAACTTATCACGATACTACATTGATTTATTATATTTGAAAACTTAAACCTTCATCGAAAAAAATGAACTTCATTCAAATGACGGCATTGAAATATAAATTGCCGGGTTTAAATATCTCTAAAATGCAATACATTCCACGGTAAAATTTTTAAAACTATCATAATACTACGATAATTTATTATATTTAAAATATAATAAATTCAAATGACGAAATGACTGAAATAAATTCAAATGACGTCATAGAAAAAATAACACGCCTGGATCTCTCTATAAAAGCAGGATTTCATTCATAACTTTCTCCATTTCATTCATCACAATACTATAATAATTTATTTTATTTAAAAATTAAGACCATGGAGCTACAATTCATAAACTTTATGCTTAAAACTTCATCGAAAAATATCGTCCTTCTGTTTATAAAATCAATTAATATTTCATTCATATCAGCCATGCAGACTCCATGGACTGAATTATTTTGTGTTAAAGAAATACAGTAATTCTAATACAACTCATTCTACATATTTTGCTGTTTACATTTTACATAGGTGAAAAATAGGCTTAATTGTAGAAATAATCAAATTTGAATGAGAATTTAAACTCAAATATATTGTCATTGTGTTGTTTTAATATGTAGATGCACAGAATTTAAGCAGAAATAAAGTAGTTTTAGGATGGATACAACACTCAATATGAATTAAAAAGAACTTTAAAAAATCACGAATTTGAAACAAGATGGATGCCATTTCTCATTTTGAAGTGGGTCATGTGATCGTTTAATATCATGGTCACGTGATCGTTTCATATAAGATGTGTAATTATTATTTTAATTTTTATTTAAAAAACTACTGAATATATTTAGCTGAATTTTTTTTTATATATTTTATGGAACAATTTGACTATTACCTAAAATTTTCGAAGCAATTTGTGAATTTTAAATCCGCTTAAAAAATGTTAGAAAAATTAGGTCCCATAGGGCTCAATGTATTTCATTTTTTCAACCCGGGTTCAATCCAAAACTAATTGTGTGATATTATTCATTTATATTCCCATAGGTCCTACAGACCGTCTGAACAACATACTAAAATTTCATTTTGATTAAGTCATTTTTACGGCAGTTATCGTGCTAACGGACAGACAGACAGACAGACAGACAGACAGACAGACAGACAGAATGAACAAAGTCATAAACACTTTTCAACTTTGTTGTAAAGTGTTAAAAATCCCATCTCTAGCATATCTGTTACAAATATGTAACTATAGACCAAGGCTAAGGATAAAACAAGAAATATCAATCATGCATAAGCATTGATTATGAAACACATTCCAACTTAAATGCAATTTCATTTAAAAATCTCTAAAATGTGATACATTCAGTGGTGATATCTTTTACAGTGCTACAGTAGGTGATATCTCATTCAGTGGTGATATCTTCACAGTACTACAGTAATTTATTATACTTAAATATTTAAAACTGTATCGAAATATAAATCATCTGATTCTCTATGCAAAATCAATGAATATTTCATTCATATAACTTGCATTCCAGACTCCAGAGCTAAATAATTTTGTGTGAAAAAAATTCAGCAATTCTTATGTAACTCACCTTACAATCGCTTGAGATATTTGCATTCTGCATAAGTTAAAATTAGGCTTCGTTGAAGAAATAATAAAAGTTTAGGGATCATTTAAAATCACAACTATTGTAATTGCGTAGGCACGGAATTTAGGTACACAGATAATACAGATACACAGATAATATATATGTGTGCGTATGTATGTATTCAAAGTATTGGAATCGTGCCGAAGATCGGAACCCGAATTTTCGAAGGATCTACACGTTTTGGGACTTTCAGAACACGAAAAACAATTTTTAGGAAGACAATTTTTAGGTGTGTGTAAGGGTGTATCTGTGTGTGTTTCTGTGTGTCTGTGAGGATATTGCATCCACTCTGACTGAAAAACTAATGGACCGAATTTAATAAAATTTGGTAGGTAAGATTTTTGTGGGAAACCCTGATGTTCATTTGATTATAGTACGCTTCGTAATAAAAGAATCTGCCTTCTTTGAGAAATGGCCGGCAGAAATTGCCTTTATCCACTCTAGCTAAAAACTAATGGACCAAATTTAACACAATTTGGTGTATAATTTTTCAATAACCTACAAGTGATTTATATACCAAATTTAACAAAATTTGTTATATAAATCACTTGTAGGTTATTCTAGTACGATTCGGGAAAAAGGAACGGGCTGTTTTTGCGAAATGGCCCGCAAAAATTGTTAAATATAAAAATAAAAGACTACGTGTGCTCAATTATATCAATTAAATTTCTATTTTATACGTGATTTTTTACAACAAAAAGAATAAGACTAACCCCATTACTCTAGGACTAGCCGTTCTTGAGCTATTTTAGTTTTTTTTGCATTTTCGCTACGCTACTTTTGACAATAAGTCCATCTATTAAATGAGAAAAAAATTTAAGTTTAACGTGTAAATTCAATGTCATTTAAAATACTTATGGCTGTTATTTTGTGCAGATAAACTCAAATTATTATTGAAGAAATAGAGAGAACGTGAATATGAGTCTGCAGAGAAAGACAAGTGCTGTCGACATCAGAATTTTTAATAATATTACAACAATGATTTATAGAAGTGAACGAGGATTATTTGCAGGCCATTTCGAAAAAAATGTAGGATCTATATTTAAAGATCCACCAAATTGTTGTAGAATAAAATGTTCTACAAATTTAATCTGTGTACCAAATTTTAATTCTCTAGGACGTAGGAAAGTGCAACGCCATCAAATAAGTATATCATGAAAAGTTATATAAAATGTAAAAAAAATTTGAAAATTGTTAGCTAGCAAATTTATTTTTAAATGTAAAGCCTCTCTCATATGCAAAATAATTAAACCCTTGGAAAGATATTTATTATATAATATATCTATTTTTCTTTCTGGAGGATATCGCAAAAGTCAGAATTTAATTGAATTCGTTTTTCTCCCTATATTAAATAATTTTTAATTAAAAAACTACCTAACATATTTTACTGAAATTTTTTTATATATTTTATGAGATAATGTGAATATTTCCTAAAAATTTCGAAGCAATTTGTGAATTTTAAATGTGCTTAAAAAATGTTTGAAAAATTAGGTCCCATAGGGTTCAATGTATTTCATTTTTTCAATCCGGGTTCAATAAAAAACTAATTGGGTGATATGATTTATTTATATTCCCATAGGTCCCACAGACCGTCTGAAAAGCATACTAAAATTTCATTTTGATAAAGTCTTTTTTACGGCAGTTATCGTGCTAAAGGACAGACAGACAGACAGACAGAATGAACAAAGTCATAAACACGTTTCAACTATGTTGTAAAGTGTTAAAAATTAGGTAACTTATCACAATAAAAGAATGGGGATTAAGAGATTATTAGTATACATAAATCACAATTAAATAGGTATATATAAATAAATATAAATATATCAAACGAAAAAGTAAACACGGCAAAAAGGAGAAAATGCAATCATAATTAGCACAAGATTAAAGATCAATACATGGAGAACAACCAGTTGAAACTACATTAAAATGTGGCGGTTAGTTCGAAATTGCATTCTCGTCAGGATAGCCATACAATTCGAATTAAAACCGATGCAATAGCCAGTTTCTGACAATGGCGACAGTATTTGACTATGGACACCATTGGCGCTGTCTACTGGAAGGAGAAATAATAAATACCAAATGAATTGAAAACCAGAAATACAAAAAACAGAGATACAAACCCACAGGCACAGCCACCATGTGTGAGGCGAAATATTTATATATAGAACATATGACACAGCACTCTACATCTCTTTGCTAAAGCGAGTGGACACCGGAATGAATATACTATTGAACGTATACTAAAAATATATTTGAATGAAGACTTTCAAAATTAGTAATCAGTACAGGACTCAGGAGAAGTGGACAGTAGTCTTTCAAAAATAGTAAACAGTATCAGACTCAGGCCTTCTGGAAAGCTAAATGATAAAAATGGGTGAAACTCACAAAAAGATATATATATATATATATATATATATATATATATATATATATATATATATATATAATGGTTCCTGCCTCATGGTAATACTTGATTTCCTAATTTTTCTTTTTTTTTCAATTCTTCCTCTTTTAGTGCCTGTAGTCTGAGTTTTTGCATTTATAGTAATTTGCTATTGCTAAATCTGAAACAGGCATTAGTTTTGAGTTAATTAGAATTAGATGTCCAGACCTGACGAGGAATTTAATTATGGTTAATCTTCGAAATTGGGACGGTGCTGTTCATTTCTATTATTGGCATTGTGGCCGTGTTTTGACTGGTTTGGTGATTTTAAAATTTCATGATTACTTGGAATTTGTTATTATAATTATTATTATATTTTTCTAATATATATATATATATATATATTCCTGTAACTCGATTCAATTGTTTAGAAATATTATACTTAATTATTTAGAATCGCCTGTTCCACACTTGACGTTCTAGCACTCCTTGCACGACCTGCATCAGACCTGGTAGCGAGAAAGGATCCCGATTCACAGAGCTGCCGATGCAAGCGAATGTTTTACGACTGGGCAACCACCTATGGGGGAAAAGGTCTCTGTACAGCCGCTGTGCCTCTCTGCTATTCCCATTTGCAGCTCCATAGATGAAATGCATATCGGCTTTTTCCTTATTTGTAAATTTCTCCATTGTCTCAAAAGTTAGAGCTGCGAATAACTGCTGCAAACTGCTGCATATATATATATATATATATATATATATATATATATATATATATATATATATATATATATATATATATATATATATATATATATATATTTAGTATTTCTCGGGTATATATTACATGTAATCATAAAAAATCTTCAATTATATATATATGTGTGTGTGTGTGTGTGTGTGTGTGTATATATCAGCATACCATTATACCACTAACTCTATACTGGTTCATGTCGCATATATGTAAGGGGTTATTACAAATTCCAGGGTCTCTCCTGATGACAACACTTCGATTATCACTATTTAAGCTTAATCTTGATAGAGATCATTAAGCTTATATCCAGATATTGCATTATATTATTATTGATATTAATCCAGATATTGCATGTACCAACCAGAAATAATACATATACTCTTATAAAATGAGGAATGCTTTATAAAAATACTTAATCAGAAATGAATTGAGACCAATTTAAAATTTATTATTAGGGTAATGTTGAAATATTAGAAATGTGACTTTCCCCACAGAGAGCAGGAATCAAGCGAGTTCTATAAAACTGTGTTTCATTTGATCCATAACAACAGCAAGTCTATTGATTTTCAGCGATGTGGGGTTTCGTAGGAAAGCTCTCATTTGGGGTACTAAATATGGAAACGTGTTTTTTGTCAGAAAAGTCAGAATATCAAGTAATTGACAACAGATCAGATTCTTACAATGATGGTGTTTATATATATATATATGGTGTCTATATATATATATATATATATATATATATATTAGAAATATGTAATAATGGTGTCTATATATATATATATATATATATTAGAAATATGTAATAATAAAAAAATTATGTAATAATAATAAAGAAAAAATTCAAGTAATATTAACATCACCAAAGAAGCAAATACACGGCCATAATGCCGATAAGAGCACAAAAACCATGCCTAAGAATCTGAGGTGACAAAATCCCTGGAACCAATTGAGACATTCGCGTGAAATTGGATACGATTATTTCAATTGATGAATATTAAAGGTCTGTCGATTTTTGGAGTCATCAGACCAGGGGTGGAAAGTGCGAATGGACCTAGCACTTTTAACTTGAAAAGCATTCTTTTGTAAATCGGATTTTTTAATCGATACAAAATATGTAATTTTACTTATATATAATTTTATATAATTTTTATAATATATAATTATATATAATTTTTATAATATATAATTATATATAATTTTATCAAAATAGCTATTTGCGCCATTCCTAAGATTTTGCACGTTTTGGACCCCAAAAATCTTAAAGAAATAATGAAATTCATCATTATAAGTAGATACTTTGCAAATGGTTTTGATCTAAATTGAATTGAAACTATGTTCTGGCCGTTTCGAGTCGTTTCAAAAACGTGAGACATATCGATCGAAAGTACAACAAAACTATTTCTATAGAATTGGTATATTTATTTGAATGGATCTCAATTTTGGGATCAAAATACCTTTATTTGTATAAAAAATCATGGGTTGGATACATCTGATTTTTTTTAATTTAGAGACAAAATTAGATCCATTTTCGTAGTATAATCAGGAACATATAAATGAATGAGTGCTCTAAAGAGAGAAAGGGGACGGATACTTGCTGAGATATACAAAACATGTATCTGTGTGAGTCATATGGCTTTCCCTACACCGGGGATGAACAAGCAACCTTTTTAAGTGTGTATGCCAAAACCGCCAAATCTTTAATGCAAAATTTTGTCACGTGCTAAACGAAATTTTGAGGAACATGTTGTTATTTGGTATCTTTTGAGATTGGGTAAACTTCTTAAAATGATCAAAAATCTTATTGTAACTCATGAGATTGAATGAATATAAAATTTAGAAAACAATTTGCGCAGATTTGGCCCGCTCATGGAGGTGAGGGAACATGTTACCACCACCAACTCCCAGCTGATCTTTCTATTTCCGGTCGCAGTTTTTCTCGTTTATCTGTTACGTTTCGAATTTTTAAGTTTTTAACTCCACAGGTCACGGTCTCCAAATCCCGTATCATAAAGGAGGATGGGAAACTGTTATTTATTTTCCTAATCTATATCAATTGAGATAAAATATACCATTCAGAGAAGAATTTAGATATTTAATTATTTAAGATAATTCATGGATTTCGCGTGAAGGAAAAAAAGTGCCACGGTTTCCCGCCCTTTCCCCATACAGATTAATATATTTTGATTTTGTGCAAAAGCAGTTGAGGGGATCCAGAACCCAAAAATCCATATAAAAACTACATTATTTTTAACTTACAAAATACTATAAAGAGTTTATAATTTTCTACAATGAATATATAAGCTGATATAAGAGTTTTTATTTTGTGTTGATGAAACGTGAGTATTAAACTTTTTCTCCGTCAATTTAAAGTCAATTTATCTCGTTACGGATATTTTGTATGATTTGTCAAATTTAGAAGGATATACTAAAGTTCCTTGAAGTTACTTATATCAAATTTTGAATAGAGTTTCTCTGTTCTATTTGCATCAGGATTCTTGATTTTGAGTAAAGATTCTTTTCAGGATTCTTGATTTTGAGTAAAGATTCTTTTCAGGATTCTTGATTTTGAGTAAAGATTTTGAAAATATCTACTTTGAAGTAAACGTAACTAAAAAAAAATTTTATTTTTAAAATTATTAAAAATTTTGCAAATATAATTTTTTTAAATCCTGAAGACAAATTGACATGAAATCTTTTCTGTGCACAAAAGTTAAAAAATTATGTTCTGCAGTTATATAAAAAAATTAAACATGTTTAAAATTTAACAATAATTAAATAAAGTTTCAAATTGTTAAGGAATTTTTATATGATATGTGATGTATATATACTCACAAACATCTATCTATTGCAAGAATTGTAACACATGTCATTCGGTTTGCTCAATGGCAGAAGACTGGCAGACAGACAAAATTGAAGAAATATTTGATTTTATTTAGGGATGTTCAAAAAGATGTAAATTCCTCCAAATCCGAGAATCGGATTTTTGACATCCATAATACATTCCTTTAGTATTTATTACGTATTCTATGGAAAATCAAAGTGTATTTGCAAGGATCAGCAAGGACACGTATGGGAACTTTTATTTCGGAGTGATGTAACGACGATATTCGGAATTGAAAGTTGGGCTATCGCACAAAATTCTCTACCAAATTTCAAAAACAGTACAGTACCTACAGAACTGCCACTTGCATGATTCTGGGTATTTTCACCTGCGTTTTCACGTCAAATTTAGTAATAAAATAATTGATACAATTGACCTTTTAAATGAAGCCCCATCCCTAAAATTCTTTTTCAAAATTTCTAAATACTGCAATTACATTTCCCTTACTACTCGATATACTTAAACATTTGCAATTTTTTTTTATTTAAAAATGGCTGCCATTTTCAGAAGCATAGCCAAAATTCTTCACTGGGACAATCAGCAGTTTGCAAAAGTAAATACGTCTTCGAAATTATTCCAAGAATTTATGCGAGTACAAAAATATCCAGTACCTGCTTTTCCTATGAATGGACCCTGAACTTTGGGGGAAACATTGAGCCACTCGTCAACCAACCTCTCATCCGTCACAATTAATCTTACCAATAAACTTCCAATAAAAACCAATAAAAATGTTTTTAGCCGAACAAAATAATTACAATCACCAAAACGCAAATTTTTCTTCTACCAAAAAGGAAAACAAAGTAGAATCATGAACAAAAACTATTACATCAGCTGCTTTCATTATTTTTAAAACTTGATTCAAACAATTTCCGTCTTTTAACAAAGTTAAAAAATAAAACTTTTACACTTTTAAGTGAATTTTAAAAATACTTCTAATTTGTTTAAAATAACTTAAAAACAGCTAAACATGTCTTTTGTCCAGTTTTATATTTTACGGGAAAAAAACTCCTGAAAATATCTCAAATCCATCACTAGATATATCTAGATTCTTTCACCCATTGATTAACACGAGATTCTAAAATTAGCTGCAGGCATAAAAATATCTCTTAAGAAACCGAGCCCGAACTGTTCAATGTAAAACAGAGCCTAAAATGTTTTTAATGTTCCTACATAATTGTTACTATTTTTCCAAACTTTCCGTTAGTGGAAACGGACATTTGCAGAAATGACAAATTACTGAATAAGTATTACTTTGAAAGCAGAAACATAAGACTAACATAAATTAAATATAAAATTAGACTATCCATTCTACTTGAATTGCTTGAGTCGCGTATAGATGCATCCGCTTCAAATATTGGCCGAACACGTTTCTAATAGTTTTCGATGTTCAATCTAACACATCCAATACCTTCTATAATGGAACGGTTGAACCTATCTACTAACTGATTCACTTCAAAAATGATTTTAGGAACGTGTAAAAATAAATATATCTATATAAATAAAATTGAAAATGTGTCTGTCTGTCTATCTGTTTGGGAGCCACTGAACCGAATTTGATGAAATTTTGTGGATAGCCTGGAAATAGCCGTACTAAAATTTAGTCTATGTTTCGAGTTTCTAAGATCAGGGGTTGTCGAGATATTATTGAAAAACGAAACTTTTCATAGGCGTTCTTCTCTCTAACCCCCTGGTTCCTCCAAACGAAAAAGGTTGGAAATAGCTAGTTTAAAAAGTGAAAGTTAATTAAAACTCTATCTCTGAGTTTGGTGGGAGATTTTTGCTCTAATTAGTCACTTTTTGAAAATATGAATTGTTTGAAATATGAATTTAAATGGAAAATCTATCACTATGGTTTATTTTTTTCAAGCTTTTACTCAACAGTGAAAAATATTAAGAAATCAAAATGATTATTTAATTATCAACATTTTATGAGGAAGATTCTATCTTATATCATGTTGCTCAGCAACTCAATAAAATTAAATGCATTTGTTAAGTTTTATAATTATTTTTTTTAATAATAAATAAATGGTTATAAAAATATATTTTATAAATAAACGGTTTGATTTTTTGTTTAATTATATTAATTGCTGACTGCGTACATCACTTTCATTTATTTTGGCAAAGAGTTTTCAAGCTTATATATTGTGTTTAGCTAGTAAACTCATATATTGTATTTAGTCAATAAACTCATTTAGCCGATTGTTGAAACAGAATAAGAGTAGAACGGGTATATCTTCTATTAAATTTTAATGTTTTCATTTAGTATATACAAACGGGATCATGGTACTTTATTCTTCAGATCTACAATTTCAGATCTACGAATTTGGTGGAATATCGCTAACTCAAATTGACGAAAATGTCCACAAATTGATAAGAACGAAGCAAATCAATGAAATTAATTTTTTTTTTTTAAACAGAGCACTGAAATGATGTTTCGATAGAATTTGTCTCTCCTACTTAGCAACCGTCCTATTTAGTAACACATTTAGCGAATTTTTAAAATGTCGCCAAATTGATAAAAATGTTTGTAAATCCATAAAAATATCTTGAAATTGATAAAATTGCTCTAAATAAATGAAATGAATTGTGTTCTGTTAGAGGATAGTATTGTGATGATGTTTTGTCAATTTGTCGCCAAGTGGGACTATCAGATCCACAGTCCCACTTGGTGATAAATTTGACATTTTTTTTAAATGTCGCTAAATTGCCGAAAATGTCGCCAAACCTGCCATAAAGACAGTATTATTCAGACGATATTTTTTCCACCAATTTATTTGAAGCAAAAGATATCATGTCACTTAGCAACGGATTTAAATTCCATGTGTTTATGCGGCAGATAATTTTTATTAAATCTTTTCCGATTTGAATAATAAAGTTGTATGTATATAAATTAAATTTCATTGCCATTGCATTTTTGACTGGATAATATCAATTACGGTCTTACAAGTTTAAACATTATTATTATTGATATTTTCGGGGATTATTGATTCAGAGATTATTGGTTTTGTTGTTATGCCATTGTTTTATTGTGACAAAAATTGTTGAAACTCGTATATTATACGTTGTATAAGTAATCTTCTACAAATGCACGGGTATGTCTTCTAATCTACGAGAATATAAGTAGTACAGGTATATTCGCATATATTTTTTATATATAGGCATATATTGGAATCAATTACGGCCTTCTGGTATAAAGATAAAGGGGATTATTGATATTTTCACTTTATTACGTCATCTGTTTTATTTTGGCAGTGATTTTTGAGATTCATATTGTAATACGGGTAATCTTCTACTAACACACGGATATGTCTTCTAATCTACGACATTATAATTAGTACGGATATATCTTCCCATATAATTTTAACACTTTCATTTTGGCATATATTGGAATCAATTACTGCCTTCAGGTTTAAAGATTACGAGTTTATTGATATTTTCAATTTATAAAATCTTCTAATATTCGCGTATATTATAAGTATTATGGGTGCCATACACTTTTAACGCTTTTATTTTAAATATATTGATTCAATTTCATTTTTTTTTTTTTAAATTTGTTTACAAAAGGAGCCAGGATGTTTCATTCTCCAGATCTGCCCGTGAAGATAATGTTGTATAGCGAGAACAGAAATTCTAAAACTTCTGTTTAGAAGCATTAAATAAAATATTTTAATAGAATAATTTGACAATAATAACAATGTCTATTAGTATACTGTAATAACAATAATTACAGTAAATAAGTACATAATAATTAGTACTATGTATTAATAACATAATAACAATGTCTGTCTATTATTATACTGTAGGAATTTGCACATGATTGTGAATTTTAAGTTTCTTTATGATATATACTCCGTACGAAGAACGGGTATAAGTAGTTTGTTAATAAAATTAAATGAATAAAATTATATTCTTGAAAGTTTTCTTCTTGTTGTTGAAAGTTATCTTCTTGAAAGTATAAAATTATCTTCTTTAAAATTATATTCTTTTAAGTTTCTATAAACATTTTATATATTGTAACTATTTCGCAAAATACTCGTATGTCTATTAGATAATTTAAAGTCCGAGCTCGAATTGCATTTAATACTATAAGCGAAGCCTGAATCCGAACCCGTGCTGGTAGTCTCTAGCACCTGTATCCTTCCGGTTCTTAATGCTAACCTCGCCAAAAGTGTACATCCCTCTTCTGAATGCAAAGTTAACTAATTGACCAAAAGAGAAAGCAATTATTATAAGCGGTCATTTGACTTCTTCCCATTAACAGTCACTTGATTATACAGTTTGAGAAGTAAGAAATTTGGATGAAGAAGTGATAGATGGATCACTACAAAATCTACAGATTTTTACTTTTACTACACAAAAGTTGTTATTTAAAATAAATCAATTTAGGTATATTTCTATAATATGTTCATTTTTTTCAGAAAGAGAAAATGGCTTTTCTCTTTTTACCGGCAGAACACAATAGAGTTCCGAAACAAAAGTGAACAAGAAACAATAAAGATCAATCATGCATAAGCATTGATTATGAAACACTTTCCAACTGAAATGCAATTTCATTTAAAAATCTCTAAAATGTGATACATTCAGTGGTGATATCTTTTACATTATCACAGTACTACAGTAATTAATTATACTTAAATATTTAAAACTATATCGAAATATAAATCATCTGATTCTCTATGTAAAATCAATGAATATTTCATTCATGTAACTTGTATTCCAGACTCCAGAGCTAAGTAATTTTGTGCGAAAAAAATTCAGCAATTCTTATGTGACTCACCTTACAATCGCTTGAAATATTTGCATTCTGCATAAGTTAAAATTAGGCTTCGTTGAAGAAATAATAAAAGTTTAGGGATCATTTAAAATCACATCTATTGTAATTGCGTAGGCACAAAATTTAGAAACACAGATAATACACAGATACACAGATAATATATGTGTGTGCGTGTGAATGTATTCAAAGTATTGGAATCGTGCTGAAGATCGGAACTCGAATTTTCGAAGGATCTACACGTTTTGGGACTTCCAGAACACGAAAAAACTATTTTTAGGAAGACGTCCGTGTGTGTAAGGGTGTATCTGTGTGTGTTTCTGTGTGTCTGTGAGGATATTGCATCCACTCTAACTGAAAAACTAATGGACCGAATTTAATAAAATTTGGTAGGTAAGTTTTTTGTGAGAAACCCTGATGTTCATTTGATTATAATACTATTCGTAATAAAAGAATCTGCCTTCTTCGCGAAATGGCCGGTAGAAATTGCGTTTATCCACTCTAGCTAAAAACTAATGGACCAAATTTAACACAATTTGGTGTATAATATTTCAATAACCTACAAGTGATTTATATACCAAATTTAACAAAATTTGTTATAGAAATCACTTGTAGGGTATTCTAGTACGATTCGGGAAAAAGGAACGGGCTGTTTTGGGGAAATGACTCGCAAAAATCGTTAAATATAAAAATAAAAGACTACGTGTGCTCAATTATATCAATTAAATTCCTATTTTATACGTGATTTTTGGCAACAAAAAGAATAAGACTAACCCCATTACTCTTGGACTAGCCGTTCTTGAGATATTTTAGTTTTTTTGCGTTTTCGCTACGCCACTTTTGGCAATAAGTCCATCTATCAAATGAGAACCATATTTAAGTTTAAGGTGCAAATTCAATGTCATTTAAAATACTTATGGATGTTATTTTGTGCAGATAAACTCAAATTATTATTGAAGAAATAAAGAGAACGTGAATATGAGTCTGCAGGGAAAGACATGTGCTGTCCACATCAGAATTTTTAACAATATTACAACAATGATTTATAGAAGTGAACGGGGATTATTTGCAGGCCATTTCGAAAAAAATGTAGGATCTATATTTGAAGATCCACCAAATTGTTGTAGAATAAAATGTTCTACAAATTTAAGCTGTGTACCAAATTTTTATTCTCTAGGACGTAGGAAAGTGCATTAAAAACTTCATCAAATAAGTATATAATGAAAAGTTATATAAAAATTTTAAAAAATTTGAAAAATTGTTATCTACCAAATTTATTTTAATATGTGAAGCCTCTCTCATATACAAATTAATTAAACTCTTGGAAAGATATTAATTATATAATATATCTATTTTTCTTTCTGGAGGATATCACAAAAGTCAGAATTTAATTGAATTCGTTTTTCTCTTTATATTAAATAATTTTTAATTAAAAAACTACCTAATATATTTTAGTGAAAATTTTTTTATATATTTTATGGAATAATATAAATATTTACTAAAAATTTCGAAGCAGTTTGTGAAATTTAAATTTGCTTAAAAAATGTTTGAAAAATTAGGTCCCATAGGGTTCAATATATTTCATTTTTTCAATCCGGGTTCAATAAAAAACTAATTGGGTGATATTATTTATTTATATTCCCATAGGTCCCACAGCCCGTCTGAAAAACATACTAAAATTTCATTTTGATAAAGTCATTTTTAAGGCAGTTATCGTGCTAACGGACAGACAGACAGACAGACAGAATGAACAAAGTCATAAACACCTTTCAACTATGTTGTAAAGTGTTAAAAATGAACAAGAAATATTAATTATGCATAAAGCATTGATTATTATGAAATACTTTCCAACTGCAATACAATTTTATTTAAACATCTCTAAAACGTGATACATTCAGCGGTGATATTTTTAAAATTATCACAATACTAATTTATTAAATTTGAAAACTTCAACGAAAACAAATGAACTTTATTCAAGTGACGTCAGCTAAATATAAATCGCATGCTCTCCATATAAAAGCAGTGAATATTTCATTTATAAACATTTTTCCACTTCTTTCATTCAGCGGCGATATCTTTAAAATTATCACAATACTACAATAATTTATTTTACTTAAAAACTTAAAATCATGGTAAAAGTACTTTCTAACTCCATGCTTAAATCTTCATCGAAAGATGCAATACTATAGAATCGTCCACATCTCTATGTAAAATCAATGAATGTTTCATTCATATCAGCTATATTGCAGACTCCAGAGCTAAATAATTTTGCGTTAAAGAAATTCAGCAATTCTTATACAACTCATCTTATAGCTTGATGTGTTTATATTCTCCGTACGTAAAAATTAGGCTTCGTTGTAAAATTAATCAAAGTTTGATGATCATTTAAACTAAAAAATATTGTAATTGCGTTGACGCAGTATATAGATGCGCAGCAAAAAATAAAAAATAAAGCGGTTTTAGCACGAATGCAACACTAAATATAAATTAAAAAGAACTTTAAAAATCACGATTTTGACACAAATAGAAGCCATATTTTATTTTGAAGTGGTTCACGTGATCTCTTCATATAATATGGGTGCAATTATTATTTTAATTTTTATTTTAAAACTACTGACCATATTTTGCTGAATTTTTTTATATCTCTTATGGGATAATTTGAATATTTTCTAAAATTTTCGAAGCAATTTGTGAATTTTAAATTCCCTTAAAAAATGTTTGAAAAATTAAGCCTCATAGGGTTCAATGTATTTCATATTTTTGCAACCCGGGTTCAACCCAAAACTAATAGGGTGATATTATTCATTTACATTCCCATATATCCCACAGACCATCTCAACCACATACTAAAATTTCATTTTCATAAAGTCATTTTTACGATAGTCTTCGTGTGAACGGACATACAGACAGACAGACAGACAGACAGAATGAACAAAGTCATAAACACTTTTCAACTATGTTTCAAAGTGTTAAAAATGCAGTATGAACTTGAAAAGTAAAAATAAATAAAATGCAATGTAAATCCAAAAAATGTATTCCAAAGTGCAGAGTAGAAAAAGAGCAAGAAAGAGAAGCAAATAATTAGACGGCATCACTACTAAGGATCTAGAAGAAATATATTACCATTGACAAATCATTAAACAAGTTACTAATTTTTAACACTTTACAACAAAGTTGAAAAGTGTTTATGACTTTGTTCATTCTGTCTGTCTGTCCGTTAGCACGATAACTGCCGTAAAAATGACTTAATCAAAATGAAATTTTAGTATGTTGTTCAGACGGTCTGTAGGACCTATGGGAATATAAATGAATAATATCACCCAATTAGTTTTGGATTGAACCCGGGTTGAAAAAATGAAATACATTGAGCCCTATGGGACCTAATTTTTCAAACATTTTTTAAGCGGATTTAAAATTCACAAATTGCTTTGAAAATTTTAGGTAATAGTCAAATTGTTCCATAAAATATATAAAAAAAAAATCAGCGAAACATATTCAGTAGTTTTTTAAATAAAAATTATAATAATTACACATCTTATATGAAACGATCACGTGACCATGATATGAAACGACCCACTTCAAAATGATATATGGCATCCATCTTGTTTCAAAATCGTGATTTTTTAAAGTTCTTTTTAATTCATATTGAGTGTTGTATCCGTCCTAAAACTACTTTATTTTTGCTTAAATTCTGTGCATCTACATACTAAAACAACACAATAACAATATATTTGAGTTTAAATTCTCATTCAAATTTGATTATTTCTACAACTAAGCCTATTTTCCACCTATGTAAAATGTGAACAGCAAAATATGTAGAATGAGTTGTATTAGAATTACTGTATTTCTTTAACACAAAATAATTCAGTCCATGGAGTCTGCATGGCTGATATGAATGAAATATAAATTGATTTTATAAACAGAAGGACGATTTTTTTTATGAAGTTTTAAGCATAAAGTTTATGAATTCTAGCTCCATGGTCTTAATTTTTAAATAAAATAAATTATTATAGTATTGTGATGAATGAAATGGAGAAAGTTATGAATGAAATCCTGCTTTTATAGAGAGATCCAGGCGTGTTATTTTTTCTATGACGTCATTTGAATTTATTTCAGTCATTTCGTCATTTGAATTTATTATATTTTAAATATAATAAATTATCGTAGTATTATGATAGTTTTAAAAATATTACCGTGGAATGTATTGCATTTTAGAGATATTTAAACCCGGCAATTTATATTTCAATGCCGTCATTTGAATGGAGTTCATTTTTTTCGATGAAGGTTTAAGTTTTCAAATATAATAAATCAATATAGTATTGTGATAAGTTTTAAAATATTACCGAGGAATGTATTGCATTTTCGACTTTTTTAAATAAAATTGCATTGAAGTTGGAAAGTGTTTCATAATCAATGCTTTAAGCATGATTGATCTTTCTTGTCTTAATATAAAATTCGTTAAAGAAATCCATATCGGAAACTAAAGAGCACTTTTGAATAAAAGAAAAATTGAATAGGTGAATAGCCATATAGCAATGATTTAGCGACGGTTAGTTTTGATTTTCCTTCTGTCAGAAAATCTATATTGGAAAACGAAATCAAGCACTGCACAAACCCCCCCACCCCATTCGACCATAGCCCCTCCCCCTTTCTGAGATTATGGCTACGCTTATGCACATAATTAACAAACATTTCATCAAGTTTTAACGTGTGGAACTAATAGTCGTCACCCTTGGAATACTGAGGTATCGAGTAGTAAAGTAAATGTGCCAATAGTTGACATAATGTTCTGTTTAATGTCTGCGCTTAGGTTTCAATTGATTGAAGCAATTACACAACATGCATTTTTACTTGATTTGGTGTTAGAGTATTTTTATGAATCAAACAATTTTATGTTCAAAGAGATTTAAAAAGTCAGTAGCACATATCAACATTTATATACTTTCAGAAAAATATTTTCTGAAAAATAATTTTATATGTAAAAAGTCTGATGTGAGCAGCACTTTTCCTATAGAATCCAATGTATTTACATCTTTCACAATAAAAAAATTATGTATTAGAAGTAAGACATAATGTTGTTACCGTTGAATTATACATTTGGCGCTTTTCCGGATGACAGCATGTAAAACTATTTCATGGTACCCAATTAACTTAAATTTCACTAAAACTCTAAACGGAGAATTATCAATATTGATAGCATCCGCAATAAGCAATATAGTCCATATATTAAAATATTTCAATAATTAATTCATCAATTAGGCGACATTTTTGCAATTTCAATGAATATCGCCAAATTGGCAATATTTCTATAATTAGTTTCCGAGTTTTTGCCAAATTTATCGACAAGCATTACAGACAGACAAGGAGAGAAGAGCATTTCTTATATATAAATAACTGTTGGTGAATTGTTAGGCGTTAAAATAAAAAACTAGTACAGAGAGTATCTTCTCTCATGAATGGAACGAACTAGATTGACGAGAATGATGTTAACAAATTTATGGCATAATATTACATATGAGAAGTGAACATATTCATAATATTTAATACTTTTTTAATTTTATGTGATTTTTTAAATAAATGTATTTGAAAAAATTGCAATATCTCGAGAACGAGTGCAGCGTTTAAAAATTTATGTCAATTGTTTGCAAATATAAAATTACATAAGAAATGATTATATAATACAAATTACATAAAAAATGTTTACATTTGATACAGCATTTTTAAAGGTTCTGGTTTTTTGATGATTTTTCAAAATTTCATTTAAAAATTTTGGGGGTTATTCGACTGCATTTAAAATCAATTATTCACTGATTGTAATTTTTGAATCAAATTTCGTTTGAAACGTTCGTCTCCACAGACTCACACGCGCGCACACATATATAAACACACACACACATACACACACACACACACAGAGAGAGAGAGGGGGGGAGAGAGAGGAAGAGGGAGAGGGGGGAGAGGGGAGAGCGGAAGAGGGAGAGGGGGAGAGAGGGGAGAGGGGCAGAGAGAGAAGGGAGAGAGAACGGCAGAGAGAGACATCACCTAAAACATAATCGATTCGTGTTCAGGGATGCTTGAAACGTGCTCTTTGGTCGAAAATTCGAATTCAAATTTTCAACCCCGTCATAATACTTTTACTATGCATTATACTATGTATATAGGGGAAGTAAAAAGAAGAACTAAATGAGAGAGATATGTCATGTTCCATTTTGCTAGTTCAGTTCCAAAACGTTCAAACTGTTAAAGTTAAAGCAACCTTTACCCTTAATATTATAATCTTATATTTATCCAAAGTAAAATATATTTTATCTTCTCTCGTTAAGGAAAGTCAACTACTAACGCTCCTGCTGACTATTTGATTTTGGATGACAACTAGAACATGATAATGACTGAAATAATCACGATCTGGGATGTCAGCTAAGGGAACGTTACCCGTGACAACTAATTAATCGGTTAAAGTTGGAGAATTACTTAGTTTTATTGGATGACAACTAGAATATGATAATGATGAAATAATCACGATTTGGGATGTCAGCTAAGGGAACATTACCCGTGACAACTAATTAAACGGTTAAAGTTGGGGAATTACTTAGTTTTATTGGTGACAATTAGAACATGATAATGACTGAAATAATCACGATTTGGGATGTCAGCTAAGGGAACGTTACCCATGACAACTAATTAAACGGTTAAAGTTGGGGAATTACTTAGTTTTATTGGATGAAAGCAAGAAAATGATAATGATTGAAATAATCACGATTTGGGTTGTCAGCTAAGGAAACGTTACCCGAGACAACTAATTAATCGGTTAAAGTTGGGGAATTACTTAGTTTTATTGAATGACAACTAGAACATGATAATGAATGAAATAATCACGATTTGACATGTCAGCTAAGGAACCGTTACCCGTGACAACTAATTAAACGTTTAAAGTTGGGGAATTACTTAGTTTTATTTGTGACAACTAGAACATGATAATGATGAAATAATCACGATTTGGGATGTCAGCTAAGGGAACGTTACCCGTGATAACTAATTAAACGGTTAAAGTTGGGGAATTACTTAGTTTTATTGAATGACAACTAGAACATGATAATGACTGAAATAATCACGATTTGACATGTCAGCTAAGGAACCGTTACCCGTGACAACTAATTAAACGTTTAAAGTTGGGGAATTACTTAGTTTTATTTGTGACAACTAGAACATGATAATGACTGAAATAATCTCGATTTGGGATGTCAGCTAAGGGAAAGTTACCCATGACAACTAATTAATCGGTTAAAGTTGGAGAATTACTTAGTTTTATTGATGACAACTAGAACATGATAATGATGAAATAATCACGATTTGGGATGTCAGCTAAGGGAACGTTACCCGTGACAACTAATTAAACGGTTAAAGTTGGGGAATTGCGTAGTTTTATTGGCGACAACTAGAACATGATAATGACTGAAATAATCACGATTTGGGATGTCAGCTAAGGGAACGTTACCCGTGACAACTAATTAAACGGTTAAAGTTGGGGAATTACTTAGTTTTATTGATGACAACTAGAACATGATAATGATGAAATAATCACGATTTGGGATGTCAGCTAAGGGAACGTTACCCGTGACAACTAATTAAACGGTTAAAGTTGGGGAATTACTTAGTTTTATTGATGACAACTAGAACATGATAATGATGAAATAATCACGATTTGGGATGTCAGCTAAGGGAACGTTACCCGTGACAACTAATTAAACGGTTAAAGTTGGGGAATTACTTAGTTTTATTGATGACAACTAGAACATGATAATGATGAAATAATCACGATTTGGGATGTCAGCTAAGGGAACTTTACCCGTAATAACTAATAAAACGGTTTAAGTTGGGGAATTACTTAGTTTTATTGGATGACAACTAGAACATGATAATGAATGAAATAATCACGATTTGGGATGTCAGCTAAGGGAACGTTACCCGTGACAACTAATTAAACGGTTAAAGTTGGGGAATTACTTAGTTTTATTGATGACAACTAGAACATGATAATGACTGAAATAATCACGATTTGACATCTCGGCCAAGGAACCGTTACCCGTGACAACTAATTAAACGGTTAAAGTTAGGGAATTACTTAGTTTTATTTGTGACAACTAGAACATGATAATGACTGAAATAATCACGATTTGGGATGTCAGCTAAGGGAAAGTTACCCATGACAACTAATTAATCGGTTAAAGTTGGAGAATTACTTAGTTTTATTGATGACAACTAGAACATGATAATGATGAAATAATCACGATTTGGGATATCAGCTAAGGGAACGTTACCCGTGACAACTAATTAAACGGTTAAAGTTGGGGAATTGCGTAGTTTTATTGGTGACAACTAGAACATGATAATGACTGAAATAATCACGATTTGGGATGTCAGCTAAGGGAACGTTGCCCATGACAACTAATTAAACGGTTAAAGTTGAGGAATTACTTAGTTTTATTGGATGACAACTAGAACATGATAATGACTGAAATAATCACGATTTGGGATGTCAACTAAGGGAACGAACATGACAACTAATTAAACGGTTAAAGTTGGGGAATTACATAATTTTATTGGATGGCAACTAGAACATGATAACGACTGAAATAATTACGATTTAAGTTGGAGAACATAATCTATTGAAAAAGTTAAGTTTAAAAACGGACATTTATTGGGGCGTTTACTGCTAATCACTTAAAGCGATTTATATTAATATTTCCAGTCCAGACGAATTTATAAAGATTCCAGTGATGTAACACAATAAAATATATTTTTCCTTCTGCAAACGAGAAAATAATGTGTATTTTATTCTTAACGTGTCATGTACTGGAGCGTTTATCTTAGTGAATTTGAGATTTTAGTTAATACCAATGGTTTGTTTTTAAGCTAATTTATAAACAATTGTAGTTACTTAATTTTCTCATCCATGTTTTTTTCAAGTAGGTATTGGAAAGTATATTCTTACAAGCGCCAGGAAGTTGTGTTTGATTTTTATAGTGAAATTTAAAACTATAATTTTGTTTACATAAAGTTTATGAGTCTTGGTCAAAAGTATATTCTTCATATTCTCTTTTCACATTTCCTGTCTCTATAAAAGAAATTGTCCAAAATCAGCGATTTTAGCAAAACTAAATTTGGGAAAAATATTGTATCACCACCCTGTTTCAGCATTTGCATATTTTTACTCATAGAATGAATTATATCAGCATCGTAATGTACCTAGTTTTTCTTTTAAATTAGGCTTCTTTTCCATGGTTAATATCTAAAGTCGGAAAACTGTTTTAATATAGATGTACATATGCCTAAAACGCTGTTTTTTCAACTTGAATGTGTGTATCTTGTAAAAAATTTTATTAATCCTGTAAAAAACAAAAACTTTCAAATTAAAAGTAACATTTCTACAGATTCGTAAAACCATTGTCGTTCAGCACATGGTTAGGGTATAAAAAGATAACTTAAAGTAAGGACAAAATTTAGAAGTTAATCTGCACAGGACAAAAGGCGACACTTCTCAGAATTTTCGTCAGGTGAATAATTATATTGCCGGGTGTGTAAATAACGCGTATGCGCAGAAAGAACTTTTTCTTTAACTTGCCATGGTCAGGAGGATTCCTATTTAGTGGATGTCGGAAAATAGCAGATTGTTTATATGTACAGTTCTAATACATAAAATAAAAAAAATGCATTAAAACTCGGCTCAATTTAAAAATGTATATTCATTTAAAATATATATATGCATTTTAAAAGAATGCAATCAGAGAAATATAAAGATGATATTGCTATATTGTGTAAACTTCAAAAGTTTAATTACAAATTTAAATCTGTAATTTTAAGTATCTACACTAATAATTTATACTATTCTTAAAATTGGTATATTTTTATCTCATTCATAATATTAGAATGTGCGATAATAATAAATATATTCGAAGACAAAAGATTATAATAAGTAATAACTAGTATTTTGTAACTTCCTATTTATTAACACTTTAAAACAAAGTTGAAAAGTGTTTATGACTTTGTTCATTCTGTCTGTCTGTCTGTCCGTTAGCACGATAACTGCCGTAAAAATGACTTTATCAAAATGAAATTTTAGTATGTTGTTCAGACGGTCTGTGGGACCTATGGGAATATAAATGAAGAATATCACCCAATTAGTTTTGGATTAAACCCGGGTTGAAAAAATGAAATACATTAAACCCTATGGGACCTAATTTTTCAAACATTTTTTAAGCGGATTTAAAATTCACAAATTGCTTCGAAAGTTTTATGAAATATTCAAATTATACCATAAAATATATCAAAAAAATTTCAGCAAAATATATTTAGTAGTTTTTTAAATAAAAATTACAATGATAATTACACACTTTATATGGAGAGATCACGTGACTGTTATACGAAGCGATCACGTGACCCACTTCCAAAATAAAATATTGCATCCATCTTGTGTCAAAATCGTGAATTTCAAAGTTCTTTTTAATTCAAATTTAGTGTTGCATCCGTCCTAAAACCGCTTTATTTTTGCTTAAAATATGTGCATTTACATATTGAAACAACGCAATTACAAAATAGTTGAGTTTAAAAGATCATCCAGCCTTGATTATTTCTACAACGAAGCCTACTTTTCACTTATGGAAAATATAAATATCAAAAAATGTAGAATGAGTTGTATCAGAATTGCTTCATTTCTTTAATGCAAAATTATGAATGCTGATATGAATGAAACATTCATTGAATTTACGCATAGAAGCAACGATTTTTCGATGAAGTTTTAAGCATAGAGTTAAACTACTTGTACATCCATGGTTTTAAATTTTTTAATAAAATAAATTATTATAATATTTTGATGAATGAAATGAATGGAAAATTTTTTATAAATGAAATGCTGCTTTTATAGAGTGAGCGTTATATTTCGATGACGTCATTTGAATACATTTCATTTGTTTTCGATGAAGTTTTCAAATATAATAAAATTGTGTAGTATTATGATAATTTTAAAAATATTATCGAGGAATGTATCGCATTTTAGAGATGTTTAAATCAGGCAATTTGTATTTCAATGCCGTCATTTGAATGAAGGTTATTTTTTTCGATGAAGTTTTATGTTTTCAAGTATAATAAATTAATAAAGTATTGTGGCAATTTAAAAAATATTACCGAGGAATATATCGCATTTTAGAGATGTTTAAATAAAATTGTATTGAAGTTGGAAAGTGTTTCATAATCAATGCTTTCTGCATGATTGATCTTTCTGGTTCATAATTTTCCACGTATTCTCAATAGTATTTAAATTTGATGAGTTTGCATGTCAAGGAAATTAAATTCATTTACCTCTTTTAGAACTATCGTGTCATTGTGTCTCTTTTAATTTGTTTTTATGCTTGTCAAGATATCCTCCCATTGAGAAACAAAAATATAATCGCATATATCTTTTATGGGCTTTTTGCTGCACGTCAACATGAATGAGTCCTTTTACTATACAGATAGTACCAGACCCAGATCATTACTGGCTGAAAACAAACTGATAAAGCTGACTGATTTTAAAAATTCTAACAAAAGGTTTTTACTTTGAGCTCTAAATGTACACAGCTTGGTCATATAAGGACACACATAACATATTTACCACTAAAATTATATTTTTCAGTCCTCTTGGTTCCATAAAAATCTCTCTCCTGATGTCATTATACTCTAACTCTAAGTTGCTTATAAAAAAGTCGAACTTCCGTCTTAGATATATTGGATTCAAACTTATATATACATTTCAATACACTCATCATACACTCATCAATACATTTTCACAGCAATGAATCTAGTGTTTATAAATGTAACTTAAGTTTTATCCTAAAATATTTTTACATACCTTCATAGCTTCCGTTTATCTCTTAATGCTGGAAAATATCACTTTTTCATCGTTCAGAAATATCACTTTTTCATCATTCAGAAATATCACTTTTTCATCATTCAGAAATATCATTTTTTCATCATTCAGAAATATCATTTTTTCATCATTCAGAAATATCTCATTCGTCGGCACATTCTTAACAAGATCTTTGGCTGCAATTTTCAAACTGCAATTACTTCCACCTGCAGAAGTAACTCAGTAACCATGATTTAGGAAAAGTTTGGGTACATTACAAAACCAATAGCAAATTTTCGGAATATTCTAATAATTTCATTCCGTATTACAACGTATTATGCAAAATATTATAACTTTCGGAATATTTTGTAAAATTCGTCAGATATTCGCTTCAATGTAATTATTTGAGCAAGTATATTAGATAATTAAATATTTTGGATAAAATTATGTAACTTTAATTAATTTTGAATAAATTCATTCCAGCAAATCAACAATTCAAAACCATATACCAATATTTTGAATTGGATCTATATATTTATGAAAGATAACTAGTATGTTTTACTATATTTACAAGGAGGGAGCAAATATTTTATTTACTATATTCTATTTATTATAATTTACTGTTTTTTATTTAGGAGTGGGGACGAATGTCAATATTCTTCTAATCCAAGCGTTTAAATATAATACCTCATACTTATAATTAATGTTACCTAGATGAAGTTCCAACGATCATTTCAAAATGACAAAAAAAAAATTAGCATTGCTTTCCTGAATGTTACATAATGCTTCATAATCCGTCAAATTATTTCATTTCACTCTTGGCGTGGCCAACTGGTCAGGTAATAGTATTTTATTCAGCGAATCCCAAATAAGACTGTATTACCAGTCTGCCTTTAATGACCCGTTATTGGTAGTAAACTCCTCTATATATTAAGATAACCATGAATATCTAACCCATTGCCGCCTGAGAGTAGAATCGAACTCATGTTAAGCACGACTCCCCATTATTTGTTGAACAACGAACAACAGCATTTGGCCATTGATCAGTCGCATAAGCGTCTTCGGCTGCTGTCTGGTGGGCTCGGGTTCGAATCCCGAGGCATAAATGTTTATCGAAGATAAAGTCAGGCTTCAGCCTTTTGAGTCCTCCTCCAAATGAGAGGCTGCATCTTCTCCGTCCTTCATCAGTGATGCTTGTTTGTAATAAACTCTGTTTTCTTGTCTTGTATCTTTCTTCGTTCTGTCCTGCTTCCTGCGTCAATGGTCCTGTATCGACTCCATCGAAAACAGGAGGTCATTAGAAACAACATCGCTGAACCTAAAAAGATCGAGACAGAAAGGATTGGATTCTTAAGCTGAGTGGGTGACTTTCTTCTTCTTCTTCTCTTCGACCGAGACTTCCGACCTAACCGAAAGTGTAAGGTTAGGACTGCCGGGAAATGCGACCCAATTTAGACAAGAACCCAGTGGGGGCGGCATCCATAGGGAGCGTACCCTACTTCCCCTACCACCAAACTCTCGGAAGGACTTACGGACTCACATATTTAACGTGCCTGTACTCCACGTGAACACTGAGACAGTTTGGGCAGAGCCGGGAATTGAACTCGGATCGTCCAAGTGCAATCCCCGCGCCCTAACCACTGGGCTGTCTCACCCCCAGACTGAATGGCATGGGTTGCAAAATTTTTCTGTTTTTCGCAACGTGCAATAAAAATATATTTATTAGTTCCCGTTCTCTAGTTGTCCAAGAAAGCATTGCTATGTCACGTTTTGCCTTTACAAGGCACGTTGGCTTTCTTTAAATGGGTCGATGCTGTGATATTTTTGTTGAAGACGTATTTAAATTGATGTAGCAAATATGAGAATGCGAATAAAAATATTTCTATAAAATTGGTCCATTTGAAAATCCTTTCTCAGAATGATGTTTCTCAAGATACGTCGTTTTGCCATCACAGTTACCGGTCGGGTAGTATAAATGCACGTGCCGCAATTTCAAACTTTCACCTGGTCTGACAGTACCAGTGCTTAAACCCGGCCCAAGAAAATTTGCAAATTTAGAACCCGAGCCCGGCCTGGCCCAAAAACAATTGAATCTCTGCCCGATATGATTTGTACTCAAATATGTTAATAACATGAATTTGTGAAATTTTTGTAATGAAAATTAATATAAAAGTCGGTTTTTTTTTTTAAACATTTATCTTTACATAGCTGAAATCAACATAATAATTTCATGTGCTGTCGATTAAAATTTATTTTTAAAATTTTCAAAATTAAACATGTTCGGTCCGGCCCAATCTTTTAAGAAACTAAACCCGAGCCCTACAAGTCGAGATGAGCCTAAGCCAATGGGCCAGGCCCGAACCCGTGCAGACGCCTTGTACAGCGGCGTAGACAGGGCTGAGGGGTCCTAGGCCTCATCGCCTGAACAGTTGCATTATTTCTCTAGCAGATCCATATTGAAAAAAATGCAGCACTGTAACCTCCCAATTAGATCAAGTACCTATTATGCCTATATAGCAGTATACTTATTTTTTACCTTGCCTTACCTTTATTTGTTGAACTGTATCTCTGAAATTATGTACGAATTTCACTGAAATTCAAGCACTATCCAGTACTACACGTAAATTACGTTCCTAAATATTGCGATACGTGCATCTGCGAATTGATACTGTCATCACATTGCATTATTGTACTCAAAGTAAGTATGGATATTTGCAAAAATATTTAAAGTCGTTCACACAGGTAAGGGAAACATGTAATCATTATTACAAAAAAAAAAATAAATAAATAAGCATCACGGATAAAAGTCATTTCATATGAAAATAGCACTCTATTACAACTTCAAGAGTTGGAGGAGGAATTACAAACTGTAAGGCTAACTGTCCTGAAACATTTATACTGAATTTACAGTCCATCGCAACTTGGCGGTCAGAGAATCTAGACTACACCTTGCTTTTCTCTTACTCGATGTTATCCAAACAAGTTTGTAAAGAATAATATTTTTGTATATTATCGAAATAAAATGTCTTGTATCTAACGCAATAAATTAGTTGCAATGTCAGTATTTAATATTTATTACTTGAGCAAATTTATATTAAAAATTTCAAAAGTGTAATTTGAAAACGCATATTTTGCCGTTATTACACTTTCTTTGTCATGTCTGAAGAAAATCGAACTATAAAATTGAAAATATATCAGCAAATAATGAAGATTTATATTCTAGTAAATCTGAGAATAATAATTCCCAACATGCTATTTATTATCCTTAATTTATTAATTAAACGTACAAAAGAAATGTAATTGAATTCGCGTATTTTAAGACATTTCAAATACGTTAAGATAGCTTTATAAGTAGCCGACGCGAAACTATCTTATCAATTTTATTAAGTTATTTAAATATTTACTTAAAGATAGTTGAAAAATATTTCAAATTTAACTTTGCTATGGGTCAAGTTATTTAGAGATGTAAATATCAGCTTATTTCTAAGATTTCACTTAAAATTGGGAAGATTATTAGAATTTCTTATTAGATCTCATTTTCAAAACTATGCAAAAATTTTTTTAGTTAAAATTTGGTAATTTGTAAAAGTTCAAATTGCGGAAGAGAAATATGCATCATGTCAATCAAAATTTATTAAAATGTTTCGCCCTAATAAAGAATCAGTGATTAAGATAAAATTTCAGGAGCAGATTAGTAATTTCTTTTAAATAAAAATTTACAGATTCTAGTTCGAAATAAAAAATGAAAAAATTGAGAACTTTAAATAACATTTCAAACGTTTGTGTCCTTGATTTTTCTATATTTCAACCCTTTCTGTATCTTTCCAGCCTACGACTGACTTTAGGATCACGTTATATAATGTTTAAATTAAAGGATTTCACAACATCAAAATGCAATATACATTGCCGTGTACCATTAATTAAAATTTGAAAAATGCCAAACATTCTTCAATTATTATATTATTTGATTAGTCCCATAGCATTGCTTCCATCTGCGTTTATTTCCCTTTATCGTTCCGAAAGAGAATATTTTCTATTGCGTTCAACTCGCAATGCACCTCAAAATTTAAAAGAAGAATTTCCTTTAACTCAAAAAAGAAATATTTATTGCTGACCCGGATCATAAACAAAATGCCATGTGACCCACGGAAACCCTCCGATCGAAAGCATCGTCATTGATCGAGCACGAGAAAAACTATTAATAGCAAAATCTTCTTTAAATTAGACTGAAGTAGCATCAAGTTCGGTATGGCGCGGCGGCGCACACTTGTTGAATGTACTTTGATTATTAGAGACAGAAAACAGGATCTTGTTCGATTCCCTACCACCTAAGACAAAAAGATATGCGGAAATAAAGAGTTCAGTTTTTGCGGGTTTTCAAATGAAATGACACTCTTTAAAAAATGAAATGACAGTCTTTCTTTCATGCACAAATTAAGCAACTCTGAGAAAAATATTGTCCTTTTATTGGTCAAGAATGAAACCAATGGGATGACAGAAAGATAAAAATAAGCTCATGTTCATCTTATGCACATAAAATACCTGAATAATAATTTTAAGATCAATATACGTTAAAAAATCTGGAGCAATATATCATTTTCAAATCCTTTCCATTTTTATTTCCAAATTCTCATACTCAGAGTGACAATGGGGTTTAAAGTAGGAATGTGCTTCTGAAAAGGATTATTTTATTCGAGGGAGGAGAAATTGGAAATATGAAATTAGATAAACGTACTTACCGGGACTTTCGAACATGGGATATATAGGACCTGATTACTGTTCTTAACGCCATGGTTAGCATGTCCATGAGGGGGCCCGATCCGGAAACCCTTGGCCTTCACCCAAAACCTGAACTTTGAATTTTCGGCACTTGTCTGTTCCTCACCCTTTAAAATCTTGAGGATGCGATTGTATTTCCGTCGCGTAACAGTTTTTGTCTTGGCACTGTCACCGTAAGTTTTAAGGGCCCAGCCTTGGAAAGACTCGTACATATCACTTTTACGGTTCGTGCCCTCTTGGGGACTGCTGGGCCCCGGAGGTGAGGGTGAGGGTGAAGAAAATGAGTAAATCTCGGCTGCGGCCGCGGCCCGAGCCGCCGCGTGTCTAGTATTGTGCCGTTTGTGCTCCATGCAATTCCAAATTCGAGGGGTCACTACCTGGGCCATATGTGCATAGCCATCTCGCAGCGTCGGGTTGTTCTCTGCAGGCCTCGTGCTTCGACTGGGCGTGCAAACAGTCCGCTAACCGGGAAGCACTCCTCACTCAGGCACACGCGATCACAGTCTGGGACGCCGAAGACTTGTGTGTGCGAGTGGTGTGGTGCTGCGCGCGCCGACCCAACATTGGAGAGTAGAGGACCTCACGGAGGCAGGAGACGCTTCCGAGAGAGGGGTGCTCAGCATTCGGCCGATCACCACGCGCTCCGGGCCGCCGCCTCCTCTTCCAATGTTTCCCATTATTTTTTTACGGATTTATTTATTTATTTATTGGAGCTGAATATACTCATATTTCCTTCAATTAACGAAAGGAAGAGAATAAATGAGTTTGTATGGCAGCAGTGAACTTTTTTTACCGAATTTCCTGAAAGGATATCAGGGATATAATAAGAAGTTTTAGAAATTCAGTTTAAATGATAATATGGATATAGATGTTGGTTTTCTTGAAATTTGTCTTTTGAAACAGAAATTGCACAATTTAAAAGATTTATCAATGAAAGAGGAATTTTTTTCCAGAGAATGAAAATTCAAAATCGATCAGCAAATTCAGGCTTGTCATTTGAGCTACACTGGGTATACTTCAGTTTAATTTACCGGATTTAACGATCCTCTGTATATTAACACAAAATAGTATGTAACTTAAATGGTGTGCATTTTCACTTCGAAAATCTTGAGGATGAAAGGCATTGCTGTTCTAGCTCTTCTTTAACCCTAGTTCATTTACTAAGAATGCGATTAAACGATAATGGAAGAATATAGTTTCCGTTTTAGGATTGATAATTCTCCCAACCTCTTGCTAACGGAATTCTGGCTTGGGACCTCTAATAATGCATGCAACAGATGTAAACTAACTTTTTCACAGCTCAATAATTACGTCTTTATTTTATATCAACTTGCCATACAACTGCGTATCAATAGATAACAAATTAGGTCTTGTGGGAATCATAGGGCACAATAAGAGAATATATAAATCTGCAAACAAAAACTTCGTTAGACATAACATGCAAACTTGAATAAAGGCATCAGCCGATTTCAAAAGCAAACAAGAAAGATCAATCATGCATAAGCATTGATTATGAAACACTTTTCAACTGAAATACAATTTCATTTAAAAATCTCTAAAATGGGATACATTCAGGGGTGATATCTTTTACATTATCACAGTACTACAGTAATTTATTATACTTAAATATTTAAAACTGTATCGAAATATAAATCGTTTGATTCTCTACGCAAAATCAATGACTATTTCATTCATATAACTTGTATTCCAGACTCCAGAGCTAAATAATTTTGCGTGAAAACAATTCAGCAATTCTTATATAACTCACCTTACAATCGCTTGAGATATTTGCATTCTGCATAAGTTAAAATTAGGCTTTGTTGTAGAAATAATAAAAGTTTAGGGATCATTTAAAATCACAACTATTGTAATTACGTAGGCACGGAATTTAGATACACAGATAATACACATATAATATATGTGTGAGTGTATGTATTCAAAGTATTGGAATCGTGCCGAAGATCGGAACTCGAATTTTCGAAGGATCTACACGTTTTGGGACTTCTAGAACATGAAAAAACTATTTGTAGGGAGGCGTCTGTGTGTGTAAGGGTGTATCTGTGTGTGTTTCTGTGTGTGTGTGAGGATATTGTATCCACTCTAACTGAAAAACTAATAGATCGAATTTCATAAAATTTGGTAGGTAAGTTTTTTATGGGAAACCCCGATGTTCATTAGATTTTAGTACAATTCGTAATAAAAGAATCTGCCTTCTTTGCGAAATGGACGGCAAAAATTGCGTTATCCACTCTAGCTAAAAGCTATTGGGTATATAAATCACTTGTAGGTTATTCTGGTACGATTCGGGAAAAAGGAACGGGCTGTTTTTGCGAAATGAACCGCAAAAATCGTTAAATCTAAAAATAAAAGACTACGTGTGCTCAATTATATCAATTAAATGCTTATTTCATACATGATTTTTGACAACAAAAAGAATAAGGCTAACCCCATTATTCTAGGACTAGCCGTTCTTGAGATATTCTAGTTTTTTCGCGTTTTCGCTACGCCACCTTTGACAATAAGTCCAGTAATAAAATGAGAACCAAATTTAAGTTTAACGTGCAAATTCAATGTGATTTAAAATACTTATGGGTGTTATTTTGTGCAGATAAACTTAAATTATTATTGAAGAAATAAAGAGAGCATGCATATGAGTCTACAGAGAAAATCATGTGCTGCCCATATCAGAATTTTTAACAACAATGATTCATAGACGTGAACGGGGATTATTTGCAGGCCATTTCGAAAAAAATGTAGGATCTATATTTGAGGATCCACCAAATTTTTGAAGAATGGAATGTTCTACAAATTTAAGCTGTGTACCAAATTTCAACTCTCTAGGACGTAGGAAAGTGCATTAAAAATGCCATCAAATAAGAATAAAATGTCAGACAGATAACCATCAATCATGAAGAGTTATATAAAATTTTAAAAATTGTTATCTACCATATTTATTTTAAGATGTGAAACCTCTCTGATATATAAAATAATTAAACTCTTGGAAAGATATTTATTATAAAATATATCCCTTTTTTCTTTCTGGAGGATATAGCAAGAGTCAGAATTTAAATGTTTTTGTTTTTCTCCCTATATTAAATAATTTTTATTTAAAACACTACCTAACACATTTTACTGAAATTTTTTTTATATATTTTATGGGATAATTTGAATATTTCCTGAAACTTTCGAAGCAATTTGTGAATTTTAAATCCGCTTAAAAAATGCTTGAAAAATTAGGTCCCATAGGATTCATTGTATTTCATTTTTTCAACCCGGGTTCAATCCAAAACTAATTGAGTAATATTATTCATTTATATTCCCATAGGTCCCACAGACTGTCTGAAAAACGTACTAAAATTTCATTTTGATAAAGTCATTTTTACGACAGTTATCGTGCGAACGGACAGACAGACAGACAGAATGAACAAAGTCATAAGCACTTTTCAACTATGTTGTAAAGTGTTAACAAGGAAGATCAATCATGCTTAAAGCATTGATTATGAAACACTTTCCAACTTCAATACAATTTTAATTAAACATCTCTACAATGCAATTCCTCGGTAATATTTTTTAAATTATCATAATACTACAATAACTTATTATATTTGAAAACTTCATCGAAAACAACTGAAATTCATTCAAATGACGTCATAGAAAAAAATAACACACCTAGCTCTCTCTATAAAAGCAGCATTTCATTCATGAATATTTTCCTATTCATTTCATTCATCACAATACTATAATGATTTATTTTATTTAAAACCTTAAGACCATGGAGCTACAAGTAATTAAACTCTATGCTTAAAACTTCATCGAAAAAAAATCGTCCTTCTCTCTGTAAAATCAATGAATATTTCATTCATATCAGCTATGCAGACTCCATGAGCTAAATAATTTTGCATTAAAGAAATGCAGCAATTCTTGTACAACACATTCTACATAGTTTGCTGTTTACATTTTACAGGGAAATTATTATTTATAGGGGAAAATAGGCTTCGCTGTAGAAATAATCAAATTTGGATGATCATTTAAACTCAGATATATTGTAACTGCGTTGTTTCAATATGTAGATGCACAGAATTTAAACAAAAATAAAGCGGTTTTAGGACGGATACAACACTCAATATAATTAAAAAAGAACTTTAAAAATCACGATTTTGAGACAAGATGGATGCCATATTTCATTTTGAAGTGGTCACGTGATCTCTTCGTATAATGGTCACGTGATCGCTTCATATAAAAGGTGTGATTAATATTTTAATTTTTATTTAAAAAACTACTAAATATTATATTTCGCTGAATTTTTTTTTATATATTTTATGGAACAATTTGAATATTACCTAAAATTTTCGAAGCAATTTGTGAATTTTAAATCCGCTTAAAAAATGTTTGAAAAATTAGGTCCCATTGAGTTCAATGTATTCCATGTTTTCAACCCGGGTTCAATGAAAAACTAATTGGGTGATATTATTCATTTATATTCCCATAGGTCCTACAGATCGTCTGAGCAACATACTAAAATTTCATTTTGATTAAGTCAATTTAAGGCAGTTATTGTGCTAACAGACAGACAGACAGAACAGACAGACAGACAGAACAGACAGACAGACAGAATGAACAAAGTCATAAACACTTTTCAACCTTGTTGTAAAGTGTTAAAAAGCGTTAACATCGTGAAATATGTTTCCTATCCATATGCAGTATTATGTGACAAATTTATAAACATCATTCTCGTAGATCTAGTTCTTTCTATCCACAGGAGAAAATATTTTGTATTAATTTTGCATTTTGTCGCCCAACAATTTGCCAAAAGTTAATTATTAACACTTTACAACATAGTTGAAAAGTGTTTATGACTTCGTTCATTCTGTCTGTCTGTCTGTCGTAACTGCCGTAAAAATGACTTTATCAAAATTAAATTTTAGTATGTTGTTGAGACGGTCTGTGGGACATATGGGAATGTAAATGAATAATATCACCCAATTAGTTTTGAATTGAACCCAGGTTGAAAAAATGAAATACATTGAACCCAATGGGACCTAATTTTTCAAACATTTTTTAAGCGAATTTTAAATTCACACATTGCTTTAAAAATTTTAAGAAATATTCAAATTATCCTATAAAATATATAAAAACATTTCAGCAAAATATGTTCGGTAGTTTTTTAAATAAAAATCAAAATAATAACTGCACTTATATTATATGAAAAGATCACGTGACCCACTTCAAAATAAAATATGGCATCCATCTTGTGTCAAAATCGAGATTATTAAAGTTCTTTTTAATTCATATTTAGTGCTGTATTCGTCCTAAAACAGCTTTATTTTTGCTTAAATTTTGTGCATCTACGTACTGAAACAACGTATGTACTGAAATCTACGTAACTGAAATTACAATATTTTGGAGTTTAAATAATCATCAAACTTTGATCATTTCTACAACGAAGCCTAGCTTTCACGTATGCAGAATGTAAACACATCAAGCTGTAAGATGAGTTGTATAAGAATTGCTGAATTTCTTTAACGCAAAATTATTTAACTCTGGAGTCTGCAATATAGCTTATATCAATGAAGCATTCATTGATTTTACATAGAGAAGCAGACGATTCAATACTAATACTTTATCGATGAAGTTTTAAGCATGGAGTTAAAAAGTAATTTTTACCTCCATGATTTTACGTTTTCCAGTAAAATGAATTATTGTAGTATTGTGATAATTTTAAAAATATTGCCGCTGAATGAAAGGAATGGAAAAAAGTTTATGTATGAAATATTTACTGCTTTTATATAGAGAGTCAGGAGATTTATAATTCGTTGACGTTATTTGAATAAAATTTATTTGTTTTCGATGAAGTTTTCAAATATAATAAATTATTGTAATATTGTGATAATTTCAAAAGTATCACCTCTGAATGTATCGCATTTTAGATATGTTTAAATAAAATTGCATTTGAGTTATAAAGTGTTTCATAATCAATGCTTTATGCATGATTGATCTTTCTTGTTTTGCTTAAAATGGCAGTAGCACAAGATAAGTCTAAATAGATGCACAAATGACTAAAAATGCAGGATTATATAAAATACAATAAAGCGTTGGATTAATTATAATGCATTAAAAAATTGCAATAGAAGTCCAATAAAAATAATATACAAAATATTGAGGTCCCTAGCGGTCCCTTGGATTGCTTGACCCTTGAAACGTCATTGCACTTGTGTTACAAATTGCGATTTATATTGAGGGGAAAAATCAAATGTAGCCGCATACTCACAAGAGAGATGTGTATTTTACAAAGGACTTTCAAAAGAAAACTGTCTTGCGTTTCAAGATAGAAAAGCATGGGAACACTGTTTTCAATCTGCATGTTTATTAAAATCTGCTTCTACAATATCAATTCTACACCACCCTTTTGCAATCAAAGAAAGCATTTCACCATACAAGTAGTGTGCTGAAAATGACTTCCCGGGTAACTTTTAATACATACTATTGAGTTGCAATGGCTTTCAATTGTCTGGAAGCTCTGCCAAATTTTATGCACCAAAATTGCTATTAAAAGATTCGAGTAAAAATTACATTTATATGTATATCGTGTCGTTTCAAAAAGATTTATGTTTTACACCAGTACACTTACATTTTTATTAACATTTTACAACAAAGTTGAAAAGTGTTTATGACTTTGTTCATTCTGTCTGTCTGTCTGTGTGTCCGTCTGTCTGTCTGTCTGTCTGTCCGTTAGCACGATAACTGCCGTAAAAATGACTTCATCAAAATGAAATTTTAGTACGTTGTTCAGACTATCTGTAGGACCTATGGGAATATAAATGAATAATATCACCCAATTAGTTTTGGATTGAACCAGGACTAAAAAACTGAAATACATTGAGCCCTATGGGACCTAATTTTTCAAACATTTTTTAAGCGGATTTAAAATTCACAAATTGCTTCAAAAATTTTAGGTAATATTCAAATTGTTCCATAAAAAATATAAAAAAATTCACTGGAATATATTCAGTAATTTTTTAAATAAAAATTAAAATAATAATTACACCTCTTATATAAAGCGATCACGTAACCATGATATGAAAAGATGACCCACTTCAAAATGATATATGGCATCCATCTTGTCTCAAAATCGTGATTTTTAAAGTTCTTTTTAATTCATATTGAGTGTTGTATCCGTCCTAAAACAACTTTATTTTTGCTTAAATTCTGTGCATCTACATACTGAAACAACGCAGTTACAATATATTTGAGCTTAAATGGTCATCCAAATTTGATTATTTCTGCAACGAAGCCTATTTTTCACTTATGTAAAATGTAAACAGCAAAATATGTAGAATTAGTTATATTAGAAGTGCTGTATTTCTTTAACACAAAATTATTTAGCTCATGGAGTCTGTATAGCTGATATGAATGAAATATTCATTGATTTTACAGAGAGAAGGACGATTTTTTTCGATGAAATTTTGAGCATAGAGTTTAATTATACTTGTAGCTCCATGGTCTTCAATTAATCACAATACTATAAAATAAATTATTATAGTATTGTGATGAATTAAATGAATGGGAAATTGTTTATGAATGAAATACTGCTTTTATAGAGAGCGCCAGGCATGTTATTTTTTCTATGACGTCATTTGAATGAATTTCAGTTGTTTTCGATGAAGTTTTCAAATATAATAAATTATCGTAGTATTATGATAATTCTAAAATTATTACCGAGGTATGTATCGCATTTTAGAGATGTTTAAACCAGGCAATTTATATTTCAATGCTGTCATTTGAATAAAGTTCATTTTTTTCTATGAAAGTTTAAGTTTTGAAATATAATAAATTAGCTTAGTATTGTGATAAGTTTTAAAATATTACCGAGGAATGTATTGCATTTTAGACATGTTTAAATAAAATTGCATTGAAGTTGGTAAGTGTTTCATAATCAATGCTTTAAGCATGATTAATTTTTCTTGCTATTAATTTATCTCAGATTTATAGTATCACTTTGTATAACGTAGGAGATAGCTTACACTCAATAAATACCTTTGTATGTGATACATTTAGTGAGTAGAAAAACTTTTCTATAGAGCCTCTATATAATTTTCCTCTTTTATATTAACAACAAGAAAGATCAATCATGCATAAGCATTGATTATGAAACACTTTCTAACTGAAATGCAATTTCATTTAAATTTCTCAAAAATGTGATACATTCAGTGGTGATATCTTTTACATTATCACAGTACTACAGTAATTTATTATACTTAAATATTTAAAACTCTATCGCAATATAAATCATCTGATTCTCTATGCAAAATCAATGAATATTTCATTCATGTAACTTGTATTCCAGACTCCAGAGCTAAATAATTTTGTGTGAAAAAAATTCAGCAATTCTTATATAACTCATCTTACAATCGCTTGAGATATTTGCATTCTGCATAAGTTAAAATTAGGCTTCGTTGAAGAAATAATAAAAGTTTAGGGATCATTTAAAATCACAACTATTGTAATTGCGTAGGCACGGAATTTAGATACACAGATAATACACAGATACACAGATAATATATGTGTGTGTGTGTATTCAAAGTATTGGAATCGTGCCGAAGATCGGAACTCGAATTTTCGAAGGATCTACACGTTTTGGGACTTCTAGAATACGAAAAAAATTTTTAGGAAAACGTCTGTGTGTGTAACGGTGTGTCTGTGTGTGTAACGGCGTGTCTGTGTGTCTTTCTGTGTGTCTGTGAGTATATTTCATCCACTCTAACTGAAAAACTAATGGACCGAATTTCATAAAATTTTTAAGGTAAGTTTTTTGTGGGAAGCCCTGATGTTCATTAGATTATAGTACGATTCGTAACAAAAGAATCTGCCTTCTTTGCGAAATGGCCGGCAGAAATTGCCTATATCCACTCTAGCTAAAAACTAATGGACCAAATTTAACAGAATTTAGTGTATAATATTTCAATAACCTACAAGTGATTTATATACCAAATTAACAAAATTTGATATATAAATCACTTGTAGGTTATTCTAGTACGATTCGGGAAAAAGGAACGAGCTGTTTTTGCGAAATGGCCCGCAAAAATTGTTAAATATAAAAATAAAAGACTACGTGTGCTCAATTATATCAATACAATTCCTATTTTATACGTGATATTTGACAACAGAAAGAATAAGACTAACCTATTACTCTAGGACTAGCCGTTCTTGAGATATTTTAGTTTTTTGGCGTTTTCGCTAGGCCACATTTGACAATAAGTACAGCTATCAAATGAGAACCAAATTTAAGTTTAACGTGCAAATTCAATGTCATTTAAAATACTTATGGCTGTTATTTTGTACAGATAAACTGAAATTATTATTGAAGAAATAAAGAGAACGTGAATATGAGTCTGCAGGGAAAGACATGTGCTGCCCACATCAGAATTTTTAGCAACAATGATTTATAGAAGTGAACGGGGATTATTTGCAGGCCATTTCGAAAAAAATGTAGGATCTATATTTAAAGATCCACCAAATTTTTGTAGAATAAAATGTTCTACAAATTTAAGCTGTGTACCAAATTTTAATTCGGTAGGACGTAGGAAAGTGCATTAAAAATGCCATCAAATAAGTATACCATGAAGAGTTATATAAAATTTTTAAAAAATTTGAAAAATTGTAATCTACCAAATTTATTTTAAAATGTGAAGCCTCTCTCATATACAAAATAGTTAAACTCTTGAAAAGATATTTATTATATAATATATCTCTTTTTAACACTTTACAACAAAGGTGAAAAGTGTTTATGACTTTGTTCATTCTGTCTGTCTGTCTGTCTGTCCTTTAGCACGATAACTGCCATAAAAATAACTTAATCAAAATGAAATTTTAGTATGTTGTTCAGACGGTCTGTTAGACCTATGGGAATATAAATGAATAATATCACCCAATTAGTTTTGGATTGAACCCGGATTGAAATACTGAAATACATTGAGCCCTATAGGACCTAATTTTTCAAACATTTTTTAAGCGGATTTAAAATTCACAAATTGCTTTGAACATTTTAGATATATTCAAATTGTTCCATAAAATATATAAAAAAAAATTCAGCGAAATATATTCAGTAGATTTTTAAATAAAAATTAAAATAATAATAACATCTCTTATATGAAGCGATCACGTGACCATGATATGAAACGATCACGTGACCCACTTCAAAATGATATATGGCATCCATCTTGTCTCAAAATCGTGATTTTTAAAGTTCTTTTTAATTCATATTCAGTGTTGTATCCGTCCTAAAACCACTGTATTTTTGGTTAAATTCTGTGCATCTACATACTGAAACAACGCAATTACAATAAATTTGAGTTCAAATGCTCATCCAAATTTGATTATTTCTACAACGAAGCCTATTTTTCACTTATGTAAAATGTAAACAGCAAAATATGTAGAATGAGTTGTATTAGAATTGCTGTATTTCTTTAACACAAAATCATTTAGTTCATGGAGTCTTCATAGCTGATATGAATGAAATATTCATTGATTTTACAAAGAGAAGGGCGATTTTTTTCGATAAAGTTTTAAACATAGAATTTAATTACTTGTAGCTCCATGGTCTTAATTTTTAAACAAAATAAATTATTATAGTATTGTGAAGAATGACATGAATGGGAAATTATTTATGAATGAAATGCTGCTTTTATAGAGAGAGCCAGGCGTGGTATTTTTTTCATGACGTCATTTGAATGAATTTCAGTTGTTTTCGGTGAAGTTTTCAAATATAATAAATTATCGTAGTATTATGATAATTCTAAAATTATGACCGAGGAATGCATCACATTTTAGAGATGTTTAAACCAGGCAATTTATATTTCAATGCCGTCATTTGAATGAAGTTCATTTTTTTCGATGAAGGTTTAAGTTTTCAAATATAATAAATTAATGTATTATTGTGATAAGTTTTAAAATATTAATGAGGAATGTATTGCGTTTTAGACATGTTTAATTAATATTGCATTGAAGTTAGAAAGTGTTTCATAATCAATGCTTTAAGCATGATTGTTCTTTCGTGTTTCTTTCTGGAGGATATCCCTGGAGGATATAAACAAGAAAGATCAATCATACTTAAAGCATTTATTATGAAACACTTTCCAACTTCAATGCAATTTTATTTAAACATCTCTAAAATGCAATACATTCCTCGGTAATATTTTAAAACTTATCACAATACTACATTAATTTATTATACTTCAAAACTTAAACCTTCATCGAAAAAAATTAGCTTCATTCAAATGACGGCATTGAAATATAAATTGCCTGGTTTAAACATCTCTCAAATGTGATACATTCCTCGGAAATAATTTTAGAATTATCATAATACTACGATAATTTATTATATTTGAAAATTTCATTGAAACAACTGAAATTCATTCAAATGACGTCATAGAAAAAATAACACGTCTGACTCTCTCTATAAAAGCTACATTTCATTCATAAATAATTTCCCATTCATGTCATTCATCACAATACTATAATAATTTATTTTATTTAAAAATTAAGGCCATGGAGCTTCAAGTAATTAAACTCAATGCTTAAAACTTCATCGAAAAAAATCGTCCATCTTATTGTAAAATCAGCGAATATTTCATTCATATCAGCTATGCAGACTCCATGAACTAAATGATTTTGTGTTAAAGAAATATACAGCAATTCTAATATAACTCATTCAGCATATTTTGCTGTTTACATTTTGCATAGGTGAAAAATAGGCTTCGTTGTAGAAATAATCAAAGTTGGATGAGAATTTAAACTCAAATATAATGTAATTGAGTGGTTTCAGTATGTAGATGCACAGAATTTAAGCAAAAATAAAGTAGTTTTAGGACGGATACAACACTCGATATGAATTAAAAATAACTTTAAAAATCACGATTTTGAGTCAAGATGGATGCCGTATGTCATTTTGATGTGGGTCACGTGATCGTTTCATATCATGGTCACGTGATCGCTTCATATAAGAGGTGTTATTATTATTTTAATTTTTATTTAAAAAACTACTAAACATATTTCGCTGAATTTTTTTTTATACATTTTATGGAACAATTTGAATATTACCTAAAATTTTAGAAGCAATTTATGAATTTTAAATCCGCTTAAAAAATGTTTGAAAAATTACGTCCCATAGGGCTCAATGTATTTCATTTTTTCAACCCGGGTTCAATCCAAATCTAATTGTGTGATATTATTCATTTATATTCCCATAGGTCCTACAGACCGTCAGAACAACATACTAAAATTTCATTTTGATTAATTAATTTTTACGTCAGTTATCGTGCTAACAGACAGACAGACAGACAGACTGAATGAACAAAGTCATAAACACTTTTCAACTTTGTTGTAAAGTGTTAATACATTTCATTGCCATTTCATTCTGGACTGGATAATATTAATTACACTCTTCAGGTTTAAACATTATTATTATTGATATTTTCCGGAATTATTGATTCAGTGATTATTGATATTTTTAACACTTTACAACAAAGTTGAAAAGTGTTTATGACTTTGTTCATTCTGTCTGTCTGTCTGTCCGTTAGCACGATAACTGCCGTAAAAATGACTTAATCAAAATGAAATTTTAGTATGTTGTTCAGACGGTCTGTAGGACCTATGGGAATATAAATGAATAATATCACCCAATTAGTTTTGGATTGAACCCGGGTTGAAAAAATGAAATACATTGAGCCCTATGGGACCTAATTTTTCAAACATTTTTTAAACGTATTTAAAATTCACAAATTGCTTCGAAAATTTTAGGTAATAGTTAAATTGTTCCATAAAATATATAAAAAAAATTCAGCGAAATATATTCAGTAGTTTTTTAAATAAAAATTAAAATAATAATTACACATCTTATATGAAACGATCACGTGACCATGATATGAAACGATCACATGATCCACTTCAAAAAGATATATGGCATCCATCTTGCTTCAAAATCGTGATTTTTTAAAGTTCTTTTTAATTCATATTGAGTGTTGTATCCGTCCTAAAACTACTTTACTTTTGCTTAAATTCTGTGCATCTACATACTAAAACAACACAATGACAATATATTTGAGTTTAAATTCTCATTCAAATTTGATTATTTCTACAACGAAGCCTATTTTTCACCTATGTAAAATGTAAACAGCAAAATATGTAGAATGAGTTGTATTAGAATTACTGTATTTCATTAACACAAAATAATTCAGTCCATTGAGTCTGCATAGCTGATATGAATGAAATATTAATTGATTTTATAAACAGAAGGACGATTTTTTTCGATGAAGTTTTAAGCATAGAGTTTATGAATTGTAGCTCCATGGTCTTAATTTTTAAATAAAATAAATTATTATAGTATTGTGATGAATGAAATGAATGAAATCCTGCTTTTATAGAGAGATCCAGGCGTGTTATTTTTTCTATGACGTCATTTGAATTTGTTTCAGTTGTTTTCAAATATAATAAATTATCGTAGTATTATGATAGTTTTAAAAATATTACCATGGAATGTATTGCATTTTAGAGATATTTAAACCAGGCAATTTATATTTCAATGCCGTCATTTGAATGAAGTTCATTTTTTTCAATGAAGGTTTAAGTTTTCAAATATAATAAATCAATGTAGTATTGTGATAAGTTTTAAAATATTACCGAGGAATGTATTGCATTTTCGACTTTTTTAAATAAAATTGCATTGAAGTTGGAAAGTGTTTCATAATCAATGCTTTAAGCATGATTAATCTTTCTTGTTAAGTTATTACGCCATTGTTTTATTGCGGCAAAAATTGCTGACACTCGCATATTGTACGTTGTACGAGTAATCTAGGAATGCACAGGTGTATCTTCTAACCTACGAGAATATAAGTAGTACAGTTATATTGGCATATATTTGACATGTATTGGCATATATATAGGAATCAAGTACGGCCTTCTGGTATGAAGATTAAGGGGATTAATGATATTTTCAATTTATTACGTCGTCTGTTGTTTTTTGCCAAAAACATTTTAGACCCATATTGTAATACGAGTAATCTTCTACTAATAATCGGATATTATAATTAATACGTGTATATCTTCCCATATAATTTTAGCACTTTCATTTTGACATATATTGGAATAAATGTCTGTCTTCAGATTTAAAGATTACGGGTTTATTGGTATTTTCAATTTATACATGTAATCTACTAATACAGGCTATATTTTTTAATATTCGAGTATTTTATTAGTACGGGTCCCATACAATTTTAACGGTTTTATTTTGCATATATTGATTCAATTCCATATTTTTTTTTATATTTGCTTACATAAGGGGTCCAGGATGTTTTATTCTTCAGATCTGTCCATGAAGATAATTTTGTATAGCGAGAATAGAGATTCTTAAACTTCTTTTTAGGAGCATTATATTAAATATTTTAACAGATGGTTTAACAGATTTTGATTTAAAAATGTCATTTAGTATACTATAAGAATTTGCGCATGATTGTGAATTACAAGTTTCTTTATATTATATACTCCGTACGAAGAACAGGTATGCTGCTAGTCTATATAAATAAAATTGAACATCTGTCTGTCTGTCTGTCTGTTTGTCCACGGGAGAACGGCTGCACTGAATTTGATGAAATTTTGTAGGTGGTCTGAAAATAGTCCTACTTAAAATTTAGTCCATGTTTGGAGTTTCTATTATCAATGGTTCTCGAGATATTAGTAAAAAACAAAATTTTCGTTTGTCTCATCACGGGAGAACGGTTGAACCGAATTTGATGAAATCTTGTGGATAGCCTTGAAATAGCCCCCCATAAATTTAGCCCATGTTTTGAGTATCTAAGACCAGGGGTGGTTGAGATATTAATGAAAAACGAAACTCTTTCCTAGGAGTTCTACTCTCTAACTCCGTGGTTTATCCAAACGAAAAGCTTGAAAATTGTTTGAAAGTGGATTAAAACCTTATCTCTGAGTTTGATGGGAGATTTTTTGCGCTAATTAGCCACTTTCTGAAAACATGAATTGTTTGAAAGATGATTTAAATGGGAAATCTATCTCCATGTTTTATTTTTCACAAGCTTTTACTGAACAATGAAAAGTATAAAGAAATCAAAATGGTTATTTAATTTCGCAGTTTATGAGGAAGATTCTATTTTGTATCATGTTGCTCAGAAACGCAATTAAATTAAACGCAATTAAATTAAAAAAGTACGATTTGATTTTTCTTATAGCATTTTTAACTGAATAATATCAATTACGGTCTTCAGGTTTAAACGTTATTATTATTGATATTTTCGGGGATTATTGATTCAGGGATTATTGATATTTTCAAGTTATTATGCAATTGTTTTATTACGACAAAAATTGTTAAAACTAATATATTATACGTTGTACGAGTAATTTTCTACAAATACACGAGTATATCTTCTAATCTACGCGAATCTAAGTAGTACAGGTATATTGGCATATGTTTTGATATATATTGGCATATATTGTAATCAATTACGACCTTCTGATATAAAGAGTACGGGGATTATTAATATTTTCAATTTATTACTTTATCTCTTTTATTTTGTCAAAGATTTTTGAGACTCATATTGTAATAGGAGTAATCTTCTACTGACACACTTGCATATTTTCTAATCTGCGACAATTTTAGTAGTACGGGGTTGCATATATTGATTCAATTCCTTTTTTTTTTGTAAATTTGCTTACAAAAGGGGCCAGAATGTTTTATTCTTCAGATCTGCCCGTGAAGATAATTTTGCATAGTGAGAACAGATATTCTTAAACTTCTCTTTAGGAGCAATAAATTTAATATTTCAACAGAATTTGCACATGATTGCGAATTATAAGTTTCTTTATATAATATACTCCGTACGAAGAACGGATATGCTGCTAGTGTAATATAAATGTGTTCAATATGCTGAATAAGTATGTTACGACTTACGCGTAGAGAGATTAGTTCAAGGGATACGTTTCAATTGCCGAATTGTATTGCTAGCATTATAAAAACAAACTTTATGTGGCCAGCACATAACTTTCTGTATATGATGCAATGAATTGACATATTTCACGATGAAAAAATAAATGATATATAAGTTCCACAGCACAATGCTTTGAACGCTGAATTGTATGTTTGGAACTTTTCCGGATGACAACATGGTCAAACTATTTCCAAGTACCCAAATAGCTTCGACATTATTTCACTTTATTTCACGCAACTCTAAATTGACAATTATCAATATTAATAGACGAATTGTTAGGCGTCAAGATGCAAAACTACCACCCAAAGTATCTTCTCTCTTGAATGGAACGAACTAGTTCCACGAGAATGATGTTAACAAATGTATCGCATATTATCACATATATTTCCCAACAGTTAATACTTTTTAATGTGATTTTTGATACATTTATTTGAAAAATGTTCAATATCTCTATAACGGCGTTTTAAAGCTTATGTCACTCGTTTTATAATAAAATATTTACATAATGAATGATTACTTAAGTAATGTTATTGTCAATTCTGATTTGTTGATGATTTTTCCAAAATTTGATTCAAACATTTGGGGATCTTCCGAGCATTCGATTACGTTAAAATTCGATAGGCTTGCAGTACTCATTGATAGTAATTTTTGTACCAAATTTCATTCGAATCGCTCCATTCGTTCTTGAGATATAACCTAGACAGTTTCACACACACATAGACATCACTTCAAAACCGGTCAATTCGAGTTCAGGAATGCAGACAGACAATGCGTTTAGGGATGCGCTACAGACAAACAGAGTGGAGAGTAATTCTTATACATAAATGACTGTTTGCGAATTCTTAGGTCTCAAAATATAAAACGATTACACAAAGTATCTCTTCTTGCCGGCCGTCCAACTAGTTACTCTAAGTCCTCTGGACGAGTCGGACGGTCTGGGTCTTCAACAAAGTATCTCTTCTTACCAATGGAACGAACTAGATCCAAGAGAATAATGTTAACACATTTACCGCATGATATTGCATATTAAAAGTAAACATATTTCACAATAGTTATACCTTTTTTTTTTCCTTTTAATTTTATGTGATTTTTCTTAATAAATTCATTTGAAAGAGTGCAATATTTTGAGAACTGTTCGTGCTAGCTCTCTAAAGTTTGTGAATCGTTTCCTTAAGAAAAATTGCATAGAAAATGATTATTTACGTTACTTTATTGAATATTTTGAATTTTTGATGTTTTTTTCAAAATCGCGTTGAAAAATTTAGGGATCTTCCAAACATTCGATTACGTTTAAAAACAATAGGCTTCCCTTATTTAGATTGAAATTTTTGCACCGAATTTCGCTCGAATCGCTCCACTCGTTCATAACATATCGTCTCAGGAGACTCACAGGCACACACGCGCACACACATACTTGCACACAAACACACTTACACACACAAACACACACAAACGCACACACACACTTACATACATACATACACACACACACACACACACACACACACACATCACATCACATCAAATCGGTCGATTCGAGTTGAGTTCAGGGATGCTTGAAACGTGTTCTTCTGTCGAAAACTCGAATTCGAATTTTCTACCTCATCTCAATAATATGTATATACTATGTATATAGGCCGTATATATAAATATAGTTGAATCAATTTGCACACGTTCAGGTGCCAATACTAATACAATGGAACAAACGTCAAGGTTATTAATGCAGTCAACTGCTTAGGTGAAACCGCCAAAATTTTCTTTTGATGGATTTACATCTAGCGGAAAATTTATTCAGGAATTAGAAAGGTATTTTGAGGGAAATGAAGCACAAAAGTTAGTAGTGGCACAGAATGCGTTGACAGGAGAGGGAAATATTGGTAAAATGTGTTAGAGAAAGATGGTGTAAGAAATATTTCGGAGTTTAAGGTTAAGATTAAACAAGCATTTCCAGATAAGGGGAATAGAGTCGTTTAGAAACGGAGCTGTATGGGAAAAATGCAGACGCAGTATGAGTAGGTAAGAGAACTCGTTAAGAAAAGTAAAGATAAGAAAGCGATTAGAGCTTGGTCCGAAAGTGGATATGAAAAAGTTGATCTTCGATAGATTGTTGCCTACTTATCAAGATATTTTTAGGATTAGAATTCCGTCAAGATTTCTTGTTTAAGACGGCAAAACATGACACATCTCTAACACACCAATAAGACTGGGTACAGTCTAATTTTGATACACAGGGTTATAACATTATTTCCGGATTTAAACAGCCCAGTTCATAAAACTACCCAGATTTAGATATCAACGGCAGTTTATTGAGAATAAAAGGGTTAAAACTGTTAAAATGTAAACTAGTGTTTATTTCTTAGAAAGTAAAGTTATGAAAAAGCGATAACAATTGAATGTAATCTGAAATGCGTTGAAATACGGCGTAATGCTCAATTTTTTTTAAATGTACTGCTATAGGGGAATCAGATGCTGAAGCTCAAATGGCAAAGAGGGAGAGTGAATCTTAAAATAATTTGGAACTTAAACATCGGAATGAACAAAATAGCTAAACCTTCAACAGTGGGTGAGGAAACGAAAGTGGAAATGGCTGAAATTGTGTGACAGCCAATAAAAATGAACTAAATGACAAAACAGCATTTTCAGATTCTGAGTTGAATGGAATTAGAAAGAATAAATTTGCAATGAGTAGAAAAACTAAAGTAGCTAATACGGTCCAAATTCTGACATAGATCAAAGATGAATCGGTTACTAAAAATATCACTGAAGTAGTGAGTGAGTTACATAGCTCAGAGTTACTAGGAAAAATAACTTTGAACAGTTTATATTTGAACAGTTTATAATTTGGGATGAAACAGCTAAGTGTGAGTGAATCTGGTAATACTTCTTCAGAAATGAATGTTATATCAGAGACATATCTTACACAAAGATTCAAAGAAAAGTATTTCACAAAATCCAAGTATTGCTAAAGACGTGTATTTACGTTCTCATCAATCTAATCACGCTTCAAATAGCTATGAAAATGGTAAAAGCATAGTATGCTTAAGGATCGTTCAAAAAACAAACTTAAGGATGGACGAGAAAACTGTGCCACGAACAAAAATGAAGCACAGATGAAATGTGCTGCTCAAAGGGTTGGCTCAATAAAGAAGCAGTGCAAGAATTTCTGGAATAGGCAATCATTACCGGCCACGCTCGAGAATAAACGGAAATGGTGAAATAGTCCTATGTGTGGGCGATAGCGGTAAATAAACTGTCAATTATAGGCATAGAGTTTTAGAAATTATTTTGGGAGGATCTTGAGGTTGCCCATTCTTCTTTAATATGTAGCATATAGAGTAAGCCTTTTTAACGGACACTATTAAAAATCTGACATCTTCATTCAACGGACACTCTTCAATACCGGAAACCTCCATGTAACGGACACGTTGTCATACAGGGCGCATCCATTTAATTCGCCTTCTGGAATTCCCGACACATGAATTTAAAGGTCATTTTCAAACTGTCAAACGATTTTTGTAAGAGCTAGATTGTGGCGATTTTTTTACTATTTTACAAAAAAGCACATTATTTTCGCCGAATCGTACCAAAATCGGTACGCGGTACAATTTGGTACAATTTTCGCGGATCATTTCGCAGAAAAAAGGCAGGCTTTTTATTCCCTAATCGTACCAAAATCTAATCAGAACCAGGGAACCCCGCAGGTGTCTTATCTACCAAATATTATGACGTTCAGTCAGGTGTCTTATCTACCAAATATTATGACGTTCAGTCAGGTGTCTTATCTACCAAATATTATGACGTTTAGTCAATTAGTATTTGAATTCGATGTTAATTGAATACATTGCACAGACAGACGTCACTCTAAAAATAGTTTTTTCGTGTTCCAGGCTACATGAAACTTGTAGATCCGTCGAAAATTCGAGTTGCGATTTACCACATGGTTTATGTACGTTCTCTATACATTATCATGTATTGTAGGTAAAATAAAAATCATGCATTCAAGAAAAAAGAAATATCTGATGTGAGCAGTAAATGACTTTCCTTAAAGACTCCAATTCATTTTTACTTTATTTCTTCAAAAATTCGTTAAATTCAGTTTAATTGCATTAAAAAACATTTATAATTATTTGAAATGACACTGAATGTGCACTTTTAATTCAAGTTTCGCTTTGATTTGGTAACTAAACATATTGTCAAAGGTGACGTAGCAAAAATGTGAAAAAACTAAAATATCTCGAGAATGGCTATCCCCAGAAAAATTGGGTTGGTCTTATTCTTTTCATCGTAAAAAATGACTCGTAAAACAAGCATTTAATTAATACAGTTGAGCATACTTAGTCTTTTATTTTAGATTTGGACGATTTTTGCGGGCCATTTCGGAAAAAAAGGCAAATTCTTTTATTACTGATCGTACCAAAAAAATCTAATTAGTACCAGGGTAACCCACATTGCCTATAAAACTTTATGAAATTTGGTCATTTAGTTGAGTTAGGGTAGATACAGATCATTGTACAGACACACAAACAAACATACACACACACACACACACACACACGTTACTCGAGTCCTTTGGATGAGTCGGACGGTCTGGGTCTTCAACACACACACACACACACACACACACACACACACACAGAAAGAGCCAACGGCCCTACCGTGCTGAAAACACCGGTTCTCGTTAGATCACCGAAGTCAAGCAGCATCGGGCGCGGTTAGTACTTGGGTGGGTGACCACCTGGGAACACCGCGTGCTGTTGGCCCATTTTGGGCGCGGTAGCCCGGTGGTTTGCGTGTTGGATTTGCACGCTGCCACAACTGCCGCCGTATTCATGCGAAGTACGATCACGTTAAACATGTGGGTCCGTAAGTCCTTCCGAGAGGTTGGTGGTAGGGGAAGGAGGGTACGGTCCTTGTGGATGACTCCCCCACTGGGTTCCGGTCTAAATTGGGTGACACTTCCCGGCCGTCCAAGCGGTTACCTAACACCTTTCTGGTAGGTCGGACGGTCTGGGTCTCAAGAACAACAACACACAGAAAGAGAGAGAGAGACACAAAACTCATGCTAAAAATAGTGTTTTCGTGTTCTAAGATGCTCGAAACGTGTAGATTCGCTAACCAAGTATATCTAACCAGGTATTGCAGAGAAATTAATAATGCAAGCTATACTATAATTTCCAGTAACACGTAAAATTCAGAACATAAACATAAACGAGCAGAAAATGATCATCCATTCAGTAATTAATCATGAATTTAAAGGTTTATGTCTCTCAATACTGATTATGTAGTTTTACTCAATATTATATACTTACACTTTCTGGTAACAGAATGCTCTGAAATTAACATGTTTATACAAGTAATTTGCAAATATAACTTTGAGTTTTTCACGTATATTGAGAATAATTAGCCTTTCAGATGACGTTTTAAAAATACATTATTACTTTCCCTACCATGCATGGTAATGTATAGGGAAAGTATTGGAAACATGTCGAAAATCGCAATTCGGAATTTCGACAATCTAAGCGTTTCGAGCACTCTAGAACACGAAAACACTATTTTCAGCTGAATGTCTGTGCGTACAATGTATGTATCCACTGTAACTCAAAACTAATTGACCAAATTTCATAACATTTGGTAGCTAAGTCTCTTGTCGGTCACCCTGGTGCTGGTTAGATATTGGTACAATTTGGGAAAGGGGAACCTGCTTTTCTTAGCGAAAGTGCTCATGATCTAAAATAAAATACTACAAATATATCAATTAAATGCTTGATGTATCAATTAAACGCTAGTATCCACTTTAGCTGAAATACTAATTTTACCAAATTTTACAAAACTTGGTAAATGAATCAATTGTGGGTTACCCTGGTGCTGATTAGATTTTGGTATGATCCAGTAAAACAAAACTTGTCTATCTTTGCGAAATGGCACTCAAAAATCGTATGTATCCACTTTAGTTAAGAAACTAGTTGACCAAATTTTACAAAATTTGATAGATACGTCGCTTGTGGTTGTGGGTTACCGTGGTACTGGTTAGATTTTGGTATGATTAAAAAAAAATAATCTGTCTTTTTTAGCGAAATTGCCAGCAAAAATCCTCACGATTTAAAATAAAATACTGTAAATTTATCAATTAAATGTTTGTTTTATGCGTAATTTTTGACAACGAAGAAAATAAGACCCATTACTCTAAGATTACTATTTTCGAGATATTTATTTTTTGTATCTTGAGAAACTGAAAATGTTTGTTCACAGTAGTGAAAAAACTATTTAATTAAATTTCTAAAAATTTAGAAGTTGCGTCCTTTGAGGGTTATCCTGACACTAATTAGATTTTGCATGATTCTGAAAAATGTAACTTACTTTTTTTTTTCTCCTTTTTTGCAAAATTGCCCGCAAAGGTCTTGAAAATCTGAAATAAATGACTAAAATTGCTGTAACATATTAATTATATATATATATATAAATACTTGTTCTTCATGCAATTTTTGACAACAAAGCGAATAAGGCTGACACCCATGACTCTAGGATGAACCGTTCTCGAGACATTCTAGTTTTCGGGAATTTTGAGGAGCTGCAGAATTTAAAGTGCATTAAGTTGCCAAATGAAACGCAGATGCATTAAAAATGCAAATTGGATATAAGGTCAGAAATGTATCTAATTAAACTCAATTTAATGCAGCATGAAATAAAAATTAAGAAAATGTAATTGAGTCGGTAGAGAAAGTCATGTGCTGCCCACATCAGATTTTTTAAATCTGTATGCGTTTTCCCAAAAACTTATTTGAAAATAAAATGAAAAATGGGGAAGCAATATCTTAAAATTTTGAAACAAATTGAAGTTTTGGAGAAATTATTTCCAGAGAAATTTCACAGGACATAGCATATTTGTTATTCAACTAATACTAAATATCTTGCATATTCTTAATGTATCGAAAAAGTGTTTTAAAAATTCAAATTTTATATTTTTGTAGAAATTCATACTTTAATATCAAATCTGTTTTAATGATCATCAAAACATTTCATCATCCTTTAGGAAAATAGCTGCATGTATGTATATGTATTTCATAACTAATTTTCAGATTTTATTATTTATCTAAACAGAGGTTTAGTTAATAAATAAACGAAAAGCTTGAATTATCTAGTATTTTTAAAAATAACGTTTTCTACAAAAAAATCTTGTAAGAGAAAACAATAAAAGATATGGAAAAATGAAAGGGGGAAAAGCACGTTCACTTTTCTAGGGGGGGAGGCCAGGATCGAAGCCCCACAGGCTTTTTTGTACATGTAAAAAACTTACAATTTTTTTATTTCAAAGTAATATATTACGGTTTTAAGGGATGTATAATATTTAAAACCATTAACATATTTTATACTTTAAAATAAAAACAAATATTATAAGTTTTAAATAAATAAAAAAATTTAATCAGAAATAATTTTATCACATACAAAATTTAGGAGGCTCAGGAGTCTCGTGTATTAATCAGGCACTGATGTAATCAATTACTTGTAAGACAACTGGTCAGCATTCGCCTTACACAGGAAAAGAGCATATACAGTGCGCGAAAAAGTATAAGGACAAGCGAAAACTCCTCAAATCTAGAAATATTTTAGGCAGAAATATATGCAAATTTCTTAAGTAAAAATATCGATAAAACTAAATAATTTTTCATGTAAATTAATTAAATTTTCCAAAAATAAATATGTATAAATTTACTTAAATTTACTTTTTTTAAATAAAAATTAAAATAATAAGTACACCTTTTATATGAAGCGATCACTTAACCATTACATGAAGAGATCACGTGACCCACTTCAAAACAAAATATGGCATTCATCTTGTGTCAAAATTGTGATTTCTAAAGTTCTTTTTAATTCATTTATTGTTGTATTCGTCCTAAAACCGCTTTATTTTTGCCTAAATTCTGTGCATCTACATACTGAAACAACGCAATTACAATATATTTAAGTTTAAATGATCATCCAACTTTGATTATTTCTACAGCGAAGCCTATTTCTCACTTATGGAAAATGTAAATACCAAAAGATGTTGAATGAGTTGTACAAGAATTGCTGCATTTCTTTAACGCAATATTATTTAGCTCATGGAGTCTGCAATATAGCTGATATCATTGAAATATCAATTGATTTTACTGAGAGAAGGACGATTTTTTCGATGAAGTTTTAAGCATAGAGTTTAATTACTTGTATCTCCATGGTTTTATGTTTTTAAATAAAATAAATTATTATAGTATTGTGATGAATGAAATGAATGGAAAATTGTTTATGAATGAAGTGCTGCTTTTATAGAGAGAGCCAGGCTTGTTATATTTGGATGACGTCATTTGAATAAATTTCATTTGTTTTTGATAAAGTTTTCAAATATAATAAATTATTGTAGTATGATTAGAAAATTATATGATGTAAAAAATTAAAATAATTATTACACCCTTTATATGGAGAGATTACGTGACCGTTATATGAAGAGATCACGTGACCCACTTCAAAATAAAATATGGCATCCATCTGTCAAAATCGTGATTTTTAATGTTCTTTTTAATTCAAATTTAGTGTTGCATTCGTCCTAAAACCGCTTTATTTTCGCTTAAATTCTGTGTATCTACATATGGAAACAACGCAATTACAATACAGTTGAGTTTAAAAGATCATCCAACTTTGATTATTTCTACAACGAAGCCTAATTTTCACTTATGGAAAATGTAAACAGCAAAATATGTAGAATGAGTTGTATAAGAATTGCTGCATTTCTTTAACGCAAAATTATTTAGCTCATGGAGTCTGCAATATAGCTGATATGAATGATATACTCATTGATTTTATAGAGAGAAGGCGATTTTTTCGATGAAGTTTTAAGCATAGAGTTAAATTACTTGTACCTCCATGGTCTTAAATTTTTAAAAAAAATTAATTATTATAGTATTGTGATGAATGAAAGGATTGGAAAAATGTTTATGAATGAAATGCTGCTTTTATATAGAGGCAATTTATATTTCGATGACGTCATTTGAATAAAGTTCATTTGTTTTCGATGAAGTTTTCAAATATAATAAATTATTGTAGTATGATAATTTTAAAAATATTACCGAGGAATTTATCGCATTTAAAGAGATGTTTAAGCCAGGCAATTTATATTTCAATGCCGTCATTTGAATGAAGTTCATTTTTTCCGATCAAGTTTTAAGTTTTCAAATATAATAAATTAATGTAGTATTGTGAGAATTTTAAAAATATTACAGAGGAATGTATCTCATTTTAGAGATGTTTAAATAAAATTGCAATTCAGTTGGAAAGTGTTTCATAATCAATGCTTTAAGCATGATTGATCTTTCCTGCTTTAATCTTGTTTCATTAAAAATAAAAAATTTCTGATTGACCAAATTTTTCTAAGGGAGTCGTATGAAAATTTAAAAAGTGTAAGTTTTTTTAAATTAATGGGAGGACTATTACATTAACGTAGTCTTACTTCCTACCTTACTTTCGACATTTTTGCAATTTTCATTGCCCACTTATCTCCAACTGATAAAGAATTAAAGCGCGTTTCATTCTTTTTGGGGACCCTGTATATTTCGCTTAATGTCGTAGGAAGGTTAAAATAACAAGGATAAGTTATGCTGTTTATAAGATTTTTGCCGACTTTCTATTGTTTTTCTCTTTTTTACTAAAAACAATGATACATCTCGCAGATAAGACAGGATAAGTACTGTTTAATAAAGTATGGCAAACAAGTAGTTGCATGTCAAAATTTGTATCATCATATATTATATGCATACTTGATCGTTCCTTCACTATTTGACATGGTATGTTAAAACTATAAAAACTATAAATAAATGGGTAATGTAATCAGTTGCATTATATAAGATATCCTATTAAGTTTTCTCTGTTGTATGTGCAACTTCGAATGCGTGTTTTGTAATAAAAGTGATAGAATTTATTTATTTCGATGTATATAATCCTACAATGAATTTATTGGGTATCATTCTATCATTCTCTGTACCTTTCTATGTATCTTTTCATTTCAGTAGCAAGAGTTACGTTCTATAATGGAATCTCAAAGTATAGGGGTACGTGTTTTACACGCAGTTTTAAAAAAAGCTAAATGGCCATTAAAGAGTTGCACTGCTTATAAAATGTCAACAAACAGCCTAGTATTTTTTTTTGCAAAAGCCGTCAAACATATCCTTATATACTGAAGAGTAGGTACTATTTATAACCAAGGCTGTGGAGTCGATATATCAAACCTTCGACTCCGGCTCCTGCTTTTTTCAACTGTCCAACTCCGACTTCTCTTTTTCTACTGTCAAACTCTGACACTTTCATACATAGCAAATGTATTAATGGATAGTTTTTGCAGAATCTTCAATTTTCGAAATTCAATTATCTTGCCCTTGGTATACTCGGAAAATGCTGATCACGATCATTGCAGTAAAATATCAAGATTGTTATGACATTTTCTGCATTAGCAGTGAATTGTTGAAATTGGCAAATTTTGTGTGATTGTGGCAAAACTCTGCATTGTTGTGTGCTATATAGAGTGATTGCATGCTTGGAGTCCTGTACTGTATTACGAATTCAAAAGCATCGATAAATCGATAATCAAAAGAATCATAATTTCAGAGAAGGATAACATTTTTTTCCTCAAAATATGTTTCTGTGTTCATCCGTATTTACTAAAATATTAATATTTCATATCAATAGTTTTTTAATTAGGAAATATTTAATGTTTTCTTAATTTATGACTTAAAATCGATTGAAATAATATTAAAAAATTAAATGTTCAATTGAAGTCGTAGTCGGTTAATTTTTCCCACTTCTACTCCACTGAAACTTCTAGCGACCCCGACTTCGACTCCACAGCCCTGTTTATATTAAGTGTGGCAAGCAAGTAATTGCATGAAAAATTTTTAGTATCTTCATATATACATTATACATGCATAATTGCATATTTGCAAAGGCTACGACAAATTTTGTGTCAAAAGCCCTTTAGACAAAGAAACATATTTTATTGAGCGAAATTATACCAATTGTGAAATACGAGCTACTTTTCAAACAATTGTCATTTAAATCAATTTAAACAAGTTTCGAACTCCCAGGATAGCCAAAGTTGATTAGATTACAAGGATTTGATTGAATATTTGTTTTTAAATTTCAAGAGAGTTAAGTTTTTTTAATTGCGTTTCTGTTAATTTATTACAAATTTGATATAAGTTTTTGTTTGTATTTCATTAAAGATGTTCGTGTAACCTGAACTGAATGTTATTGACATTTGAACCCGGCTACGTGGTAAGACTAAATTTGTCAGTTCCCATAAAACAGAGGTCTTCAAGCTGTTGCTCACGAGCACAGCAATGCTTGTGAACAGTATTTGGTCTCTACAGAACTATAAAATGGCACTTGAGTACTAACAAGAAAAATCAATCATGCATAAAGATTATGAAACACTTTCCAACTATTTTTTTTTAAAAAACATCTCTAAAATGCAGTACATTCAGAGGCTATATTTTTTTAATTATCACAGAAATACAATAATTTATTTTACTTGAAAACTTGAAACTTCATCGAAAAAAATGAACTTTATTCAAATGACGTCATCGAAATATAAATCGTCTGGCTCTGTATGTAAAAGCAATGAAGCATTCATACACTTTTATTCCAGACTCCAGAGTTAAATAATTTGGCGTGGAAAAAAATTCAGCAATTCTTATACAACTCATCTTACAATCACTTGTTTACATTCTCCATTAAAATTAGACTTCGTTGTAGAAATAATAAAAGTTTGATGATCACTTAAACTCAAAAATATTGTAATGGCGTTGGCGCAGAATATGGATGCTCAGAAAATACACAAAAAAAAGCGTTTTTAGGACGGATGTAATACTAAATATAAATTATAAAGAACTTTAAAAATCACAATTTTGACACTTGGGAAAAAAGATGGATACCATATTTTATTTTGAAGTGGGTCACATAATCTCTTCATATAATATGGATGTAATTATTGTGACATGTTGTGACAAATCCCAACACTTTTATTTATTTATTCAAAATTTAATACTTTTATAAATTATCAAATATTTTCTTATTGTAATTGTAATTATTTAAATTATTATTCTAAATTATTCTGTTCCAAATTATCTTATTGGAGTGTTTTAATGAAATATTTAGAATAATATAAATTCTTTAATTATAATGGTAATTCATGCAAATTCCAGTATACCAAAATACCTGTCTGGCATTCACTCGAGAACCTCCATGGTACAAGCGCAGGGTTTTACTCTTGGCCAGTGGCAACGGGGTGAAAGCTATCATCCAATCACGTCTAGCCACATCTGCGCGGACTTTTTCTCTTTATGTATAGGAACGCTGGCTTAGTCTCCTAAAACATTGTGAATGGTGTAAGAGGTGTTCGTTTTACGTGGGGGGGGGAGTACGCCATTGGCGTTCTTTATTCTTATCTTTGTAATTGACCATTTTATCGTTTTCTAAATGGAAAAATCAATTATTATACTAATAAAGTCGACATAGGTTGAGACATTCATAACTTCAGACTATGAATAGCTCAACAAAATCTTTTTGAAGAAGATGGAGATGTAGTCAGGTAAATTGAATGAATTGTATTTTGAATATAGACAAATCACCATTGCTCTTGGCAAAAAAAAAAGGAATAATTAAGTATTTTTATTATCATTCAATAAAGAATATTATCTTTGTAAACTGTCAAATCAAAGAAGCTAAGTATGATTATCTTAATGAATTATTTCCTATCAAGTGTGGTTTATAATGTTCTCAATGAATAATCCAAATATATATTAATTGAGGAATTTTGATTCTACGAATAATCGTGTGCAATGAACAATTTTTGTGAATTTCAATAAAAGAAAATTTTGTTATTTTAGCTGGCATTTCTTAATTTTCAGTTATTCCTTTCTTTCAAAATATTAACTTCTTCTTTTTAAATAAAATTTTAATTTAAAGTTTGCAAGCTTTTAACTTTTGTTTTGTTATTTGTTGTGTTGCATATCTCAATTTCATTGTATGCATTATTTAGTTTTGTTTTTACTGTGATAGAGGTCAGTCAGAATTAACTTCCGATAGATATATAATAGATGTATAAAACAATAGATGTATAAAAAATAAACTCTCATGTTCTTGATAATGCGAGAACGTTTATACATTTTAGAAGTTTTTACAAAGTTATTACATTTTGCAATGTAATTATCGAAACATCAGATATAAAACAAAACTAGTAATTCCAAACAATAAAAATATATCGCGCTTTTCATTACAAAAATAATAAAACACTAAATTTAGAACACTAAAATATAATAAAACACTAAATTTAAACTATGCGTCACAATTAAGTATATTGGATCATAGTGATTCTGAATAAATAGGTTTTCATAATATAAAATAACATAATAGCATATAACATAATAGTATTGGTTACATTTTAACAATATAAATATCTAAACATGAAACACCTCATATAAAAGAAAAGTAGGAACTCTAATCAATAAAAAAATACCAATCTCTTCATTATCAAAAATATTAATCTCGTTGCATTTTAACAGTGTAAATATCCAAATATGAAATACCAGATATAAAAAAAAGTAGTAACTCGAATTAATGAAATATATAATTATTTTCATTATAAAAAACACCAATCTCGTTACATTTTAACAATGTAAATATCTAAACATGAAACGCGAAGTATAAAAGAAAAGTGCATTTAATCAATAAAAAATATCATTATTTTCATTACCAAAATTATGTCTCTTTAAACTGTATCACAATTAAGTAACATAATAAACCATAAATATCACCATTTAGTAACTAATAACTCAATTAGTACTTCCGTAAAAAAAACAGACATATGCAAATTACGTGACTCCTTGCTTTAAGAGAGTACTAATTAGGTTATTCGCACAAGCAACAGTTTTATAGTATTTTGTTATCGCAATTAAGTGTTTTATTTGGTAAACCTTAGGTAGTCGAATATATTGCCGTCTACTTTATATTTTGTAGCAAAAAATAAAATAAAATAATTAACCACATTGTCAAGTAAAATTGATTTCCAATATATCTACATTGTCAAGTAAAATTGATTTCCAATATATCCAATTCAAATGATAAAATTGCTGAGTAGTATGGATAAGGATGCCTTCTCTCACGTACTACTTAGTATGGGAGAGAATATACTAAGTAGGGCAGTAGTGTGGGAGAGGATGTACCTGATAAACAAAGACGGTAGGCAATGGCTGTTTTCGCCTGCTAACTGGGCATGACTTACTGCACATTTGTGCCTTATTGGTATTTTTACTAAGACTGCCTGTCCGCTGTGTGATGCTAATGAACATATGGATAAACAGCACCTGCGTAGCTGTGAAGTCCTCCATGGTGTTACTGAGGCTTCCAGAGATTGTGAGGCGAAAGGACTATTAGGGCGATATCCTTCGGTTATCTTTTGAACTCTGTCTTTTTTTTCGCATTTTTTATTCTTTTATTTACTTTTGTTCTTGTTCTGTTGTCATTTTTGTACTTTGTATTTTGTTCATGTGCCCCAGGTATTGGAAATAAAAAAAATTCTTAATCATTCAACCTGTTTTCCGACATAGGGGATCTCAAATAATTTTTTATACATTTCTAACAAGAAAACAATCTTTCAGAAAAATTGGTTTATTGCCATAATCTTACATTTTTTAAAACTATGTCAACATTGAGAAAGATATCCACCATTTCTTGTTTGCCTATCCAGTTACACATATTATGTACACTACCCGTCACAGAAAATGCAACACCATGAAAGAAAGAATAGAGTGAGATGATAAAGGACACATAGACAGAGATGGCATATGTAAATAAGTGATTTTAATTCCAGAAGGAAAATGCAATACAGTAATAGCATATATAGGGTTATCAGTAGGCAGTAGGACCACCTCTTGCAGCGATACAAGCAGCAATCCTTTGAAGAACAGATGCAATGAGCGTACGGATAGTTTCCTGAGAGATAGATAGCCATGTGCCTTCAACCATCCTCCATGGGTCGTCCTGTGTTTGAGGAGGGAGCAGGGCAGTTAAACGACAGCCAATCACGCCCCATACACGCTCGATAGGTGACAGATCGGGAGACAGCGGAAGCCAAGGAAGTACTTGGGTGCCTTGCAAGGCTTGTCTGCTGATGGTTGCCGTATGAGGCCGTATGAGGCTATCTTGCTGGAAAACAGCATTTTGCAATCACTGAAGGTAGGGCAGCGTAACAGGCCGCAGCACTTCATCTACATATCGTCGTGCCGTCATTTTGTCTCTGATCCGAACCAAAAGTAACCGGCTTTCGAAGCTGATGGCATCCCAAAACCATGATGCCCCATTGTCGAGCAGTATGCTATTCAACAGTCGCAGCAAGATTCGATCTGTTTCCATGTCTCTTCAGAATCTCACACGATGACTGCCATTCGCCACACAGACCGAGACTCGACTTTGACGACTGAATGGGACAGGATAGTGTTCAAAGAGGTTCGAACCCGACACCATTGCAATCTCTCACGTCGACGTATTGTCGTCAATAGCAATCTTCTTAAAGAACGGTTTGCGTACAAGCCGCTGTCGGCCAATCGTCGAGAAATTGTTCTCGCTGATATTGGAACATCCAATGTACCCTGCAAATTCTGCAGAATGTCGACAATCGTCATTTGTGGAGTCGCCAGTGCATGCCTTCGAATTCGGCGATCAACGTGAGCTGACGTACGTCTGGATGGACCTGTACCACTGTGATGATTCACATGCCATTCATCTCCTCCAAATCCTTTGCACAATGGATGTATCTACGCGTGTTTCATCGGCCATACGCCGACACGACCACCCGGCCGTACGTAGGCCTGAAATGAATCCCCTTGCACGATCGTCCAAATGCTGAAACGGACTTCGGCGTCATCGGCCAGATATCTCTTCAACAACGCATGTCTTCTGAAACGAAAAACAGCTCCAAAACCTGGTTTCCATAGACGACAGACAGTAACAACTGTTGACTCATCTGCAGTTTCCATCTCTTTCATCTAACGCTCTAATCACGTGACTTGCATTTCAGATCATTTGCATACATCGACCAGCTGCGTTTGTCTCGCAATTTGCATAGTTATACGGCCAAAGCTTCATAGTGTTGCATTTTCTATCTCGGGTTGTGTATGTACAAATGTCATTTGTATTATCTTCTTACAAATACTGTTTAAGATATGAACATTCTTTAATGAAATCATATTTAATATCGTCCCGGTTGAGTTAACATAATAGAGAAGCGTATGTGCTGATTTCTTCCCTATTAATCATACGCATCTCAAAATAGACTTTAAGCATGTCTTGAATATTTAAAAAAGTCGTTTGTCTTCGCTCCAACTCAGATGCAGGATGATCGATAATACCGAAATACGTTCCAATGCGAAAATTAATACGTCTATTTTAAGTTACTTCAACAGAATTTTCAGTTCCATCAAATTGTCGCTTTCTTTTCTTTGGACTAACACCTTCCGCAGAATAGTCAGAATTAGTTAACGATTTTGCTTTGTCCTCATACTGATAGAAATCATTGCGCATAGATGTTATGAAAGCAATTAGTGATTGGTAAAGATCAGTCACTAAAGCAATATCTGCATCTTAGCTTTGTAATTTTTCACTTACTCCTTTCAATCTATTGGAAATTTTATTCCAAAATACTGCCATAAATTCTGTTTCAAACTTCGACAACCTTTTCCTAATCTCCTTCGCTTTTGAACGTGTACTAATCTTTTCAGTCTCAACATTTCGATAACATCGAGAAACTTTATCACGCCAAGATGATAGTAGACTTTTACTTGCATCATCCCTACTTGACCATCTGGCAGAAAAAATACTTTTTGGTATAATCTTCGCAGTACAAAGTTCACTTCATTATTTATCCCATCGCTTGAGAGATACTGAAAATAGTTGAACAATTTTTGGAATAGCGTAAAGTATGAGGTTACTTTGAGACAACAACTTTCAGCACAAGTACACATGTGCCAAACATATTTAATTTTGAAAACGTTTTAAATGAATTTCAATAGAGTACATGAAATGATTGTATTGATTTCAGCTGTGATTAAGCTACGGCTGAGAAACTCGTCATGTATTTATCGTTTGAAGAGATATGCAAATGATTTGAATTTGGGAGCAAAATAACGTTTAATTAAAAAATGGTGGCAATAAGATGACATTTTAGAAAGTAGTAAATCCTCCCCTGGCAGCTATACAACCCATCATTCTGTACGGCATAGAGTCAATTAAGTTGCTTATGTCCCTCTGCGGAAGATTTAGCCACAAATGTTGCAAATGATAAGTGATATTCTGAGAAGTCTGCATTTGCCGCCCCAGCAAGTCCCAGACGTGTTCTATTAATGATAGGTCTGGGGACCTGGATGGTCATCGGAGGAGAAAGGCGTGCAGTGTGTGGTCGAGCGTTACTTTATAGGTAAATGAAACCATGGAGGTTTGACAGCATAGGCAGAACAATCGACTGCGGAATATCGTACAAGCGAGCCATCAGATTGGCTTGCAACACAACTACAGAGATCGGCTGTCCCACGTGTGATGGCGGTGTGCCGCTCGACAGCAAATGCGGGATAGGAATGCTGATCAATCCTTTCTACACACACGTATGCAGCTGTCATTAGCACGAAGAAGTGGAATTCGTCGCTAAAGACAACATACATCCAAATGGACGCTGTCCAGGCTGACCGAACTCGGCACCAATCCAGACGGCTCTGCCTATGTTAACAGGTTAGTGGTAGACGCCTCAATGGACATTGACACCTAATCCCACCTTCTACTAGTCGTCTCGAAATAATCTCTTGATACAGGATACCTGGAGAACAGCAGATGCCTTCGAATGACTGATAGAAACACCATTGGTGTTGGACCTTATTCAGAAGAAAGACACTAGATTCACAGCACAAAACATTTAATATGTACTTATATTTACTCTTATAATACACATCTTTATTCAGTTTTGCGGAAACGCTTTCCATCCGCACACATCTCGCTTCTTCCCAGACACAGACCACCCTCTGCGCATCGCCTACTGCGTACGCAAAGTTCTCGTTCCTTTGGACGAAATCCTTTACGCTACAGTCTCCTCCCTCCTTGGGAGAAACTTTTTCCGATGGGGAAAGTTCTTGGCAAAATAGTTATATTTTAAATAAACATAATAAAAATCACATAATTAAAGCCACTACACATATAATTAAAGTCACTACAGATGAGAAATGCTTTCCCAAGTTAAAGATCTCTACAGCCACAGCAAAGCTAAACTAATAGAAAAAATTTGAAACGCACACTAAATGGAAAATACAAATAACAACATAACATTTATACAACAACCTAAACATACTGCAAAATATATTAATTTGAATAAATTTATATTGTAAATCAGTTTATAAACTAATCGGGTTTTGATTTAGAAAAAGTTTCAAAAGTTTATTGAATCACTTAGTCAGGTAAATTTCCGCTCAAACCATCTGCATTTCCATGTCGTTTACCCGAACGATGGCCCACTTCAAAATTATATGGCTGAAGTGCTAAGGCCCAACGCAAGTCTTTGGTTGGCACTTGCGTTAGTTTTCAACCAAGTCAAAGGATTGTGAACCCTTTGTATTACGAATTTGTTTCCGTCTAAATAGTAATGCAATCTCTTGACTGAGAAGATGATATAGGCACACTCTTTTTCAGTAGTGCCATAATGACGTTCTACCTCTGTAAATTTTTTGCTAAGATATAAAATAGGGTGTTCTTCTTGCTTATGAAGTTGAAATAGTACTACTCCAATACCAAAATCCGATGAATCAGTTTGTACTATAAAACTTTGACTAAAATCCGGATCATACAGAATTGGCTGAGTCAATTTTTCTTTTAACTTCTCGAACGCTTGACTGCAATCCCGAGTTCAATTGATCTCTCCCTTTTGACTTTCCCTTCACAGCATCAGTTAATAGCGCGGCTGTCACAGAAAACATGGGTATATAATGACTATAGTATCCAGCCAGACCCAGAAATGCTCTTATGTCTGTTTTAGTTTTAGGAATTGAAAACAACTACGAGCTACTAACAATGTAGCAATAGCTCCTGCTGAAACAAATAATGATAATAATAATAATAATAATAAAATTACAGTAATAAAAATTGATCACACAAATAATGAAACTTTTTCTATAGTAATTCCTAATAACCGTATATTAATAATAGAAATAAAATTCCTAAAACCTTAGTAGAAATATACCCCTGTCCAACTTCATGACCTAGGTACAGTACATGATCCTGGCCAAATCGGCATTTAGATGGTTTTATATGCAAATTTGCTTTCTGTATTTACTGTAAGACATACTCTAAGTGTTTAAGGTGTTTTTCCCAGATGTCTGAGAAGAGGGCCACATCATCCAGGTAAGGTACAGCAAATTTATCACATACCTGTAATAGTCCAGACATCAGTTTGCTAAAATGATAGGGTGCATTTTAATAGGGTGCTCCTTTGTGAAATTCTCTCTTGCCTTCCGATCATACCATGTTTTTCTTTTTAATTGCGTTTCTCCCATTTTTTTAATAGCTAAATCTTGGCAACGTTTTAATCTGTTTATAAACTCAAATACATATTCTACTACAGAATTTCCTTCGTCAGGTGGGTTTATCCATTTTTAATAAGAGTGTAACAGGAGTCCTCAATTTTTTCCAAATACAAACTGAGACGGGCTGAGCCCTGTGCTTTCTGAGGGCAAAAAGTGCAGCTGGCAACTTACATTCCCAATCAGAAGCGGCTTCAATACACAATACTGTCAAGATTCTCTTCAAAATTCTATGGAAAAGCTCCACTGGATTACTTTGCAGATGGTAAACCGAACTTCGTTTTACAACAATTCCAAATCTTTCAAAGAATTCTACAGTCAATGCACTCATAAATTCAGTTCCTTGATCAGTTTGAATTTCTTTAGGAAATCCCATGGGACTAAAAATGTCAAGTGAGGCTTCTATCACTGATTCAGATCCAATATCCTCCACTGGAACTTCATCTGGGTACTTAGATGCTAGACACATAGCTGTAATTAAATATTTCTTTCCTCTAGAGGAGGTCTGTAGCGGACCACATGCATCAATATTGATCTTCGAAAAGACTTCATGAATAATTGGTACTAATGTCAACGGTGCTCTTCTTTTGTCATTTGCTTTTCCAGCCCTTTGGCAGGGATCGCAGGTCCTTACTTGTTCTTCTATTTCTTTAAAACACTTGGGCTAAAAGAAATATTTCGAAAATCGGTCTTTTGTTTTAGAAACCCCAAGGTGACCAGAAGTTCCTTCATGACACAAAGTATTGATCTACTCCCTAAATTCTTCAGGTATGACAAGCAAATTTATTCCTTCTCCCGTTTTATCAACCCCTTTCTTTACCAGCATATTGTTTCTGGCCAAGGTGTAACCATTCGCCTCTTTACATTCAACTGCTTCCGCATCTTTGATTAGTGGTGCTAATTCTAGATTTTGATTCTGAACTGTTATAAATTTCTCAGAGTCTACTTTTATCAATTCTAAAATAGGTTCATCTATAGTCTCTAATATGGGTGAGAGTTCTTTTTCAGATACTAAATTTTCCTCTGATTCAGTTTCCCTGATAAGCAGTTCATCTACCAGATTTACTTCATCTGTTTCTTTAAATTTTTATTGAGATATAGTCATGACGACATTTACTACATCAGAATACTTTCGATTTGTATACCTCGCATTTTTCAAAATCGCCGCAGTTTGGTTTCCTAAAATGTATCTTCCTTGATCCAAATGATCTGCACTGCTTTCGTGGTAATATGTCCCATTTCGCAATTTATCTCCACCACTGCCAGGTAAGCAAATAATCTGATCATCCAAAAGGTGTTTCACCCATACGTGTTTTCCAGTCATCAGCTGAGAAGTAACAAATTTATTACATACGACATCAATTGTCGCTCCTGTATCCCTGAGAATTGATATCTCAAACCCGTTTACCTTCCCTATAGTGATGTAAGGGGCTAATAACTTATCTTCCGACTTCTTGATAATTCTGTTAACAGCTTCCATTTTCCTTAATTTTGGACATTGAACTTTGAAGTGATCAACTGATCCACATTCATAACAATGGTTTACACCTTTCTGATGCCGATGTGGTGGCCGAGCGGTCAAAAGAGGCAGGCGTTTCCTCGTGACGACTCGGCTGCCAGATTGCGGGTTCGAGTCCCGCCTGCGGGCATGGATGTTGTAATGTCTTATTTGGGGCAGAAGTCAGACTTCTACCTTCGGGTGCCCCGGGTCATTAGACTAAACAGAAGCAGTGCACACATTCTTCCTAAAATGTAATGTTAGGGATACGACAACAACAACAACACCTTTCTGATAGGTCGGACGGTCTGGGTCTCAATAACATTCATAACAATGGAACTGTTTTCTCCTCTCGAGCATATTTTCTTGCCTTTTATTCCTTGAATGATCTTCCTTCTTAACAAAAAGGAAACGATTACTTCCATTCCCATGCTGTTGCATGTTCTCATTTGTGGTTTGGGGCTGCCACTTTCTTTCTAATTTGTCTTTTTGACTGGAGAAATACGGTTTAGGTTTCACCGTTTTTCTAACACCTTCGAATTCTTCGATCTTTTTTGTCAATTCTGTTGGCGAAATAAAACTTGTCCATTCGTCTAAGAAATGTTCCTTAAATTCAGCAGGTGCTCTTTTCTCTATTTGGTCGATAATTATGAGGTCTTTCAGTGGTTCAAAAGTTTCCACTTTAAGTCCTGTAATCCAGCCGATAAAATAATTCTGCAACTCGTAATAAAAATCTGACCACGTTGAATCTGGAGATTTTTGGTGTCTGACAAACAATTGTTGAAATTTTTCTGGTGTTAACTTAAATCGTTTCAACAATCGTTTTACAGCGATTTCACGTATTCCTAGTCTTGAGTTTTCTCCTCCCTTCACAAGCTATCAACTGGGTAATTTCATATGGCATAAGTCCTAACAAATAATACACCCAATCATTTTTATCAATTTGCGCTTTTCTGGCCTGTCGTTCGAACAGTAGTACTAAATATAAACTTATGTCTCCTTCCTTTCCGTCATATTTTTGAATCAGTTTTTGTAAATCCATATGATGAAACTTGTGATTTTCTGAAATTTCCGAAGTGCTTACATCTCTAGAATTCGTTCGATTATCTGTTTCGATTCTCATTTTTTCTAACTCGAAATTCCTCTCCTTTTCCCTTTCAATTCGTTCTAATTCTTTTTCCCTTTCAATTCGTTCTAATTCTTTTAACCTTTCAATTCATTCTAATTCTTTTAACCTTTCAATTCATTCTAATTCTTTTTCCCTTTCAAGTCGTTCTAATTATTTTTCTCTCTCTAACAGGATTGTTTCTAACATCTGTTGGATGACTTCCTCCTCATAATTTTCTTTTTGTTGAATTACCCTTTTCAAATCGACAATTTTGTGTTCTTGAGTAACTTTCTCTCCTAGCTCTTCAGCAACACGCTGCAGATCAATTTTTCGAGCTTTAGCAAGAAAAGCCATTTCTTTGATTCCAAATTTAATTATGCACTTTCTATATCTTTAACTAACAAGAGAATTGACTTCCCAAATTCAATTAACGAACAATTACCTCAAAAACATTTTTAAAGCAAATAATATCAATAATATTTAAACAATCGTAAAATTCACTTCAATTTTAAAATTGAAATATTAATTTCATTCACCAACACAGAATTCTATACCTTAACGCTGTACACAAAATGAGATCTACATTATATACTACATTTCAGCAAGGCACTCAACAAAATTAAATTAACTTCATTAAACAATTAAGAATACTATGTTGATGCAAAAACACTAACTTTCAATTTTAGAAAATTTTGACATTCAGCATATTAAACATTTGATAATTATCTTAAATCAATACCTCAATGTACCGTGAGAACATCATATAATTCAACAATATTTTACCAAACGTTAATGGACAATAATTAATAATTTAATACATTCAACTCTTTTATCAGCATTTTGCTATGCTAGCAATACACTGCTACGTAACAACATATAATTAATTATCAGGGTGACAATATTTTCAATATTCTCAAAAATTTTAGCAGAATGCCATCTAAATTTATTTGACAAATCAACAATTTACTTTCGGTTTAAACACACTTTTTTAACTTGTGTTTGGTAACACAGAATAACACATTAAATTTTCATGCCGGGGTGGCAAAATAATCCAGCAAATTATTATCTGAACTTTTCTGCCGGGGTGGCAATTTAATTCAGTAAATAATGCAAGCAATCTACTTTCTTCTGTCAGGATGACAAAAAAAAGAACAATTTAACATCACCAGGGTGGTGAACACTTACATCTAACGTGTAAACAAATAAACATAATAAATTCTAAAATTTCTAAACTCAGTGGCTGAGAGACAAGGGAAAAGCATTTACCTCTTTTCTTTTGCGATTTCGATGACACTATTGACTATTAACAGCTGTATACTTGATCCTAATATTCTAATTCAGAAGCGTAAGTGAAGAACCGAATTATAAATCCAAGTATTCGCCGTTAACACAGGACATGTTCCTATTCAAAACAGAAGTGTCGCATTCTTAGTCGTATCTTGGCACCTCGACAGTCGTAGGCACCTTGACAGGTGCCTCCAGAATTTCGTCTGTATCGTATTCAGATGAAAGACACTAGATTCACAGCACAAAACATTTAATATGTACACATATTTACACTTATAAAAACACATCTTTATTCGTTTTTGCGGACGCGCTTTCATCTCGCTTCTTTCCCGACACAGACTACCCTCTGCGCATCGCCTACTGCACACGCAAAGTTCTCGTTCCTTTGGACGAAGTTCCTTACACTGCAGTATGGCCGTTTCTCCTCTCCTGACGATCCTCTCGAGCAGTTGTCTGTCTGGGGCGTCCTGAGCCTCTGCAATGATTGCATATGCCTTCTCTGATCCACTGTTGCCAGCATTGAGTAACTACCTTATCGCTCCGACCGCGATAGCGACTAATACATCTGTTGGACCAACCAGCTTCCTTTAGGCTTATGATCCAACCTATCTCTAAGTCCGACAATTGTTCATAGCGCCGTCAAGTACGTCTCAAAAGTATTTTTGTACACAACTTACAGTATTAAAGCAGAAAATCAAGTTCCAATTACCCACGAAATCTTTTTAGTGCCGTATTCCTTTTTAGTGCAGTAATATGTAGGAAACCTTTCTGAGAAATTATTCATTTAATCGACGAAAAAATTATCCTCACGGCGTGCCTTCGCAAATTCGTTGTTGTTTCATTTCCATCAGTGACAAGCGAGAAGTGGGAGGTATTAAAGTGCTTTGGTGTATCACATTCTTGAATCCGAACAAATTTAATGACTTGCTACACAAAGTGTTTTGTTGTTTTTTGTGGCCAATTGCATCGCCAAACTTCTCCTCAACATTTTCAACCATAAGATCTGCAAAAATGTCCTCCTCAAGCTTCTCTTCAAAAGACTGTAAAAAATCTTCGGAACCTCTCAATGAAAACTAATCACTTTCATCATCCAAGTCTAAACTACTACAATATTGATTTATTTTATTTTTACTCTTTTATTTCTGTTTATTGAATTTCGAATCTTTTCTCCTTTTTGTGATTCCTTATTTTCCTCCTCAGTAACTCCGTCAGCTTTGGCCATACTCACACCTTTTTACATTGACATCATGTATTGCCACAACAAGATCCTGTTTTGTATATAGAAGCTTTGGTCGTATTGAAGCTTTTGTATAGAAGCTTTGGTCGCTTTCGTTTCTTAGTTTCAAATTATCTTTCCTGAAACACAACTAATTTGTAGCTTGTTGTCACTCATTTTGAGAACATGATGCAAGTTCAACCCTCATTTTGACCTGGAGCACACTTGCTCCTGATTTCTGTAACTTAATTTACAATACATTTAATAATAATATGTACGGAGATCAATACATCATATTCCAACTTTTATCTTGAATAAATATTTTTATTTACATCTACATTTACAGGTGAAATTGTTTACTTTCATATTATCTGTTATCGCCAACATTTTACGGTTTTGTATTTTATTCCAAATTTAATTGACATCAAAATGTAATTATCAATAATGTTGTCCATCTCGAGGAGGAGCGCACTTTGAATATAAAGAGAGATATGTAAAATATATTGTATCTCACCGTAATGGAGTTGTTCTATATACAGAATATATATAGACAATTCTATATACAGAATGAACACTATTAGCGCGTGCAACATCAACATAGCACTACGCGGGCAGACGTTGTATCGCTCCGCTTGGACATCGCTATTATCTATTACTTTCACCTGAACTTGAACATCGTGCGCACATCAATATTTTGGCAAGGAATAGTGACGGAATGAGGAATACGATGGCCCATATTAGAGGCACATTTTCACACTCTGACCCCTGGCCCGTGATTGGTCAGATGGTTTGCAGAAGAGGTGGGACAGTCCAGCATAGGCGCCGAGTTTTCAAAATCTCAGGGGGGGCACAATCCGATAAAGTTATATACAAGATTCACAAAGTCGATAAATACATAACAACTTGCAAGGCCGCCTTGAAGAAAGCAAGCATATGTCAGTTAGGTGCCTACAATTGGTTCGAGGTCATTTTAAGCCCCTACTTTAGGCCAAAAGAACAGTACACGCCCTTAACAACCGCCAAGAACGAACTGCCCAACGAACGGCAGTAGTGGTTGCTAAGAGTGCATACTGTTATTTTGGCTTGAAAAAGGGGGGTTATAATGCCATCGAAGCAACTGTAGTTACCTAACTGACATACATATGCTTTCCTCGAGGAAATTTTGTAAGTTATTGTCTTACAAGCAGCAGTTTTGGAGTCAGATAACCGAGAGACTAAGTAACGGGGATTGTACTTGGAGGATCCAAGTTCGATTTCCGGCTTTGCCTAAACTGTCCCCGTGTACGAGCACGTTAAATTTGTGGATTTGAAAGTCCTTCCGAACTATTGGTAACAAAGGAAGGAGGGTCGGTCCCTGTGGATGTCGCTCCCACTGGTTTCCAATCTAAATTAGATGGCATTGTCTCGGCGGTCTAAACAGACATCTTACACCTTCGGGTAGGTCGACGGGCTGGGTCGAAAGAAAGATATAAGCAGTTTTATTTATTGTACGATAAATATTTTTAATCTTTTTAGGCCTATTTATATTTGTAAGCTAGGAGTTGATTAGGAAAATCCATATAGTTACTATGCATCAATATTATAATATATAATAATTACAATGGATTTTAATATAGGAATTAAGTAGTAGCAAAGCTGTTAATTAACAATTAAAAAAAAAACCTGAAAGTTAATACATGTTAACGCTTAATATCAACTCTTAACTACCTATCAGTTGATTTTGACACAATAAATTAAAACAATGAATCCAGCAATAATACAAAAGTATCCAAGCACTACTGTCTATATTTAAATATTTTTAAATTAAATATGTATATAAAGTGATCATCACTATAACCACACATTCAGCTAAATTAAAAAAGTTTTAAAATAAATCAATTTATAAAAAAAAATCTCATAAATAATATTTTTATTCAAAATTTGGATGACATGTTAGTTGACAGTTCTTATCACAACTAAAACTTTAATATTTTTATCATAGGGGTGGGCTGAGTATACCTAGTGGGTGGGGGGAGGGTGTAGCACCCTCTGGCCCTTACCTGACTACGGTGCTGTGCCAAACGTCCCGTGCTCAGCAGGAACAAAACTACCCGCGGGGTTTGCAACTTCAAACGGAATGGATACCACCCACGGGGTTTGCAGCTTCAAACGGAATGGGTGCCATCTGTAAAGACAGCACTGGTATATAGGATCCAGGAGTAATTACAGATAAGATCTCTTTAGGTAGACAAAATAAGTCATCTCTACTTCGTGGTAATCATTTATAGTTATTACTGGAGGGAAACAGCTATTTTTTGGAAATGCCAATAACATGGCTGTAAATATTCCATTTCTCTTTGAATTAGGCGGTCAGTCGAAACAGTTCTGGTAACCAGGTGTTTTTGTCATTAGCGTCAACATGTTTCCTGGGAGTAAAGATGAGCTTGGTTTGTGTGCGAGATAGTTTAGGGAGCTATGGTAAGGAAAATGTGAGCAAGACTGAACGGAAATGTTACATTTACGTTGATAGGATTTTTTTTCAATTATTTTTATGTTTAAAAAAACTTCATATTTTGGTATTTAGTAAAATATGAAGTTAGAAAAAATATTGAAATTTCCCAGAGGGGGCTTTGCCCCCTCTGGAAAAGTTCAGCGGGGGCTCGTGCCCCTCTGCCCCCCCGTAGTCGGCGCCTATGCAGTCCAGTGGTTAGAGGAAAGAGATTACACTCTGAGCAACCGAGTTCTATTTCCAGCTCTGCCCAAACTGTGTCCGTGTTCACACGGAGTACGGACATGTTAAATATGTGGGTCCCAAAATCCTTCCGAGAGGTTGATGGTAGGGGAGGAGGCTGTGGCTGTTGCCCCCACTGGGTTCTGGTCTAAATTGGGTAGCACTGTCCCGGCTGTCCAGACAGATACCTTATACTTTTGGGTAGGTCGGACGGTTTGGGTTGAAAGAAAAAAATATGGCTTGCACTGCATTGACTGGTCCAAAACAAGATTATTCTTATAGACCTTCCTTCGTTCCCTAGGACACCGCTAGGGCGAGTTGTCCGGGCATCACAGTCCCTCGACTTATCGTAAATCTTAACATAAAAGTGTCCTGTTTTGAAACTCCAATATTGTATTTACCAGTCCTAGCTTGTGCCTCTTTTTAAATGCCTCTAAATTTTTCCTACTTATATGAATTCTTTGAAAACTACTTACTTTCCAGTAACGCAATGTGAAGACGCATTTATACCTGAAACGCAGTTACCCCATCTTACCTTAAATTCAGTGTCGGTCTGGCCAGGTCGGCTGGTCGGCGATAGCCGCGGGATCGATGGGGGCCCATCGAGCCAATATAAAAATTATGAGGGAAAATTCAGAAAGTTATCGAAAAAAACACCTAAAATAACCCACCAATGCGCCGATGGTTTACATGCTGTATTCAAGAACGTTTAAACTAAACCTAAATTACAGAAAATTATTATTTAACCCTGCATTTACTTATGTACTTAATCAAATGTTTATAATATATTTATACGAGACATAAACGTTCGGAGTTGGCGCATGGACGAGAAGGATGAACGAGCTAATCTCTGCATGCACCGAAACGTTAGTCATCGTCGACAGAGCCTGGCAACAAATAAAATAGTCTGCCTCCTGGTGTGTCATAGGTCTCTAGTCGCTTGCTGAATAAAGTGCATTTTTAAGTATCCATCCAAAATGAATACAATGAGTGTTGCTGCTAAACGCAAAAGGAGAAAAGATAGAGAGGAAAATTTAAAGAAAGCAAATAAGATGCTGGACTGGTATGGTTCTAATTCTGCTAAACCAGTCAAGTCCCAAGACGAAACAACGTTTTCAGGTAACTAGAATTCATATATTTTTTTCTGCACGGAATATTTATCTCAATTAACAGTGAGTGCAATATCAAGAATATGTGCAGTAGTGCGGTGTATTCGTCATGTATTAGTATCAGTACTGGTGTTTAGATTTAGTTTATTCATTGTACAAGGTCTACTCCCTGCATGACCTATAATACTGTCATTTGTCAGGCGTAATATGAAACGATTCCAAGACCTCGACCTGGAGTATTTGTTAATAAAAACGATTCAATCCTAACGATTCAATCCTAAGTAAAATATATGGAAAGGCTGATGACAACCATTTTTGTTTCTCCCATTCGAATAACATGTAAGTGCCTTTTTTTTACCGTGGGTGTATATCGCATTTGTTACCATAATACTAAAGACTTTTTTTTCAGATCCAACCTCGAATGTAAATGTACAATCATCATCCTCTACCTCCCTTAATGTTATGAACTCTGATAAAAATTTAGAATTATATATTGAGTCAGAGTCCCAGAGCAGCAGTTTGTCTGAAGCAGATATTGATGATGAATGTGACCATAACACCACTACTCACGGTAAGCGAATTTCATTAGCCCAAATGTTCATGACCCCAATACATTAAAGAAAGCTTTTTTGAAACAACACCCGATTCAAGTTAGTGATGTACAGGGAATAAGACTTCCATTTGAACCAAGTAAACTTTATTGCCGTACAATATCAAGCGGTGAGAAGGTGCGAAGAATGTAGATATCACATTGTGTCCAATTAAATAATTAAACCAGATGTTCTGTTCAACTTGTATGGCTTGGGGTGGAAAATAATACAGGGAATCTGCATTTATCACTGGACATAACGTTTCATCTAAGCATGTTTATAGGTCCGTAAAAATACACGAAAACTCCCAATACCATCACAATGCTGTTACAGCGGCTCTTCAGATATGTAAAGATGGTGATGTCGGCACTCTTCTCAATACTAACTAAGCAAAATATCGTGAAAAACAGATTGAAACACGCAGATTAGTTCTTCAACTCCTTGATATCACACTTTTTATTGGTAGGCAAGGCCTAGTGTACCGGGGAAAAGAAAAAGCAGCTTATTCCTTTGATATAAAAGGAAATCATGGAAATTTCCTTGAGCTTGTTCTGCTGGTGTCTGAATACGATGTTGTTTTAAAGACTCACCTTAAACCGTGCATAGCTGATAACAAGAAAAAGAGGATGGCAGAACTTAAGAAGCAAGAAATGACTGGAAAGTTAAAGAAAAAGAAAATTAGCAGGGGATCTGTAGTAAAACATTTATGAATGAACTGATAAAAAACAATAGGATCCATGGGACGGAATATGATTTTTAAAGACTTAAATGATAGCATGATTTACAATTTAATGGTAGACAGTGCACAGGACGTGGCAGGAATGGATCAGTTAGCTATCTGTTTTCACTATGTAGTGCAAGGAAAGGCATACGAAAGACTACATGATATATCGATAGCAGAAGACTCAAGTGGCAAAGCACTTTTTAAAAAATTAAAGATAGAATTAAAGCAATCTGGAATATCTATTTCCAACATAGTGGTCTGTTCATTTGATGAAGCAGCCAACATGAAAGGCTGTTATAATGGTCTTCAGACTGAACTGAAGAAAGAAAATTCACACATTATTTATACTCATTGTATGGCTCATGTGTTAAATCTAGTGGTGGCTAATGCCACAGTAAATTGTCTCCATGCAGAGAATTTGTTCGGCTTAGCAGAAGAGACAGCCTGTTTTCTAAGAAACTCTCACAAAAGAATAGCAGTATGGGAAAAACAAACAAAAAGTCGTTACAGTGGATGTGAAAAACTATACCGTTTAAAAAGATTTCCACAACAAGGAGGTGGAGAAAACACAAGGCCCTTTCATCAATTGTTGATTTTTATATTAATTTGAACAAAAGCGATTTTGAGTGAGACTTTGAGTAAGTTAGTAAACTTTTTTGTGTATTATTAGATGTAACAAAAGGAAACTTTGATTGCAAAATGAAATTTTAGGCCCGGACTCTAATAAGTCAATGGTGCAAATTTGAAACTCTATTTACGGCCTCTATTATTTTAGACTTATTTTCAGTAACTTCACCAGTATCAAAATTTTTGCAAAGCAAAGCTATAGATTATTTATTGGCATAGAAGTTGGTGAACACATTGTTAGAGCAAATGAAGAATAAAAGAAATGAGAAGAATTTTGATGTACTGTGTGAACGGTGTAAAAAGTATGCTGAACAAGTACAAGCTAATTTTGTTCACAATGATATTCAAATAGAAACAGATTTCCCTGAAAAACGATTTGTAAAAGAAAGATAATGCCAGGAGAGCAGTCAGCTGACGAAGCTCAATCTTTCACTCCATTACAGAAGTACAAAATCTTGTATTTTGACATATTAGACTGTGTGCTCTTCGTAGCATAACTGAACGGTTTGTCCCATGCAAAGATTTATTAGAAGCTTGTACTTGGTTGGATCCAAAAAATTATGGAGAAATGTTTAAATTAGATAACCTCCCTGAGAATGTATTCAAAACAATTTCGCAGCTGTCAAAAATTAGTAGAGGTGAATTGATATTAGTGCTGAAACAGCTTGCTGGGTAGTATAATACATTTTAGAAAGGCACTAGAAAAACCATTTTACGATAAAACCGCTGACATTCAGGGTGAAAAGTCTCTTAAAAAAGGCGAAAGTGATTTTGATGGGAAAGTGGACTCTGATTCTGACTCCGAAGAAGATATAAACGTTTCAATTAAGTCACACTGCAGTGCCAGTTCCACAGGGAAATGTTCTTCGTGTTTAGCTTGTGCTTTTAATATTTACATCACTTGTCATCTCAGTCTGGACATTTTAATAATTTGTATTCAGCCTATAAATTTGTAATGACTATCCCATGTAAGCAAGTAACATGTGAACGAATTTTTTTTCAAACTCAAACTGATAAAACATAAATTAAGATCTACTTTGTGTCAGGAATTACTTTCACCTTTAATGCTCATGAATGCTGAAAGAGATTTGTTTGAAAACGTTAGTGAAATCGACATTATAGACAAAGTCGCATTATCAAGTGAAGAACTAAAAAAAATTATTAATTTGATCAATATTTAAAAAAGTTTTTTTGTTATAAGGTCCATCTAATTTGTATTTTATCATATTTGTTTGTAATTATGTAATGATTTAGTGTTTTTTATTAAGTTGATAGTAAAACAAAACGTTAATTTACAGTTTATTATTTGTATTAACTTTATTCTTTCAGTATGGTTTATTTCTAACAGTTTTTGGATTAATTTAGAGAAGAAGAATAAGTTGAAATTTTTTAAAACAAGTTATTTGGTGGGAGGATCGCTATTTATTTTTATTGGGAGAGGGAGGAGCCCTTGCTTACTCTCAACCGAGGGCCCTATGAGCCGCAAGACTGACACTGCTTACATCCAATGTATACTAGCATACTACCTGTATACTAGTATAAATAATGTATACTACCTTAAAAAAAATATATACTAGATGGGTGGAACACGGGTTGATAATGTGTGTTCTAAGTTTATGCTTATCATTTGATTTCAACTAACTTCCCAGACTGAAATTTTTCACACAAGGAAATACACTTACAAGCAAGGAACCCTATGCACAGTCAATATACAGGGTGCGGCAGACAGGACGTTCTGATTTGGCAGAAGCGTTGCTTCGCTCATAGTAGAAGTACAACAGTGGGCATGGTCTCTTTTGACTTGTTTGCGCGTGCCATTTTTAGTTATATAGTTTAGCCTTATTTCTTTGAAGAGGGCGGTGTTACAGTGACAGTAACGTCTGAGCGCTATTGTGAATTGCTTGAGAATTTTCTCCGTCCAAATGTTAACGGTTTACTCAACGATCATGATCCGGAAGATGTATGGTTTCAGTAAGATGAAGCCACGTCGCATACCTCTAGAAGGTCACTTGGAATTCTCAGAAACATGTTTCCGGGCTACCTTGTTTCTTTACGGGGTGATATCAGTTGGCCACCGCGTTCGCCGGATTTGGCCCCGTGTGATTTTTTTCTGTGGGGCTATCTCAAATCAAAAGTGTACCAACACCGACCAACAAATTTGCAAGCACTCAAGGCAGCAATTACGCAAGAAATCACGGCGATTCCTCAGATCACTGCAAAATTTCCGAAACAGACTTCAAAACTGCATCGACATTGACGGTCGCCACTTAACTTATGTACTCCTCAAAACTTAATGGATAACAATGGCATACTGTGTACTTCTCAAGTATAAAAGATTTCTTTCTCTATCTTGCTTTGTATCTTTTTTATTGACGTTCCAAATCGGTACGCTCTTTTGCCACACCCTGTATTTTTACACCCAAAGAAGCCACATGAAAGGATACTTGTGTATTTGACCTTGGTGGTGAATTTGGTGAAATATATAAATGTTCATATTTTGATGAGTTTTAGAAAAAAAACCATAAATGATGCTTTAAAACTTAAGGGACCCTACAGTCAGTGGATTCTGCAAAATATACGCCCTAAGTTTTTCTCAACCTGCACTCAATACAATATTTTGGGGACTACCTCCAATTTTCACAACAATGTGCCTTAAGTAATAATAAGCTTTAAATAATTTGAACTAAATTGTCATTTAGGGCCTCCAAATTTTTAATATGCACTAAGGTTACGATGAAGACTGATCAAACGGATTTTGGTGGTGGGGAGGAGCTATAAAAGGTTGATATCCCATAGAAACAAACTGTAAAAATCAAAACCAAATGCTTATGCTTCATAAAATGTGTCATTTCCATCAGCACCCATGCTTTCCAAAAAATGACTACTATAGAAAACATTGAGATGAACACTATCGCCAAATTTATCAAATGGCATGAGTAAAAAGAAGAGGAAATTTATTTCGAAATAACCCTGACAAACTTAACTATTTAATGCAAAGAAGTTTCTTGCTGCAATAAACTCAGAAGAATTGAAAGTACTTGAGATGATAAAACTTCAATCTTGCTGCTCAATATGTCATTACAATAAAATTTTCCAAGCTCATTACGAAATATATTAAATAAATTTCCTTCTGTATGATTTTCTTTCATGACGTGGGACAACCTTGGTGACCGATTTCAGGTCAATCCTATTTATGTTCTTCACTTTTTATAAATCATAGGCACCAATGGCAATGGCACCTTTTTAAAGCATAAGAACTCGGCTTTATTTTTCACAAGTTCTCAAACGATTTGAGCAATTTCCATGGTAAACTTAATTTTAGAGATAACCACAATAAGCATAGCAATCAAGGCATAACAAATTCATGTTTTGTAATTGTTTTTCCATAACATCGATATTTGTTAGTGAACGACATGATGAAACCATCAGATTTTTTAATATATCTTAGACTTATACCAGAAGGTGGTATTTCAAATATACCAAACGTAATAGTTCTATTTTGAACCGTTTAATGATAACACATTGAACGGAAATTTTTAATACTGTGGATTGTTGCAAAATAATGTCATGAATAGGATTTTTCCACCTTAAAACTTATTTTTTAATAAAACTAAATTTAAATAAGCTCTTGTACATTTGAAAAGCATTGAACATATATTGGATGCTATGAAAATTAAACAAACAGTTTATGCTTATTTATAAATAAGACAGAATTATCACAATTCCGTGTATAGCTATTTTGTACATAAAACATTTTGCACATATAATGTAATAAATTGAATGTTCAAAAGTAAAATTCGTTTATATAATTTATTATCTTTAGAAAAACTTTACATAATTTTTTTAATTTCTCCAAAATTTAGCTGCGGCAGTTGATACCGGAACTTGTAAGGTCATCTATGGATCTTCCGTCGCTACAGGTAAAGCCAACGAGCTTCGTACGGAGAATGTCTTTATTAAGAACTATCCAGGAGTAGTCACAACCAGTACAGCTAAGCGGGTTATCTAAAAAATATAACAAAACAAGAAGTTTAAGAAAAAGGCATTCAATTATTAAGCAGTTTCTTAATATTCATTTTAAAAAGGCTTCTTTTTTCTCATTGAAAAAAAGAAGTTGCCAAAATTTTAAAAGCAAATATGACTGAGAATTTTTTTTGTTTCCAAATAAACTTTACTTCAAAACGTAGAAATAGCAATATCTATTATATGCAATATAATTTTATCCTAATTAAACATGCTGCTCTTTCAGTATACTATGGTTCTCCAATTTCGTAAAGTTAAGCAAGGGATAAATCAAAAAATGAAAGTGGTATTAGGTCTAATTTTAAACATTTCCTGCGTTTTATAATTAAGTACGTAAAAACTTGATCTGAAATCATTTTGTGCTTTACCAAGTTATTATTTTATAATTATTTTACATAAATTATTGTTTTAATAAACTTTTGCTATACTGAAAAATAAAAAACCTAACGGAAAGAGCATTTTGAGTATATTCTTAACAAAAGCTAAGATACAACTGCGAGGTGGCAGGTAAAGGGACCTTCGAGCAGAGCTGGAACATCCAAAGCAAGTATTCGCAACTGTGTGGCATCAGTCACTGAAATCAAAACCCCAACCATAAGTATATCAGCTCAGATCGATTAAGTGGCCACCACTCTTGTCCACATCACACCAGAAACCGAAACAGGACTTAACAAGAAAGATCAATCATTCTTAAAGCATTGATTATGAAACACTTTCCAACTTCAAAGCAATTTTATTTAAACATGCCTAAAATTCCTCGGTAATATTTTAAAACTTATCACAATACTATATTAATTTATTATATTTGAAAACTTAAACCTTCATCGAAAAAAATGAACTTCATTCAAATGACGGCATTGAAATATAAATTGCCTGGTTTAAACATCTCTAAAATGCGATACATTCCTCGATAATAATTTTAGAATTATCATAATACTACGATAATTTATTATATTCGAAAACTTCCTCGGAAACAACTAAAATTCATGCAAATGACGTCATAGAAAATATAACACGCCTGGCTCCCTCTATAAAAGCAGCATTTCATTCATAAACCATTTCCCATTCATTTCATTCATCACAATACTATAATAATTTATTGTATTTAAAAATTAAGACCATGGAGCAACAAGTAATTAAACTCTATGCTTAAAACTTCATCGAAAAAAATCGTCCTTCTCTTTGTAAAATCAATGAATATTCATATCAGCTATGCAGACTCCATGAGCTAAATAATTTTGTGTTAAAGAAATACAGCAATTTTAATACAACTCATTCTACATATTTTGCTGTTTACATTTTACATAAGTGAAAAATAGGCTTCGTTATAGAAATAATCAAATCTAGATGAGCATTTAAACTCAAATATATTGTAATTGCGTTGTTTCAGTATGTAGATGCACAGAATTTAAGCAAAAATAAAGTGGTTTTAGGACGGATACAAAACACTCAATATGAATTAAAAAGAACTTTAAAAATCACGATTTTGAGACAAGATGGATGCCATATATAATTTTGAAGTGGGTCAGGTGATCTTTTCAGGTGTAATTATTATTTTAATTTTTATTTAAAAAACTACGGAATATATTTCGCTGAATTTTTTTTTTATGTATTTTATGGAACAATTTGAATATTACCTAAAATTTTCGATGCAATTTGTGAATTTTAAATCCGCTTAAAAAATATTTGAAAAATTAGGTCCCATAGGGCTCAATGCATTTCATTTTTTCAACCCGGGTTCAATCCAAGACTAATTGGGTGATATTATTCATTTATATTCCCATAGGTCTTACAGACCGTTTGAACAACATACTAAAATTTCATTTTGATTAAGGCATTTTTACGGCAGTTATCGTGGTAACGGACAGACAGACAGACAAACAGACAAACAGACAGACGGACAGAATGAACGAACAAAGTCATAACCACTTTTCAACTTTCTTGTAAAGTGTTAAAAACTGCATTGAAATGAAACTCAGGGAGAAAAAGTTAAATCTTAAAATTACTGGAAAAATAAAAGAATGGTGAGAAATTAGAAGGTTAAAGAAAAAGACAAACACTTGTAAAATGAGAAGGATAGTAAAATATCGAAAATAGTAATTAAATAAGAGTAAAATATAATTAAAACATAGGAGCCATAAAAATGTGGATAACCATATGCAATAACCACGGTAATAACAAGTTCTATAACAAAATGACGGAAACAATCTATTTTGGGTGTCAAATAAGCTAACATCAATAAAAAATAATATTGGAAAATACCAGTCAATAACTGAAGAGACAGCAATAATTAGGAAAGAACAAGAGTACTCCATTGCCACTTCATCAACTACATTCAAATAACATACGATCAAACTACTTTCAAAGTATTAATGCATGATACTGGAATGATACTGGAGACAAAAATTTAAGGAAGTAACCAGTTCCAGAGACTATATGAGCTAACTTCAAATACAATCAATCAAATTGCTTTAAAAATAACAGTAAATAAGACAAATATGTAACAAAAATTAAGGAAGCAACCGGCTTCGAAAGCTGTATAAGCTAACTTCATATAATTGAATTTTAATAACATTGTGTGTGTGTGTGTGTGTGTGTGTGTGTGGATCAAATTATTACAAAAAATCTAATGTGGACAGCGCATGACTTTCCTCATATAATGCAATGAATTTACTACTTTTACAGTAAAAAAATAATGTATAACATCCACGGTACTGTGTTTCTACGTTGAATTGTACATTTGGCTACTTTCCGGATGACAACATGTACAAGGCCCACTCAATAAGTCTCCTGTCTAACTAAGATAAACAATTTTTTTTTAGAAATTCGACTTTATTCATCAGCATACTCTCCTTCAAGAGTGATTTCATTCCAACGCTCCTCTAACTTTTCGATGCATTTTTGTAGAACGATTTGTCTTTGCTCTCAAAATAGGCCTCAGTTTCGGCAATCACTTCTTCATTTGAGCCAAATTTCTTTCCATGGAGCATCTTTTTGATGTCTACAAAACGCCAGTAGTCGCTGGGGTCCAGATCTGGAGAGTACGGTGGGTGAGGAAGCAATTCGAAGCTTAATTCATATAATTTAACCATCGTTTTCATCGACTTGTGACACGGGGCATTATCTTGGTGGAACAGCACTTTTTCTTCTGCATGTGAGGCCGTTTTTTCTTGATTTCTACACTCAGTCGATCCAATAATGCCATGTAATTAATATTCGCTATTGATAGTTTTACCTTTCTCAAGATAGTCGATGAACAAAATACCATGCGCGTCCCAAAATACGGATGCCATAACCTTGTCAGCTGACCTTTGGGTTTTTGGTCGCTTTGGACGACTTTCACCGGCTGCTGTTCACTCAGCTGACGATCTTTTTTACTCAGGTGTGTAGTAATGGATCCATGTTTCATATCGATGACATATTGTCACATACCGATGCAAGAAATCCTTCTTATCTCGCTTGAACAGCTCCAAACAGCGCTCTGAATCGTCGAAGCGTTGTTCTTTTTGATCCGGTGTGAGCAAACGCGGCACCCACTTCGAAAGCAACTTACGCATACTCAAATTTTCGTGTAAAATTGTAAATACACTACCTTCTGATATCTTTAAGGTGTCAGCTATCTCACGCAACTTCACTTTACGGTCTTTCAAAACTATTTTGTGGACTTTTTTATGTTTTCCGGAACAACTGCCAATTTTGGGTGACCAGAGCGTTCAGCATCATCGGTGTTTGTACGATCGCGTTTAAATTCAGCATACCAGTCAATAATAGTTGATTTCTCTGGTGCAGAGTCTCCGTAACGCTTATCAAGCCACTGTTTGGCTTCAACAGTATTTTTCCCCATCAAAAAACAATGTTTAATCAACATACGAAATTCTTTTTTATTCATTGTTTTGAAAATTACATAACTGTGGTCACTAAAACCACTGTAACCTATAAACTAATTGTCAGAATGTCATGAAATTTTGACACGTGTCGTTTGAAGGTTAGTACTATCCAGAAATCATATGGGTCTGTCAACAGTGCTGCCATATATGTGTCAGACCGCAGACTTATTGAGGGAAGTAAGTTGTTAAAACAATTTCTCAAAGTACCCAATTAACTTATATTTCGTGCAACTCTAAATAAACAATTATCAATATTGATAGCATCCTCAATAAGCGATATAGTCCATATATTAAAATATTTTAATAACGAATTCATCAATTAGGCTCACTTTCATTAATTTGGCGTCATTTTTGCAATTTTGACGATATTTTTGTCAATCTGGGATGAAATATAGCCAAGTTAACGATACTTTGCTAAATTATTCCTCAAGTTCGCCAAATACATCACCAAGTGTTACAGACAAACGGAGAGAAGAGCATTTCTTATGTACTAGAAGGTATGCGACGTCATATGACGGAAATTTGAATATGCGAAACATTACGTCGCATTTGACGTCATATTTATCAATTTGATGACATTTTTGTCACTTTGGCAACGTTTAAAACAGTCGCCAAGTTGGCGACGTCACGCTAAATTTCTCGCCAGGCGTTACGGACGGACGGACGGAGAAATGGCTTATTCTTATAGTCTACTCTTATATTCTTTCCATGATATTGAATTTCCGGCTGAGGTACTATAGAAGACCTGACTGGCAACCCCACTGCCCCTGGTCATCATTGGTCAAGGCATCTGTAGCATTTTAAACTGTGGGCAGTAGCTGAGCCGGGATGGGTCTTCTCCCCACACCTGTCACATCCAATTAGCGGTTATGAATGATGCCTCTGTCCGAGATGGGTGGGTCTTTTTAAAGCAGGGTGTGATTTGTACTTAAATTTATGTCAACTAAAGAAGGGAGCATCTACTCATTTTATTCCGCGAAAAGAGTTTTTTTCGACAATACAAATTTAGAGGATAATAAATAAATAAAGATTAGGTACATCTTTTCAAACAAAGGGAACATTCTCTTATTTCACATTGCAAATAAAGGATAATACAGAATAATTGAATAATTTAAATTTTAATGTATTTATTTAGGGAAAATTATATTTTTATAGCATTGCTGAAATCAGGACATAGTTCTAATGAAAGAATATTTCTAAACACATTAGCTTTTTTCAAACGAAGGGTACTCTTTTCACTTACTTCATATTGAAAATTTTGGACAATACAGGATAACTGAATAATTTTAATTTTAATGTATTTTTTGAGAAGAAAATCATGTTTTTATAGCATTGCTAAAATCAGGACAAGCGTTGGTTCAAGGGCTTTCGGCCCAGACCGCTCGATCTACCCGAAAGTGTTGAAGGTGAAAATTAGGCTTCGTTGTAGAAACAATCGAAGTTTGATGATCATTTAAACTCAAATATATTGTACTTGCGTTGTTGCAGAATGTAGATGTATTTGTATGTATTTGATGTATGCAGAATGTAGTTGTATTAGAATTGCTGTATTTTTTCAACGCAAAAGTATTTAGATCATGGAGTCTGCATAGCGATATGAATGAAATTGATTTATATAAATATTCATTGATTTTATATAAAGAAGGACGATTTTTTTCGAAGAAGTTTTAAGCATAGAGTTTAATTACTTGCAGTTCCATGGTCATAATATTTAAATAAAATAATTATTATAGTATTGTGATGAATGAAATGAATGGGAAAATGTTATGAATGAAATGCTGTTTTTATAGAGAGATCCAGGCGTGTTATTTTTTCTATGACGTCATTTGAATGAATTTCAGTCGTTTTCGATGAAGTTTTCAAATATAATAAATTATCGTAGTATTATGATAGTTTTAAAAATATTACCGAGGAATTGCATTTTAGAGATGTTTAAACCAGGCAATTTATATTTCAATGCCGTCATTTGAATGTTCTTTTTTTCCGATGAAGATTTAAGTTTTCAAATATAATAAATTAATGTAGTATTGTGATAAGTTTTGAAATATTACTTAGGAATGTATTGCATTTTAGAGATGTTTAAATAAAATTGCATTGGAGTTGGAAAGTGTTTCATAATCAATGCTTTAAGCATGATTGATCTTTTTTGTTTTTTTTTTATTTTAAAGTGTCCGTAAGCATAACTTGTAATGCCGTCTTCATGTAAGATGTAAATATCTTTTGTCATCAATAGGAGACAAAGCCACCTTGTTCTGGCATACAGTGAATAGTTTATGATGGCTGCTATCAATTTTAATCTATTCTTCCATGATAGGTCTAACATTCAACAGGCACTGTCTATAATCACTGTGCGTAATTTTCCGGGCAACCACATGCGTAGAAACAGCTTTAGCTCTTTTCTTTTCTCCAGCAGATGATAGAATAGAGTACATCTTAGGTCTAAGTCCTATAAACTCTTGAATGTGGATTGAATTCAGTTCATCTTTAAAGTATCCAATACGTTTTTTATTCCCTTTACTAAAAAGAGGACGGTCTTTGGGGTAGTCACAAAAATCATACAGCTGCTTATGCTGTCTCATATCTTCATAGATATCAGCAGTTTGAATTTCACAAGCCAATGAATCAGTATCGGTAAAGAGAAGTGAAGCTTTTTCACCATATTGGCATTCCTTCCGAGAGGTTGGTGGTAGGGGAAGGAGGGTACGGTCTCTGTGGATGCCTCCCCCACTGGGTTCCGGTCTAAATTGGGTGGCACATCCCGGCCGTCCAAACAGTTACCTTACACCTTTCTGGTAGGTCGGACGGTCTGGGTCTCAACAACCATATTGGCTTTTAATATGCTTATAATGGAACTCGTACATGAGTAGCTTGGACAGCCAGATAGTAAAGCCAACGTATATAGGCCAATTTATTAAAATGCAACTCCTCACACGCTCGATACCCACCAGATCTTTGCTAAAAATCCTGCTAGCTCTATAAGCTGGGGATGCCACCATTTTCAGGGCTCGCTTTGAAGAATTCACTAACTCAACATTCACTCGATTTCGAAGATTTTCCATGGTTTTTCCAAACACAGCATGCAATTTGAAGAAATCTTTCTCAAAATTTGTCTTCGCAAATTTTCTCTTTTCTGTATTAAATTGGATGTATCTCTAACCAGGGCTTCTGATTAAATTGAATAAAGATTTAAAAAAAAAACACTTTTAAAAAATATTAAGCGTGAAGTATTTTTCATATAGCATACATCTAATCTATATAAATAAAATTGGAAATCTGTCTGTCTGGCTATTTGTCTCATCATCACAGGAGAACGGCTGAACCGAATTTCATGAAATTTTGTGAGTAGTCTTGGAATAGCTCCACTTAAAATTTAGTTCATGTTTCAAGTTTCTAGGATCAATAATTGTTTAGATGTAATCAATAATTGTAAAAATGTACAGGTAAACCTTCCATAGACATAGCATTATACAGACGATATTTCTTCCCGTAATTTTATTTGAAGAAAGTGATAGCATGTCGCTTAGCAACGGATTTAAATCCAATTTGTTTATGCAGCAGACGATTTTTGTTGAGTCTTCTCCGATTTAAATACTAAAGAAATGTATATAAAATAAATGCTATCGATATTGCACTTTTGACTGGATTATATCAATTACTGTCTTCCGGTTTAAACATTATTATTATTGATATTTTCAATTTATTACGTAACTGTTTTATTTTGACAAAAATTGTTGAAACTCATATATTGCACATAGTACGGGTAATCTCCGGCAAATCTCCTGCCAAAATAAAACAGAGGACATAGTAAATTGAAAATAGTAATAAACTCTGCAACACACGAATTTCTAAAATCTTTGTCAGAATAACACTAATCCCCGAATCCAATAATCGCGGAAAGCAAAAACAATGGTTTATAACGCCCCCCCCCCACACACACACAAGCACAAACACACAAATAAACGGATTTTCAATCACACACACACAGAGAGAGAGAGAGAGAGAGAGAGAGACGTTACTTAAAAAAATGTTTTTTTTCGTTTCTATAGATTACCATTCATTGCATGGAAAGCAAAAACGATGGCCTATAACGCACGCGCGCACACACACACACACACACACACAGACGCCGCCCCCACACACAAACACACAAATAAACAGATTTTCAATTTATGCGCTCGCCTCCCCACACAAACGCACACAAACACAAACGCACACAAATACAAACGTGCTCACACTCACACACACAAACGCACACAAACACAAACAAGTACAAACGCGCTCACACACACACAGAGAGAAAGAGAGAGAGACGTTACTTTAAAAAATGTTTTTCTCGTTTCTATAGATTACCATTCATTGCATGGAAAGCAAAAACAATGGCCTATAACGCGCGCGCGCACCGCCCCTCCCCCCCCCACACACACAAACACATAAATAAACAGATTTTCAATTTATGCGCGCGCGCCCCCCTCCCCCCCCCCCCCACACACAAACGCAAACACACAAATAAACAGATTTTCAATTTATGCGCACGCCCCCTCCCCCCACACAAACACGTTTCTATAGATTATTCATTGAATGGAAAGCAAAAACGATGTCCTATAACGTCCAAATGAAATTAGTGAATACCCCCTTTATGTCAGCTGAACTACTTAATTTTAATACATGACTCTTCCCTCAGACATTGTCCAGCTCTACCACTTAAAACCACAGCAGCCCATTCAATTCGCTCTGTCTTTCCATGTCATAGAAAAACTTAACAAACATTTAGAAGAAATCACTCCCACCTAATCTTCGACCCTTCCTTTCCACATTGTTCAACTAGCCACTTGGATCCTTATTCTCATTTGAGCCCCCAAGTCGCAATGTCATAGGTCACGTCTAGCCGCTCCCAGAAATGGCCCCCAGATTTGGCATGAAATCAGGTAGATTTGGCATGAAATCAGGTCTCTTACAGTACCTGAGCCGAATTTCCATCCATTAGTCGTCATTTTTATCAATTTGATGATATTTTTGTTAACTTGGTAACATTTAAAAAAGTCTCCAAGTTGGCGACATTCCGCCAAAATCTCGCCAAGCGTTATGGGGGGAGAAATAAATTATTCTTATAGCAGATAAATGACTATTGGCGTCCAGATACAAAAGTATTAGACAAAGTACCTTTTCTCATGAATGGAACAAGCTAGATCCACGAGAATGATGTTACCAAATTTATCGCACGATATTACTTATGAAAAGTGAACATATCTCACAATAGTTAATATTTTTATTTTATTTTATATGATTTTTTGATATTTTTTTTTCTTGAAAAATGGGAAATATCTCTAGAAAGGTTCATGCTAGCGTTCTAAATGGTATGTCAATCGTTTTCTAGTAAAAAATTACATAGAAAAAGACTATTTACGTAACTTCATTAATGATTTTGATTTTTTGATAATTATTTTCAAAATTTTACTTGAAAATTTAGGGGAGTTCTAAATATTTGATTTTGTGTAGGAATAACAGGCTTCCAGTATTCACGGATTGTAAGTTTTGTACCAAATTTCATTCGAATCGCTCCATTTGTTCGTGAGATATCGTCTCCACACACACACCCACACAATCTCAAAAACGTTTGATTTTTGTTCAGGGATGCTTGAAACGTACTCTCGCGTCGGAAACACGAATTCGAATTTCCGACCCCATGACAATACTTCCCTTATATACTATACTATATATTAAGAAAGTAAAAATACCAATCGATGAAACTGGAAATAATTTCAATCTTACAAAAAGAAAAAAGTAACCGGTGTTGAAGGCTATATGAACTAATTTTATCAATTAAATGACATTCGATCAAACACTGTAAAATTACACGTGAATAAAGTGGATGGAATAGAGAAGAACATAAAAAACCAATCAACCGGTTTCGGAAGTTATGTAGGCTAACTTCATCAATTAAATAACATTCGATCAAACACCTTAAAATTACATGTGAATGAGCTGGTATAGAGAAGAGCATAAGAAAAGCCAAGTAACCGGTTTCAGAAGTTATATATAGGCTAACTTCGTCATTTAAATACCATTCTATCAGGCGTGAATGAGCTAGAATAGAGAAGAACATAAAAAAACCAAGTAACTCGTTTCAGAAGTTATATATGCTAACTTTATCAGTTAAATGACATTCGATCAAACATGAATGAGTTAGAATAGAGAAGATAAAAAAAAATCAAGTAATATGTTTCAGAAGTCATATAGGCTAACTTCATCGATTAAATGCCATTCGATTAAACACTGCAAAATTACACTGGAATGTGCTCGAATCGAGAAGAACATAAAATAAAAAAGTAACCGGTTTGACAAGTTATATAGGCTAACTTTATCAATCGAACTACTACAAAAATACCAATGAATGAGAGTTGATTAAAGAAGAATATAACACATTATATGTTCAGTGGCAGTGGCACAGCGAGGGGAAAAAGATAAATTTGCCCCCAGTCTAAAACATGGGACAATAGAATATGCTGGAATAATTTCATACGTTAATAAATCGTGCATCATCATCTTTATTTTAGCATTTTCTCATTTACATTTTAAATGCTTAATCTTCATTTTAAAATGTAAATTTAAAGTTTATTTTAGCATAAAAATTATTTATAAAATAAGAATAATTAATTTTTCATTTTTAAAGTACTGAATATGTGTTTATTTTTAACATGACTTTGAAAAAAATGCTTTTTCTCCAGTTCAAATTGAAAAATACGGGAGCACTAAAGAGCACAAAATGCAATTTTTAATCCAAACACCAAATTGAAACAAATGTGCCTGAATGCAAATTAAGTTATAGACAAAACCTCTCCAACGGAATACGTATGTTATGCAAAATGGATTCTAAACGTAATCATCCCTCCATTTCTTTTGATAGCCAGTAACGAGTGGTCCTTTTTGACATCATTCAATTGCTGGATGATGTACAAGTTAGTAAGTATTTCGAACAACTGAGAAGATCTTTATCGAAACGCTATCATAATTAAATGTACCATATTAGGGTAAAAAATTATATCTATCAATAACTTTTGGGGTTTTGTAGTTACAAACCCTATTAACAAGCTGCTTGCTCCCGCACCTCTTTTATTAACACTTTACAACATAGTTGAAAAATGTTTATGACATTGTTCATTCTGTCTGTCTGTCTGTCTGTCTGTCTGTCTGTCCGTTAGCACGATAACTGCCGTAAAAATGACCTTATCAAAATGTAATTTCAGTATGTTTTTCAAACGGTCTGTGGGACCTATGGGAATATAAATAAATAATATCACCCAATTAGTTTTTTATTGAACCCGGGTTGAAAAAATGAAATACATTGAACCCTATGAGACCTAATTTTTCAAACATTTTTTAAGAAAATTTAAAATTCACAAATTGCTTCGAAAGTTTTAAGAAATATTCAAATTATCCCATAAAATATATAAAAAAAATTCAGCAAAATAAATTCAGTAGTTTTTTAAATAAAAATTAAAATAATAATCCATCAGAAAGAAAAAAGAGATATATTATGTAATAAATATCTTTCCAAGAGTTTAATTACTTTGTATATGAGAGAGGCTTCACATATTAAAATAAATTTGGTAGATAACAATTTTTCAAATTCTTTTTAATTTTATATAACTCTTCATGATATACTTATTTGATGGCATTTTTAATGCACTTTCCTACGTCCTAGAGAGTTAAAATTTGGTACACAGTTTAAATTTGTTGAAAATTTGATTCAAAAAAAATTTGGTGGATCTTTAAATATAGATCCTACATTTTTTTCGAAATGGCCTGCAAATAATCCCCGTTCACTTCTATAAATCATTGTTGTTAAAAATTCTGATATGGGCAGCACATGCAGACTCATATTCACGTTCTCTTTATTTCTTCAATAATAATTTGAATTTATCTGCACAAAATAACAGCCATAAGTATTTTAAATAACATTGAATTTGCACGTTAAACTTGAATTTGGTTCTCATTTGATAGCTGGCCTTATTGTCAAAGGTGACGTAGCGAAAACGCGAAAAAACTAGAATATCTCAAGAACGGCTAGTTCTAGAGTAATGGGGTTAGTCTTATTCTTTTTTTGTTGTCAAAAATCACGTATAAAATAGGAATTTAATTAATATAATTGAACACACGTAGTCTTTCATTTTTATGTTTAACGATTTTTGCGGGCCATTTCGCAAAAATAGCCCGTTCCTTTTTCCCGAATCGTACTAGAATAACCTACAAATGATTTATATACCAAATTTTGTTAAATTTGGTATATAAATCACTTGTAGATTATTGAAATATTATACACCAAATTTTGTTAAATTTGGTCCATTAGTTTTTAGCTAGAGTGGATAAAGACAATTTCGGCCGGCCATTTCGCAAAGAAGGCAGATTCTTTTATTACGAATCGTACTATAATCTAATGAACATCAGGGTTTCCCACAAAAAACATACCTACCAAATTTTATGACATTCGGTCTATCAGTTTTTCAGTTAGTTCCAATCCCGCATCTGTAGTCCAGCAGCACACAGCCATCACACGTGGTGTGACAGTCTGAGAAGCAAACTCATGGGACAGTCGATCTTCCCAAGTTGTATTGCAAACTAATCTATCGGCTCGCTTGTACGCAACATTACTCTGCAACCGATTGTTTTGCTTCTGCTGCCAAGCCGTCCAGGTTGCTTTTACCAACAAGATATCGCTCGAGCACATACAGCACGACTTTCATAAAAATTTCTTCAAAGATTTAGTACCTTCCCATAGTCATCCAGTTCTCCAGACCTATTACCAATAGGACGCATCTTAGACATGCTGCGATGGCAATCGCAGTCATCTCAGAATACCACTAAACTGGCTGACCAGTTGCAACATTTGTGGCAGAATCTTTCGCAGAGAGACATAAGCAACTTAATTGACTCTACACCACACCGAATATCGTCCTGTATAGCTGCTATTGGAATATTTACCACTTGCTAAACTGTCAGCTTCTTGTTGCTAACATTTCTTAATAAAACGTGTTTTGTTTTGTTTTTTTATTTCCAAATTCTAATCATTTGCCTCCTGAAACGATACATACATGTCGAATTTCGAGGTTGTAGCTCAATTTCTTATAGGTGCATACATTTTTATTTCCTACAACAGAGTAAATTTTACTAAACCAGAAATTTAAAATAAATAAAATTTGTGATGATAATTATAAATTAGTACATTTCATTGAATTCAAATTAGTCATTAATGTTATTAACTCTGTATCAACTACCACTTGAAATAATCCATGAAAATATTTAAAGAAAATTGTTATTAATCATCTGTATCCGTAAAATGAAAAATAATAAAATAACAATAAAACTTGTAAAATAATAAAAATAATAAAATTTAAAATATGGTTCATAAATATCTAATATGTTGAAAGATATTTTCTCTAAAAATGTGTAACTTTAGCCAATTTGTAGCAAGGACGTGCAACCTCTCATTATAGTGTTAATGACACATTCTTTATTCAATTCTCCTGTGTTTCCAATTTATTGTAGAAAAATATTTTCATCTATCCCTATTCATTCTATTTACCCTATCTGAATTACGGCTGTCTATTTCCACCACTTACTACCTGGGTTGAGTTTCAGTGGAAGTCCCTTGAACTCTGAGTCACTCCTCTAGAATCCATGGTCTACTTTGTATCCTTCCTCTCTTTCTCTTGAACACATCTCACTTTCTGTCACTGAACCTCCTATATTCAGAGCTTGCACATGGCTCATGGCCATATTGCACGTGGTTCCCAATAATTATTTGATTTCTTAAGAATCTTTCAATCTTATTCCTCTGTATTTGCTTGTAGACTAGGCTTATGGTGTTCATAGTACCGAACTACCGCCATAATCCGAAATAAGCATTTGTTTTAATTAATTTTGATTGGATGCTCAGTCTAGAGAAATAATCTTATCTGAATTAACCTCCAATTTAAGCCTATTGCTGTTCCTTTCTTTTTTCGGCATGATGCAGAATCTTATTGTTTTTCGTTTTTTCTTTGATTGCTTGGCATTGGTTATTAATTTATTGTTAATATATATATATATCCCTCCCGTCAGCTCTGAAAAAGGCTATGCCCCCCTCTCCCCAGAAAGGGGGACATAGCCCCCAGAGTCAGTTTGCATTGTCTCACTACGGATTTCCACTTCCATTTCTAAAGCACTTTCGATTTTCCCAAAAATGTGTATAACTGGTGAAATAAGTATGCTAAAGAGTATAAAACTGCCCAATAGTTCCGGCGAAAATGAAATGTACACACCCATGAAGTCATTCATAAATTTCTTGTTATAAAATGAGTAGACGTTTCATAAGTACTTTGTACCAGAAACAAGTTGACAAGAAGTTCTCAATCTATTTCGTTTTTTTTTCCTTCCTATATGATATCTGGAATTGACTGGGATGAAATTATTTGCATCAAGATCGAAGCCTGGAAGGCTCTAATTTCTATTATTTTCTTACAAACTTGAAACTAAGTATTTTGTATTAAAAATCCATCGCTAAACTCAATAACGCTGAACACTCTAACATTTCACACAATTAAAAATATAAATAAAGGTATACATTTTTAAACTATGCCACCAGTGTAACCACCCCTGACTGACTTCGTTGAGCCCTATAGAAGAGGTTCGCAAAATTGCGTTTTCTTGCAAGTTCATGAGAAGTTCTCCAGAAAACTTGCGTTGCAAATTTTTATGCTGCCTGTGCGGTTATCGTCTTTTCGGTGCTGAAGAGCCCTAATACATGCGAAACCGATCCACTAGTCCAGGTCACTACATTGGGAGGGGGATCTCAAACTTTTGATCCATTTTTCTATGAAGTATGGTGAACTGCTACAATTGCAATAATATAATTATTTTAAGCAAAGAAAACGAGTAATATACGCATTAAAATTCTTTAGAACATTCCCAGTTATTTGAACAATTAACATTTCTCAGTAACGTAGGTATAAAGTATTCACATTTATATTAATCCGACATTTCTGTTCCCGACATAGAAATAATGACTAACTCTCACATTGGCAATCTCACCATAAAAACGATCTCAAATTGAAATGGCATTATTGGGTTTAAATTTTTAATATTAATTATCTGTATAAAGTTCGCCAAGATTGTCAAAATACTTTGGCATTCAGAAGTTGGATATTTTTATCTAAAAACTGTGTGCTTTCGAGGATCCATTCTAAAATGCAGTACGAAAAATCATGTTAACCATAAACCAAATAGTGTTGTTCCATTAAGTGTTCAAACAATTTTAATCCATTACTTATTTTTTGTCCCGCATTGAAACGGGATTATTGGTCAAGAACGAAAAGGGAAGAGGGTGGTGTCAACTGCAGAGCAAAGGCCCCCAAGGCGCCTATACTTTGGCCTGTTTTAGGCACCCTGGTGGAGAGAATGTGCTGGGTTCATGTTCTTCTGATCAATAAAGGGGGAGTCAATGGGGGCCTGATGGAGTGAGATGAGATTTCAAGCTTTGGTAAGCAGAAAAGTGCCAAACTGCTTTAGCCTTTACAACAGAGACTATCTTACTTAGTTGCAGCTTCGATTTTGTTCTTTTCTAGCTTGCCAAATTTGTTACTTGGAGCACAATTATAATATACGGAATTTGCTTTTTCTAAATCTAAACAAATCAATTTTTTGGATTCTGCGTCTACTTTGTTTCTTTTCATTCTTCATATTTTCTAAAACAAAAGATTTGACTTCGGGTTTGTTTTTGTTTTTTTTTAATGAATCTCCCCTTTTATCACACACATTGTTCGTCTGAAGCAAAGTGAGAGGGACTCGCGTCATTTTTTCATACATTAATATTTCAAAGCCTTTTGTTGATGTTATAAATTGAAGCATGTAAATCTATAATTAATATCCTTCTAAGGCTAAAGTATTATAATATTCCAATGTTTCACGTTTTCATTGTTAAGCTACTTTGAGCGTCTAATTGAGTCGTCCAGGTGTCTTTCATGCGCGGCACCTATAGAGTCTGCTCAGATACACTCATTTTGCGTCTATGAGTTCTCATAAAAAAAGCTTTTAATTGAAATCACTATGCATAAATATGTAGCATTCTGCTATCTAAGGCTACCTAAATAGCATTTTTTACGTAGCCTAAAATATTTAAAAGCACACATTAAAGCATTTACATTTCTGATACATTATGTCATATAAATTTAAAATGGATGCTTTGTATTTTTAATTTTCAACTCCATGAATTTATAATTTTTATTACTAAAAGATGAACCCATGAAATATGGCATTTCAAAATTATTGCCTAATATAAAATGCAATCTTTCCACAATTTTTTTTTAATAATGCAGACAGTTACATCTTTGAAATGCCCTCCCGAGTGCATATAGCGCAAAGGAATATTGGTTTCGAGATCCAGGGGTCGAGGATTCGTGTTCTTCCCTGAAAATGACCTCAGACGAAAGATGTTGCTAAACCTGACGTATGAAATAAGTGCGATTTTGTAAATAAAAATGTGGAATCATTAAAGTTTTCGCTCACATTAGAAAAGGGAGTGTATGAGTGACCCCCTCAGAGCCCGGGTAGATCAGTCGCCAGAGAACCCCCCAGAAGTTGGAGATTACAGTCCTTGCTGGGTTTCACACATCTTACCTAATACAACCGACCGTTTAAAAATATATATTATAAAATAATAACTTAAAATAAAAAATTGTACATTAATATGGAATAAATAAAATAACTAATTTGAACAAATATGCAGGTACAGTAACGAGCGTTTTCATGACGTCACGGAAATAGTTTCCATTTCCCACATGCAGACAGTTTTTCAAAATCATGCAAGATTATTTTAAGATAATGGCAGAAAACTATTTTTTTACGTACGTGCACTTGAATCTTTTTGAAAAGCACTGGAACTATCATTTACATTTGCGCTACATGCCACGAATATTTATGCTAAAATTTATTTCATAAATTTTCTTTTAGTAGATATTCTCTAGAAAAACATGAAATTGTAAAACTTACAGGACACGTCAAGGAATCCTCCTCTCTGACCAATTCTTGTGACCAGGTTTCCAAAAGAATCATAAGGCAGAGACGTCAAACGGTTTTGAGATAGATATACACCCTGTGGCTCGGCTCCCTGGAATGCTGTACTTGACACACTTGAAATTTGGTTTGCTTGCAAATTGATCTAAAAATAAGTCTTAATATCAGATAAGATAAAATCCATGTATATACAGGGTGTCCCAAAAACATTGACCTCGATTTATATTCCTTAAATATTGATCTGGGACATATATAATAAATTACAAAATTGCGTAAAAAAGGCACAGAATTTTATGGAATCGATTAAAATTTTCAAGGGAATTAAATTTTAAGAAATACAAAATGTAAATTTTTATACGGCCTTCGTACAAAAGCATTTTCAATGAGTAAAATGTGCCCCATACACTAATAAGGTGGTGTACAAAATTTCAGCATTTTATCATAAAACGTCCTAGAGATATGAAAAGACAAAAATGCTGACCTAAACCGCTTTTCGATGCATCGACATGGATTCTCAGAGAGAAAAAATCATGTCGGCAGTTCGCGTTTCAGGGGTCATACACAAATTACGAAAGAAAACAATGATTGCACACATAAATAATAATTTTGCTATTTATTGGTACAAAAGTATCTACACTGTGTAGAAATAATAACTTTACACAAAGATTACAAAGCTTGTTCAAAATGGTTTTCATCCATGCCAAAGATCCATTAAGGATAAGAGACAGATATTATTTGCCTATGATGCATTTCTGCGTTACGTCATTTGCACTCTTGCTGTAAACATCTACATTTTAATTTGTGATTAATCCCTCACCAACTTTGTTTAAACATATCTCTGAGACTTTTTATGATAAAATGCTGAAATTTTGTGCATTACCTTATTACTGTATGGGGCACATTTTACTCATTGTAAATGTTTTTGTACGGGGGGCCGTATAAAAATTTAAATTTAGTATTTCTGCAAATTTAATTCCCTTGAAAATTTTTATCGATTTCATGAAATTATGTACATTTTTACGCAACTTTGTAATTTATTATATATGTCTAAGATCAATATTTAAGGAATAAAAGCCGAGGTCAATGTTTTGGGGACACTCTGTATAATAATAAAAAATATGTCTGTCTGTTTATTTGTTTGCCTGTTTTGTCTGTAGCGGAAAATCTAAGCGACGTACGATTTTGGAATTTGGTACAAATATACCCTGGTTTCCGAGAAGATACACCTCATCAAGATTTTTTTAATTCAAATTAGTTTTCTAGCTATTTAATGTTGAAGCGCCATTTTAAGCCATTTTGGCACAAATCAGTTTCTTAGCGATCGAAAATATCATTGCCGAGTTTCTATCTTAACACCATCAAAAATATCAAAGAATTCTCTTTTAATATAACTTTAAACGGAATATAATAATATTAATAGATGAATTTTCGTGAATTTAAAGAAATATATGTACTTTTCGTGTTTTGAAGATGTAATCGATTTTAAAATTCCGATATAGAAAAAGTAACTGGCAATCCAATCCGTAATTTAATAGGAGCTAAATGGAATATTTAGCTTCTAAACAAAATTATGTTCCTTGGGTCACTTGCATTTTCAGAACTCGGCAGGAGACTTAAAGTCCCAATACAAGAAGTTTAATCCATAAATTGACACTTCAAGTTCTGCCCGTGCAACTTTCAATTTACACGATGCGATTTATTGAACGAGCTGTTTTTCTGAATTCCCACAAGCTTAGTCTATTTACATTGTTCAACTTCTTGAATTCTAATTTTGAGATCTTCCCGTAAAATTTGAGAGAAATTAAGTCCCTATACGTAGAGTCTCAGGAAGGAAGAAAGTAAGGAAAAAATTTATAATTATTTTCACTAAACTCACATTAATTAAATGTCAAATACATTTGCAAAGCAGTCAATTAAAAATGTATAAATAAAGTAGTCAACGATGCAATTCATGCACGAATAGCACAAGGTCTGTGAAAAAATATGATAAGGGGTAAAATATGAAAAGGGATCGTTCTGATTGGTCAGTTACAGTCAAGAAGTTGTACGATCTTTGCAGTTGCAAAGGTTCGTAAAAGCAGTTGTAAGCAAAAAGTTTGCCGCTCAACTTCCATTTCATATGTTTTGCAAATTCACACAAAAAGTTGACGGTTCAATTTATCGATTCAACTTACTGCATCGTGTACAGGGGCCTTTACTATTTTGTGACTTTACTAGTATTATCGGAATTATGTATTGAAACACAAACTGGATGATAAAAGACTAATGTGATATGCCTACTGATTTTTTTGGATTGCAAATAGAAACAGCAGTAATGCGCATACTTGCGTAATATGCGTTCAAATATCGGTCGATGTGCCCAGTGACGATCCCAAGGCGTATTACGCAGCCACGCAGTGGACAAAAACATATATAACCTCTTATATATGTTGCCGCACGTGTGCTCCTGCAGCTGGCGACTACGCCTTTTGAAAATCTAAATGAATTAATTCAATTAATCCCTTCTTTCAATTCCTGGTTCTTTTTCTGCGAAGTCGAGAGCTACTGCAAAAAAAAGCTATTTCAGTTAAACGCGTTTGAAAAAGAGTAGCAGTCGTAACGTAGCCGTGTGTGCGTCCTCACAGCGGGTTTTTTTATTAAAAGCTGGCGTGTTCTTAAAGCGTTCTTTGGTTTTTGGAATTCTCTCTGAGCTCCTGTGTAAATTTAATCAAAGGTTTCCGTCTAAAATCTTCAGATACATTTTATAGAGTTAAACAAATAAAGTTTATGTAGGAATACACATCGTAAAAAGCATAATCGTTTTAAGTATTTTTAGCAATTAAATACGCTACATAAATTTACAATTAAAGTACAGAGATTGTCGAAAAATAATTGCATTATTAAAACGCCATTAAAAAACTGTATGTGTTTTACTTTTTTAATATATTTAATAGTATAGATGTTGAGATACGTACTGAATAGCAGGACAAGATATGACCACAGAAAGATATATTAATAAATATATTTAAAACGAAAAATTGAGCAAATATTTAGAATGTATGATAAACGTTGGGTTTAACAAAAGAGAAAATGAACTATACAAATCACTAACAATAATATAAAAATGTTTATACAACTTCGTTTTCCTGGTGCTCAGAGGAATCAGATCGAAATAACTTTCAGGAGACATGAATTTAAGATCGAGTTGTGAGGCAAGAATGAGGCACAATCTTGAGGAACAAAAATCTGATCACATGATTTTCCCTACATAATGCAAGTACTTTACTTCTTTAAATGCAAAATAATTATGGATAAGATCCACGGCACAATGTTTCTAACGTTGAAAAGTATAATTTGGCACTTATCTGGATGGCAACATGTAAAATTATTTTCAAGTACCAAATTAACCTATATTACTAACTAACTTTACTATTACTAACTTAACAATTGGAAATATTGATAATATTGAAATAATTGGAAAAATGTATATATTATTATAATATATACATCTGCTAAGAAATATACTTTACTGTATTAAAATATGTTATTATAATTCATCAATTTGGCGTCCTTTTCGTAACTTATTTCATTAGAGCCACTTTTGCCAATTTGGCGGCATTTTGTCAATTTGGCATCACAATAAAAAATTGCCAATTTGACGATATTTCTCCAAATTAGTCGCCAAAGTAACCAAGTTTATCGCTATGTGTTACATATTTGATGATACTTACTACTGTTCACTTTTATACAATTTTTTAGAGAAATATATTTGAAGACGTGAACGTCTCGAGAACGGTTCGAACTAGCGTTCTAAAATTTATGTCGTTCATTTTAGAATAAAAATTACGCATAAAATTATTATTTATTTAACATTTTTGAATGTCCTGATTTTTTTTTAATTTTATCAAAAATTCATTCGAAAATTTGGGGTCTTTCGAACGTTCAATGGCGTTTCAAATCAATCGAATTCCAGTATATACGGATCAGTAATCGTAATAAATAACGTTCAAAACTCTCCTTTCGTTCGTGAGATCTTGCATCCACAGACTCACACACATACACACAGACATCACCTCAAAAACGTTTGATTCAAGTTCATGGATACTTGAAACGTACTCTTCGAACGAAACTCGAATTCGAATTTTCGACCCCGTCACATTACTTTCCCTATATATGCTGGAAAAGTGAAAAGAAAAATTAGAAATGAGGGATTTAAACATATAAATACATTTCGTAAATATTTCTCTAGGTAATTTAAAAAATATATTTAAATATTTCCCCGTAACCACCGAAATTTTGCAACACCTAGTATATATGGTAAAATGAGCACCACGGTACAAGCCAAGAAGAGTTTTTAGAAATTTTAGCTCAAGGGGAAATGGCAAATTTCCGTACTGCCTGGGCCGGAAAAATGTATAAAATAAAAATAAAGTGTATTCAAGTTTTTGACCTACTTTTACGAATCACTGGTATGTACTCTTTAAAGGATTAACAATCCGAAATTAATTTGACTCATTTTAATCTTGCTGTAGTGATTTTACTGTTCAGCGGTTTCTTGGAAGTTGGGGGAAGTATCTCCAGTCGTGGGGTTAATCCTATGAACTATTATTCCCCAATTTTAAACCTTATATATAATAAAATGAAAACTTTTACTTTACCAGTAAACCTTCTGCGTGTTTCTTGAATGCAAATGACATCGGTCCTAGAGTTGTGAGAGCATTTATTGACATTTCTAACTTTCCTAGGTTAGGCAAGTTACCGAAAGCATTCATTCCAATGTGGGAAATCTTATTTTGCGCTAAAATAATTGCATATAAACTTCGACTGCTGAATGCGTTGTCAGGAAGTGAAGTTATAACGTTCCGACCAAGATTCAACACCTGTAACATTTCATATGAAGCGAGTGCAGAATAATCCATTTTATCTAATTTATTCCCGAACAAACTTAATGTGTTTAGAGTTTTCTTGGAAGCTGAAAATGCGTTAAAATCTACAGATGTGATATTATTGACTTCAACGTAAAATTGCTGACTTTTAACATTGCCAAATAGGTCTCCTGGTATATTGGTGATAGGAGTACCTTGAACCCACACTGACCGCACACCGCCATACTTAAACTTTGCTCTAAAAGCCTTCTTCACTTCTTCAACAGTTCTGGCCCCCATACAATTCAATCCTTCTCCATCACAAGTGCAAGGCGAAATTTCTGCTGGCGTAGGGCAGCTATCATCAGCTTGAACAAAAGCTGTCAAAACGACGCATAAGAAGATCCACAAAAATGCTGAAAAGAGTTTATGCATGAGATTACAAACTGCTCACAGAGCATAGCACCATATAAATAAGAAAGAGAACAAAATTTAAAATCTAATAATTAAATATATTCCATATGTAATATTTAAATTTGTATTTATTTGTATTTGTATTTAATGAAGAAAATAATTCCACTTAAATCTGCTCTTGTAAAACTCGTATGTAACGAATCTTGGTGAAAGTTTTAAGGGAACAGCTATATTATTTTCTTCTTATGAAACTATACTATATAAAAGTCTTGTAATAACTAATGTTCATTACAAATGTGTTTAACTGTAATATTGTTGGCAATTGAGATATTGTACATTGCACCCTTAAAGATATATACAAAAAAATTTATTTAGTAAAGTGATCAAATAGAATATTTTAATTAGTTCTATTACCAAGAACACTGAGAGGCACAGGGCGTAGTTCAAGCCTCCGCCTATTCACAGGCTGCTAGTATAAGGTTTGTTTCAGGGCCGTGACGAGAAGAGAGTCGGCGAGGCAGGGACGACGAACTTGAATTTTTCGTTATAGTTTATAAAACTAAAATTGGTTTTAAAACAAAGCACGGTACTTTCTCAAAAATTAGTCCTAGAACCCAAGCGTCAAAAGAAATATACTACTTTAGTATGTCAGAAAATATAAACACAGTTTTAATAATGCATCCTCTCACAACTGGGATTCAATTTGAATTAGATAATAAAATAATAATAACAAGAAAGATCAATCATGCTTAAAGCATTGATTATGAAACACTTTCCAACTTCAATGCAATTTTATTTAAACATCTCTAAACTGCAATACATTCCTCGGTAATATTTTTAAAATTATCGCAATCCTACATTAATTTATTATATTTCAAAATTTAAAACTTCATCAAAAAAATGAAGTTTTTTTCAAATGACGTCAATGAAATATAAATTGCCTGGTTTAAATATCTCTAAAATGCGATACATTCCTCGGTAATATTTTTAAAATTATCACAATACTGCAATAATTTATTATATTTGAAAACTTCATCGAAAACAACTTACATTCATTCAAATGACGTCATAGAAAATCTCTCTCTATAAAAGCAGCATTTCATTCATAAACATTTCCCATTCATTTCATTCATAACAGTACTAAAATAATTTATTTTAGTTCAAAACTTAAGACCATGGAGCTACAAGTAATTAAACTCTATACTTAAAACTTAATCTAAAAAAAATCGTCCCTCTCTCTATAAAATCAATGAATATTTCATTCATATCAGCTATGCAGACTCCATGAGCTGAATACTTTTGCGTTAAAAAAATACAGCAATTCCTATACAACTCATCCTATATATTTTACTGTTTACATGTTACATAAGTGAAAAGTAGGCTTCGTTGTAGAAATTATCAAATTTGGATGATCATTTAAACTCAAATATATTGTAATTGCGTTGTTTCAGTATGTAGATGCACAGAATTTAAGCAAAAATAAAGCGGTTTTAGGACGGATACAAAATTCAATATGAATTAAAAAGAACTTTAAAAATCACGATTTTGAGACAAGATGGATGCCATATTTCATTTTGAAGTGGGTCACGTGATCTTTTCATATCGTGGTCACGTGATCGCTCCATATAAGAGGTGTAATTATTATTTTAATTTTTATTTAAAAAACTACTGAATATATTTCGCTGAATTTTTTCTTATATATTTTATGGAACAATTTGAATATTACCTAAAATTTTCGAAGGAATTTGTGAATTTTAAAAATACTGTTTAAAAAATGTTTAAAGAATTAGGTCCCATTGGGTTCAATGTATTTCATTTTTTCAACCCGGGTTCAATCCAAAACTAATTGGGTGATATTATTCATTTATATTCCCATAGGTCCTACAGACGGTCTGAATAACATACTAAAATTTCATTTTGATTAAGTCATTTTTACGGCAGTTATCGTGCTAACGGACAGACAGACAGACAGAATGAACAAAGTCATAAACACTTTTCAACTTTGTTGTAAAGTATTTAAAATGATGAAAAGATCCACGACACAATGTTTGTAACGTCGAATTGAACATTGGGCACTTTTCCGGATGATAATATGTAAAGTTATTTCGTACCCAATTAATTTATATTTCCCTAAACTATAAATTAACAATTATTAATATTGATAGCATCCTCAATAAGCAATATAATCCATATATTAAAATATTTTAATAATAAATTCATCAATTAGGCGACATTTTCATTAACTTATCGTCATTTTTTGCAATTTTAACGATATTTTATCAATCTGAGGATAAACATCACCTTGTTGGAGATATTTTGCTAGATTATTCCCCAAGTTCACCATATATATCGCTACGTGTTACAAAAACAAGAACGATCAATCATGCTTAAAGCATTGATTATGAAACACTTTCCAACTTCAATGCAATTTTATTTAAACATCTCTAAAATGCAATACATTCCTCGGTAATATTTTAAAGCTTATCACAATACTACATTAATTTATTATATTTGAAAACTTAAACCATCATCGAAAAAAATGAACTTCGTTCAAATGACGGCATTGAAATATAAATTGCATGATTTAAACATCTCTAAAATGCGATACATTCCTTGGTAATAATTTTTGAATTATCATAATACTATGATAATTTATTATATTTGAAAACTTCGTCGAAAACAACTGACATTCATTCAAATGACGTCATAGAAAAAATAACACGCCTGGCTCTCTCTATATAGGCAGCATTTTATTCATAAATAATTTCCCATTCATTTCATTCATCACAATACTATAATAATTTATTTTATTTAAAAATTAAGACCATGGAGCTACAAGTAATTAAACTCTATGCTTAAAACTTTATCGAAAAAAATCGTCCTTCTCTTTGTAAAATCAATGAATATTTCATTCATATCGGCTATGCAGACTCTATGAGCTAAATAATTTTGTGTTAAAGAAGTACATCAATTCTAATACAACTCATTGTACATATTTTGCTGTTTACATTTTACATAAGTGAAAAATAGGCTTCGTTGTAGAAATAATCAAATTTGGATGATCATTTAAACTCAAATATATTGTCATTGAGTTGTTTCAGTATGTAGATGCACAGAATTTAAGCAAAAAAAAGTGGTTTTAGGACGGATGCAGCACTCAATATGAATTAAAAAGAACTTTAAAAATCACAATTTTGAGACAAGATGAATGCCATATTTCATTTTGAAGTGGGTCACGTGATTTTTTCATATTATGGTCAAGTGATCGCTTCATATAAGAGGTGTAATTATTATTTTTATTTTTATTTAAAAAACTACTGAATATATTTCGTTGAATTTTTTCTTATATATTTTATGGAACAATTTGAATATTACCTAAAATTTTCGAAGCAATTTGTGAATTTTAAATCCGCTTAAAAAGTGTTTGAAAAATTAGGTCCCATAGGGTTCAATGTATTTCATTTTTTCAACCCGGGTTCAATCCAAAACTAATTGGGTGATATTATTCATTTATATTCCCATAGGTCCGACAGACCGTCTGAACAACATACTAAAATTTCATTTTGATTAAGTCATTTTTACGGCAGTTACCGTGCTAATGGACAGACAGACAGACAGACAGAATGAACAAAGTCATAAACACTTTTCAACTTTGTTGTAAAGTGTTAAAAAGAGACAAGCCTTCATTAAATAATTTTTTGTTGTAAATTGCCTCTTTCCTAGATTGAAGCAGGTACCTAATTTGAGGCGACAATAATTAATATCAGCTTTTTGGAAACAGATTAACGTAAATAATACCATTTCCCTTTCGATTTAAGACTCCTTTAGGGATAGAAATACGAATAACATTTTTCTAGAAAAATAACTAAACTTCCATATATTTAAAGTAGCATATGAATCGAGATTGAAGAAAGGATCAAGACATTAATTCTTTCATTCACAAAACATTAATTTGAACATTATATCCCTTCACAGTTAAGGCAGCAAGAGGCAAATCTGCAAAACTAACATGTGTCTAACTATTAAAGCTTCATTGAAAAAATTCTTAACATTAATATTGCTCACTTTTTTAGAGTCGAATAAATAAACTAAATTTGGATACTTAAATGAAAATTGTATTATGCATTTTCATAAATCAAACAGTTTTAACTCTCAAAATTGAGGCTCCGCTGCATTTCTTGTATATAGAGAAGTAATTATCACTCATGCATGGACATTCAATTTTGAAAAAGACACTTTTTTCCGGGCACTTCTACATGGTCGAATCCTATAAATATTATAAGCTATTCAAACGTCACGGGCTTTTGGACTATTAAACTGAATAATTCTATATTACGCGAAAATATCTCACAAGGAAGCTTCCATTTAGAAGGGGTAAATTAATTAAAAGAGCTCCTCCGATTTCTTATACTACTGAAATAGTATGTGTTTAAAATTTCAGAAAAATAAGTCGAAAATTCAAAAATATTTAAGAACAAAAAAATTTATTTACACTTTCATTCCTTTCAAAATACGTTCGCCGTTCAAAAGACTTGAAAAGAAAAACGTCGATTAAATATCTTTTTTTAACCAGCCATAGAAATATTAACTAAAAAAGGCTAATTCAGAATATATTTTGCATTTTATTTTGTTATTTTATAGCAATTAATTTACAAATATAAAACATACTGGGTTACAAGTTGTTCAGTGAGCCAGATTTTTAGTAATTTTTTTACAAATAATTGTATATCTCTTTTTTTAATATATGAAAATCTTTATATAATTAGACATCAAATCTGGTTTTTCGAAGCTCGAATTAGCTGCGAAAAGTTCGGGACTCAGACATAGATACATTAGTCACACACATTTTAATTGAGGGAGATTAAGAATGCAAGAAAAAAAACCTATAGCGAAAACATTAGAACAATAAAGAAAATCAACTTATTTCATTGAAGGTCGATTCTTGCTTCACATATTATGGATGCAACATGATGAAACGCACTTATTCATATTTATTCTTTTTAAAATAAAACTCTTACCAGTTGAGTGACAGTGATCTCAAAATTCAAATGAAACATACAAAACTTTTTTAGTGCAGCATTCATGATCATTCAAATGAAAAACTGTTGAAAACATTAACTATCACTGACCTAAACGTTAGAAAATAGTTTGATTTTTTATTCTACAAATGTCCATTATTTCTTTTCCCTATACTTTTATGTATCTTATACCTTAAATATGAATATTTAGATTAGTATTTTGATTAAAAACGTGCTAGTTATTTAATTATCAACCAAATGCAAAATTCACCACACTCACCCATGGTTGCTTATTCCAACAGCTGAAGAAGAAATGAAAAACATACATCTTATAAGTTTTCTTGACTTATCAAACTTAGAGATAAAATGCGTGGGGAAATCATCACTTGTCAGTGGGAAAAGTAACAGCATCCGCATCAAAAACTGATATTAAAGTTAGACGCACAACAGATATTCCAAAGTTTTCACTTTCACAGCTTCCTATTTTATTTAAGATAATATATTGAGATTTATTACATTCAATGTTGTAATGTCATAAACAGAGATTAAGATTTATGTCATGATTTTCTATTTGCAATATTTGTGGGGTAAAACGGGAGCAAAAAATGTTTCGATGGATGGCTACAAGACAATAGCTTGGTCAAATAATAACAGACCATTAGCGTATCGCTGCTGGTCGTATTTACTTACCAAACACTTTTCACGCAATCCTTTATATATGCAAATAATATATTTAAACCCAATGGTTATTGTCATTAAGAATAGTCGCCCTACCTTTCTCATTTCTGTCATCTGCAATCTTCAATAGCTCGAAAAATCAAATTAAGAAACGGTTACAAATTATTAGGTCTAGGAAATTCTAAAGAACCTTGCTGCCCCAACTGGGAACTGAACCAAGGATTTTCGAACTGGCCAGCCAACGCTCTACCTTTGAGCTACTGGGGTGGTATTGCAAGCTCTTGTCGTAGAAGTGAACTCTGCATTCTCCTCCTGCTAATGCCAGATTGACGTGAAACTTGACAATCTGACTGACAATTACCTGCTATTTTTACCTCTGATTAGCCTTCTAATACTACTATTTTTACCCACATTAATATTTTGCGTGGTCGTAGGTCTCCCTAAAGGAAATCGGAGCCCAATATTTGCCAGAGTCCACTGAATCCGTACTGATCGTACTAGGGTCACTTTCAAACACCCTCAACATCACTGCACTAACCTGCAGTGTTATTCACACGAAATAACCTGCAGTGTTAATTCGTTCATGTTAATTCTTTCGCGCCATTGTAAAGTACTTTGATGCACCAACCGGGAATCGAACCACGGATCTCCATCCCAGTAGCACAAAGGTAGAGCGTTGGTTGGCCAGTACGAAGATCCGTGGTCCAGCAAGGTTCTTTACAGAGTTATTAGGAAAATAAGTTTCTCTTTTCTGGGTCATAGAATTTAAGAAATGAGGAATCCCTCATGATATCTTGACTCTCCGAGTTGAAGGTAGAGGACCTGTGAAAACAGATGGTCAGAGCCCACATGCCAAACAACGATGAAATTTTGTGCGACTGAGTAGTCAGACACGTGATTCACAGTCCTTACGGCATAGATGAGGTACCAACTCTATGAAACGATCCAACCACTAAAAGATACTTAAAAAAAATGTCCTAAACCATTCTATGATCAAACTTATGTTGACAAGCTAAGTACGTTCACTACGAACGACACCCGTGAGTGGCGCTGCAAGCATGAGCCAGCGGTCTTATAAACCGGCGTGTAGTCGACGCCCCATCAATGCGAAAAACTTCGGCCGACGCAAGCAGAGTACAGAGTGAAAAGAATGGTTGGTAGACGCCAAAAACGTCTATATACGCATCTGATGGACTTCGAGAGAGGCCTGATCATACGGCTGAGAATCGCAGGGTGGTCAGCACGTCGGATAGCCTGTCACGTGGATCGTTCACGACTATACCGTGCGACGGTATTGGGAACATTGGTCACGGGACGCCACCCAGACACGGAGGACCGGCTCTGGACGGATCGGGCATACCACGAGAAGAGATCGAATGATCGTGCGGCAGGCACGTATAGAACCCACAGTGACCCGATCCGCGATACAGGCACACGTAATGGCTCCTGTGTGCCTACGAACCATAACTAGATGCCTGAAGGAAGGGAATCTTCGATCCCAGCATCCCTGACGTGTGCTGCCGTTAACACGGGAACATAGGCGACTCATATTGCAATGGGCCAGAGCAACGTGGAACGCCACAGATTGGCGATGTGTGATGTTTAGCAATGATTGCCACTGCGTTTTAGGGACCGATGATCACCGTGTTCAATTGTGGAGGTTCCCTACACAATCCCAACCTCGTTATCGAGAGCCACATAAGCCCCACTGCAGGCATCATGGGCTAAGGAGCCCTAGCCTACGACAGCCGATCCGCTCTAGTAGTGGTACCTGAAACATTGACGGGCCCGTGGTACCTGGATGAGATTCTGTGCTCCCATTCGTTGCTAGATTCTAGGTGCGCAATTCCAGCAGGATAATGCCCGGCTGCATACGGCTTGGGTCGCCCAAGACTGCCTGAGCCATGTCCAAACACTTCCATGGCCTGCCCGCTTTCCAGACCTGTTCCCATATCAAGAATGTGTGGAACCAGTTGAAAAGCCGGCTGCCTCGTTGCCGCAATCTTCGGGATTTGGAACGTAACGTCCAACAGGCGTGAACTTGTCTTCAGCAGGACAGCATCGGGCGTCTGTTCGACACCATGCCGGACCGTATTACTGCTTGTATCGCAGCATGAGGCGGTGCGACGCGCTATTGAGGATGACCGGACTGTGTACCGCAGCTCCCTTTATACGTGTTCTACTTCGCTGCTTTTGTAATCATGTATATCATTCATCTGTATCCTTCCATCAATAAAATTTCAAGTCCATCCTATGCTTCCTTCTTGGTGCACAACTTTCATTGTCCGTGGGTGTATATTACAATCAGTAACGGCAGATGTAGTATCGATGTTACTAATAATTGTTGAAGACATTGTTAATCAAGAATGCAGGAGAACGTGGCAAAAATCTCTACACAACGCAAAATTCACAGATGAAATAAGCAAAACCTGATCTGAAGAATATCCTCATGCACTTGAGCAGTGACTTCTAGTGGCTAAGATACTAAACTATAGAAAAATGACGCCCTCTATTGGACGATATACCAAACTATAGGTGAAATTGATAAATTTGCTACATAAGTCAAATTATTCAATGTCAATGTGGCCTATAAAACTTAGCATAAGTTAGGATTTTAAAAGTCTAGAAACACCAAAATCTGAAGAAAAATAGTCGCATTCATCTAAAAACTGCTGTACAAGCGAGAAAAACATTAAAAAATCCCTAGAAACCCCTAAAACATACACCAATAGATAAAAAAATCCTTACAGCCCATTAGAAAATACCATATTAGGAGAAAAACAAAACATTGAAACATATAAAAAACCATAGAAATCAGCATACTCACCCGGAAAACCACTTTACAGGGAAAAAAATATTAAAAAAGCCCTTATAAATCAAATGTTTCACTTAGAAAAGAGCTAAAACGTTCAAAATGTTAGTAAACACCCTCTAAATATGGTATCTCATCACTCATTAACTTAAATAGGATGACGAGTCTAGTAGATATTTACGGGGATTCGAGGCTAGGAGCGAGTCGATATCTGGAACATTTCTCATCAACATTTTTTTTTTACTTTCCCTGCAATACATGGGAATGCATAGGGAAAGTATGTGAATCATGCCGAAAATCGCAACTCGAGTTTTTGACGGATATACACGTTTCGAGACCTCTAGAGCACGAAAAAACCATTTTTAGCGTGACGTCTGTGTGTGTGTCTGTCTGTGTGTGTGTCTGTCTGTGTGTGTGTCTGTCTGTGTGTGTGTCTGTTTGTGTGTCTGTCTGTCTGTCTGTGCAATGTATGTATCCACTCTAACTCAAAAAATAATTTACCGAATTTCATAAAATTTGGTAGATAAGTCACTTGGGTGTGACCCTAATGCTGATTAGTTTTTAGTACGATCCGGGATAAAAGAACCCGCCTTTTTTGCGAAATGGCCCGCAAAAACTGCCTGTATCCACTCTAGCTGAAAAACTAATGGACCGAATTTCACAAAATTCGGTAGATAAGTTACTTGTAGGATACTCTGGTGCTGATTAGATTTTGGTACGATTCGGAAAAGAACAACTTGCCTTTTTTTACGAAATGGCCCTCTAAAATCTTCAAAATCTGAAAAAAAGACTAAGTAATATTAGACGAAAAAAAGACTAAGTAGTGTATGCTCAAATGTATCAATTAAATTCTTGTTTTATACGCAATTTTTGACGAGGGAAAGAATATAACACACTCCATTATACTTTAGGACTAATTGTTCTCAAGATATTTGAGATTTCTTGCATTTTTGTTACGCCGATTTCGGAAAAATGTCCAATTACCAAATAAAAACAAAAAAACGAATTAGAAATGCAAATTTAGTGTTATTTTGTGCAATTAAACTCAGTTTAATGAATTGTAAAAGAAATGAAGAGAACATGAATATGAGTCGGCAGGGAAAGTCATGTGCTGTCCACATCAGATTTTTTTGACATGCTAAAGGAATTATTTTTATTCGTGGAGGATCAGAAAGACATTTTTTTTTAAACTTCGAGAAAATATTTCAAAATCTAAAATAATGCCAGTTATCTTCCACAAATAAAAATCTGATGTGAGGAGCACATGGCTTTCCCTGCAGATTCAAATTCATCTTGAAATTTTTATTTCATTATACATTAAATTGAGATTAATTGCAGAAAGTAATATGGATAATTTTCTGATATTATATCCAATTCGTTTTTTTATTGCATCTTCATTTCGTTTGGCAACTTAATTCACTTTAAATTCTTCAGGTCCTTAAAATTCCAAAAACTAAAATATCTCGAGAATGGTTTATCCTACAGTCGTGGGGTTAGAGTTATTCGCTTAGTTGTCAAATTTTACATGTAGAATAACCACTTAATTAATATTTTTCATCAATTTTAGTCATTTATTTCAGAGTTTCACTATCTTGCACGTGTAGTATTTTATTTTAGATCGAATTTCTTAGATTTGTGGATCATTTCGTAAAAAAAAAGCAAATTCTTTTTTACCGAATCATATCAAAATTTAACCAGCATCACAATATCCTACGAGCGACTTAACTACCAAATTTTGTGTAATTTGATTAATTAGTTTGTCAGATAGACTGGATACACACAATTTTTGCGGACCATTTTGCAATAAAGGCAGATTCATTTATCCCGAATCGTACCAAAATCTAATCAGCACCAGGGTCGCCCCCAAGTAACTTATCTACCAAATTTTATGAAATTTAACAGATTAGTTGAGTTACAGTGGATATTTACAATTTTCGCGAACCATTTCGTCAAAAAATACAGGTTCTTCTTTTTCGAATCGTATCTAAATCTAATCAGCACAAGGGTGAGCCACAAGTGACTAATCTACCAAATTTTGTAAAATTTGATCAATTAGTTTTTCAGTTAGAGTGAATACAGGCAATTTTTGCGGGCCCTTTCGCAAAAAAAGGCAGGTTGTTTTATCCCGAATCGTACCAAAAACTAATCAGCACCAGAGTCACACGCAAGTGACTTACCTACCAAATTTTATGAAATTCGGTCCATTAGTTTTTGAGTTAGAGTGGATACATACATTGCACAGACAGACACACACACAGACGTCACGCTGAGAAGAGTTTTTTCGTATTCTAGAGGTCTCGAAACGTGTAGATCCGTCGAAAACTCGAGTTGCGATTTTCGGCATGATTCCAATACTTTCCCTATACATTGCCATGTATTGCAGGGAAAGTAAAAAATCTGATGTGGGCAGTACATGACTTTCACTGCAGACTCAAATTCATTTTTTTATTTCTTTAATAATTCATTAAATTGAGTTTTATTGCACAAAATAACACTATATTTCCATTTCTAATTCAATTTCTGTTTTTATTTGGTAATTAGACATTTTTCTAAAAGTGGCATAACTGAATGCGAAAAATCTCAAATATCTCGAGAATGGTTAGCCCTAGAGTAATAGAGTTGTTCTTATTATTTGCCTCATCAAAAAGTACGTATAAAACAAGCATTTAATTGATATATTTGAACATACGTAGCTTTTTTTTAAATTTTACGATTTTTGAGGGCTATTTCGTAAAAAAAGGCCGGTTGTTCTTTTCCGAATAATACCAAAATCTAATCAGCACCAGAGTATCACCCAAGTAACTTATCTATCAAATTTCGTGAAATTTGGTCAATTAGTATTTTAGCTAGAGTGGATACATGAAATGTTTACGGGCCATTTCGCAAAACAAGGCGGGTTCTGATTTCACGAATCGTACCAAAAACTAATCAGTACCAGGGTCATATCCAAATGACTTACCTACCAAATTTTATGAAATTCGGTCCATAAGTTTTTGAGTTAGAGTGGATACATACATTGCACAGACAGACACACAGACAGACACACAGACAGACAGACACGCAGACAGACAGACACACACACACACACAGACGGCACACTAAAAATAGTTTTTTCGTATTCTAGAGGTCTCGAAACGTGTAGATCCGTCGAAAACTCGAGTTGCGATTTTCGACATGATTCCAATACTTTCCCTATACATTACCATGTATTGCAGGGAAAGTAAAAAATATCCTGTTGCCACCCGAAAGAGGTTTACAAAAAATCAAAAATCAAAAAAGATTTCAATTTCCCCAAAATACCCTCGTACAAGACTAGAAGAATATGGCATATGAACTCGTGTAAGTCTCCCGTTCACTGCTGTGCAAGAGATCAGTGCAGCGTCGATGTGAACTAGAACTTTACGCCACAAAGCTCAGCAGCATCCCTGTGCTAACTTACTAGACTCCTCATCCTAATTAGGTTAGTGATTGATGATACAGCATATTTAGAGTGTTTTTACTAATATTTGAAGTATTTTAGCTCTTTTCTAGCTCAATTTTTTTTTTATTTATAAAGGCTTTTCTTGAATATTTTTCTCCCTGTAAAGTGGTTTTCCGGGTGAATACGTTGCTTTCTTTGGTTTTTAGGTGTTTCAATGTGTTTCTTCCTCCTGATAAGTTTTTTTAATGGGTTGTAAGGGTTTTTTATCTGTTGGTGTGTTTTTAGGGGGTTTCTGAGGACTTTTTAATGTGTTTTCTCCCTTGTAAAGCAGTTTTTACTGAATGAATGAGCTGATTTTTTAGGGACTTTGATGTTTTTAAAGTATGTTTGTCTATTGAATTCTAATGGGTGATTTACTTGTTAAAGTGTTTTTGCTTTGTAGATTTTAAGGAATTTCTTCCTAATAATGAAAGATTCTAAGACATTTTTCACTAGAAATGGATTTAATGTGAGTATTTATATCTATGAAGATGATTTTTAATCTATTTAAAGGAATTTTTCCCCCATGATGAAGCATGTATAGCTGATGTATAGGGATTTTATTCTTTTAATGAATTGTGAGGGATATTCTCCTCTATATGAAGGGAATTCTTAGCGGATTGAAAGGGATTTTCTACTTATAAAGGGGATTATAAGTGGTTTTAAGGAATTTTTTGCCTTTAAGGATATATTATATGTATAGATGTGAATCATTTATATTTTCATGAAATTTCACCATTTAAATTGATTAACTGTAGTGTATACCGATACTTTAGTTATAATTTTCTCTATAGATTCTAACTTATACAGTGTTTTACAGGCTATCTTGACACTGACTAACTCGACTTTGGGGTAAATTTATCGATTTTACCTATAGTTTGGCATATCATCTGCTACAGGGAGTCTTTTCTCTATAGTTTAGTATGTTAGCCACTAGAATTCGCTGTTCAAGGGCATGAGGGTATTCTTCAGAACAGGGTTTGTTCATTTTATCTGTGAATTTTGAGATGTGAAGATGTGTTTTTCTCGTTCTCCTATATTCTTCAATAATGATGTTTTCTACTATTATTAGTAATGTCGATACTACATCCTCCGTTACTGACAGTAATATGCCTGATGCTGCACACTCAGACACAAAAAGGCATGTAAGTACTTATTTTAATCTGTTATTTAAATGTTATTATTTCACAATTTCTTCAAACTCATAAATTTTAAACTTGTAATAACTTAATTTTTGTAATTTTTATAATTTCATTTTTTAATATTTTTATACATATAATTTTTTTAACTTGTATTTTACACATATATATTTTAACTGATATTTGTAACCTATATTTTTTAGCTTATACATTTTAACTTATATTTTTTTATCTTGTAATAACTTTGTTTTACACTCATATATTTTTTTTTAATTCTAATAACTGTTTTAGCACTTATATATTTCTTAAACTTGTATTCTTTAAACCTATATTTTTAACTTATACTTTTTAACTTGTAATAACTTTGTTGTTTTTATCTTGTATTAATTTTGTTTTACACTCATATTTTTTACTTTCCCTGCAATACATGGTAATGTATAGGGGAAGTATTGGAATCATGCCGAAAATCGCAACTCGAATTTTCTATGGATCTACACGTTTCGGGACCTCTAGAACACGAAAACACTATTTTCAGCGTGACGTCTGTGTCTGTGTGTGTCTGTCTGTCTGTGTGTGTCTGTCTGTCTGTGTGTGTGCGTGTCTGTCTGACTGTCTGTGCAATGTATGTATCCACTCTAACTCAATACTAATGAACCGAATTTCATAAAATTTGATAGGTAAGCCACTTGTGTGTGACCCTGGCGCTGATTGGTTTTTGGTACGATTCGGAAAAAACAACCCACCTTTTTTTGCGAAATAACCCTAAAAAATTACCTGTAGCCACTCTAGTTGAAAAAGTAATAGATAAAATTTCATAAAATTTAGTAGATAAGTCACTTGTGGATTATCCTGGTGCTGATTAGATTTTGGTGCGTTTCAGAAAAAGTAACCTGCCTTTTTTGCGAAATGGCCCGCAAAATCGTCAAAATCTAAAATAAAATACTACGTATGTTCAAATATATCAATTAAATGCTTGTTTTATACATAATGTTTAGCAATGAAAAGAATAAAATCATCCCCATAACACTGGGACTAGCCATTCTCGAGATATTTTAGTTTTTTTGCATTTACGCTGCGCCTTCGTTGAAAAAACGTCCAGTTACCAACTGAGAAGGAAATTTGAATCAAAAATGCCAATTCAGTGTCATTTTAAATAATTGTGTGCGTTATTTTGTGCCATTAAACCCAATATAATTAATTATTGAAGAAATAGATAACGTAAATATGAGTCTGCAGGGAAAGTCATGTGCTGCCCACATCAGATTTTTTAACTTCTAATAACTTTTTTAGCACTTATATACTTTTTGCTTTCCTTATATACATAATGTATAAGAAAAGCATTGTGACCGGGTCGAAAATTCGAATTCGAGTTTTCGACAGGACATCACGTTCCAAGCATCCCTGATCACGAGTCAAACATTTTTGACGTTATGTCTGTGTGTGTGTGTGTGTCAGTGAGTCTGTGGAGATGATATCTCACGAAAGAATGGAGCGATTCGAATGAAATTTGGTGCAAAAATCACAATCCGTGAGTACCGGAATCCTATTGTTTATAAACACAATCGAATGTTCAGACCCCCCCCCCTAAATTTTCGAGTGAAATTTAAAAAAATCATCAAAAAATCAAATCCTTTTATAAAGTTACGCAAATCGACATTTCTTATGTAATTTTTCCTTAGAAAATGATTGACATAAACTTTAGAACACTAGCATAAATCGTTCTGGAGATATTGCACATTTTTCAAATAAATTTATCAAAAAATCCCATAAATTAAAAAAATATCTTAACTGTTGAGAAACATGTTCACTTTTCATATGTAATATCATGCGATAAATTGGGTGACACTATTCTCTTGGATCTAGCTCGTTCCCTTCATGAGAAAAGATACTTTGAGTAATACTTTTGTATTTGAACGCCAATAGTCATTTATCTGCAATAAGAATAACTTATTTCTCCGTTTATAACGCTTGGCGAGATTTTGGCGACGAATTTGGCGGAATGTCGCCAACTAGGCGACTTTTTTAAATGCTGCCAAATTAACGAAAATCTCGCCAAATGGATAAAAATGACGCTAAATCAATGAAAATGACGACTAATTGACGAAAATTATTTACCTTGGGAAGAATATATCTACTATAAGAATAACCTATTTTTTTGCTGCAAAAGTAGTAAATTCATTGCATTATATAAGGAAAGTAAGTCATGTGCTGCCCACATCAGATTTTTTAAACTTGTATTCTTTTAGCTTATAATTTTTTTTAACTTACAATTTTTAAACTTGTATTAACTTAATTTTTTTAAACAAATAAATATTTTTGTAACTCTTTTGGGGTAACTAAGGTTTTTATGCATTTAGTGTGACTGTTTAGAAATTTTAGTATTTATCTTATATCATTACATTCCTTAGAGTGTGAAGTGTTTTAATTCACTTTACCTAATTTGAGGATATTTTTTCATTTAGATATGTTGGAAAAGGCAAATGATGGCAAAAATAAATCATACTATATTCTTAAATAATAGAAAAATGTACTATTGCATGTACTTTGAGATGTGTTATAATACTAAATATATCTATCCTATTGTACTGTCATATACAATAATTAATTACAAATTATCTGTGATTCCATAATGTATTGAAATGAATATTGAGCTAAAAAATGTGATAGTAGTACCTACAAATAATATTTTTCATAGATTTTTCATCATTTTGTGAGTGTATCCAACCCTATTGAATTAGGACGTGAATATTGTTTCATTCAATTATGACTGAAATTGCTAAAGTAATTGTGTGCCCTGTTTATACTACAGTGTTGAATTTTATATTTTACAAGTGCTCATCGCTTGTAACAAGAACAAAAGAGTAGTCTGATTCGGAATATGGAAGTCACCCTGGCGATGTATCGATGTATCATAATTATGAGACTCAGCAGTGTAATGCATGTGAATATACGTTTGCTCGCAAAGAACACTTAGCCAAACCACACATACTGCTGCTCAAGTTTTCGAATATATCCAGTGCTCTATAACGCCTTCCAGAAGTGATAATCTTCGACGACATATTACACTTCATGTGAGTGCTGGAATAAAGGGCATATATTTAAGAACATATAAATGTAAGCATACGTTTAATATGAAAAGTAATATATTGCATCACCAACGTATTGCAATGTATCGCGGTCCCCAAAAGAGAAAAGCCTTAGTCTCAACTTCTAATAAGAAACGCAAGATCAATGTATAAGTCCTAGATGTCCTCTGTGTGCACTCTGGGACGCACAAAAGGTGTAGAAGGGGATCGTATGCTATGTTTCGATGAAATTCGTCCACAGCTATGTAGGTATTAAAGGATGAACTTGGTGATGAAAGCGGTATATTATTGCTGATATACAATTCATTCGCAGCACGCCAAATGGGGATAAGTTAGTGAACTCATGCTTTAGAAACAAAATTATGGCAGAGCTTTGCGAGACACTCTACCAGATCATATAGAAGAATCATTTTCTAAAATTCTGAAGTCTTTTGAAGACTTTTCTCATCAAAATTCAGGATAGATTTCAGGAAAAATCCCAAAAATTGATGTCTTCTGTGCAAAGTACCGCCCCCTTGCTGTTTCTAATTATATACCCTTGCCTCCAAAACTTATTGCTATGAAAGCACTATAAAATATCACAATTATGAGAAGCGTTTTATTTGGTGTCTTCTAACTCATTGTATGAATGAATCTTAGTCGGGAAGATCATGACAAAAGGTTTAATTAGTATACATCGTATAAACATCTGATTCACATGGGTGATATCCAGCATCCTGTGCCTCGTCATAAAATATATTTTCTATGGAGAAGCTAAACAATCAAATTGTAAATGTTTTTGGATATGATGATGAGAAAATATTCCCTCCTTTCATCACGGAAAGGACTCGCCCTGACTGCTATAACCACTAGTGAGGGGGAATAAAATCAGTACTACCTCATACGCAATATATCACGTTTGTTGGGTCATGTAACTAAGCAAAATGGAGCCATATACCTATGCTATGTATGTCTACATCGTAACAGTCGCAAAGGTCTCTTACAAGATCATCTACAATATTGTAAAGAACATGCCCCACGGCGTATAAAAATGCCTACCCAGGATAATTTTGTTTTGAAATTAACCAGTATCAACGTACTATTCCGTTTATTATATATATGCTGATTTTGAAGTCTTAATTGCAAATTAAGATACTACCAGGCTCTCCGGTATCAGATTTTAAAAGCATAGGCTAGCGATGCACGATAATTGTAGATATGCTTACGTTATCATATGATCTGATGGTAGGTGTCTAAACCCATCTACAATATATCGAGGGGTGAAACCTGTGGACCATTTCCTAAAGAATTTGAGTAAAAAGAAACAGTACCTTGGCAAAATACTCCATTAAGTTAAGCCGTTGAAAATGACTGAGGAAGAAATAATCCGATTTCAAAGAACCACCCACTGCCATTTGTGTCATCGTGAACTGAAAACAAACTTCGTACACGACCACAATCATGTGACAAGAACTTACAGGAGAGTCTTGCATAATATCTGCAATCAATCTTAACTATAAGAAAGCCACCAATGGTCCTGTAGTATTTCATAATTTGAAAAATGTGACAGTCACCGTATTATACTGAGACTTACTAAGCCGCAAGATCATAAAATCGAGGGGTTTGCAACAAATATGGAAAAATACATATATTTTAAGATCTCAAAGATAGAATAACCGCGCATCTGCTTACAATTTATCGATAGTCTGCAGTTCTTGGATGCCTTCCTAGAAAAACTAGATGCCAATTTAGACTCGAAAGAGTTTCACATTCTAAGACAGCATTTTTCTTATGCAGTACAGCAAGAAACTGTATCAAGTGAATGGGGTGGTCAGAAATTGGGACCGTCACATCCAATCCAGTGACTTGGAAACGTGTTATTTAAAGACTCGCGGACATCTAACCTCCAATGTGATGGAGCTCCATCCTGTTAAAAAATAATGTTGACTTGCAAATCTTCTATCTGAAGGTTCACAAACTGTTCCAACATCTCAAGATACACAGCGCCAGTTACTGTTTTTCCAGCAAAAAAGAACGGACGGGCAATCTTGTCTTTCATTAGCCCACACCAGACATTCACTTTCAGGCTATTCCAATGATATGCCTTGAAAGCGTGCAGATTTTGCGATCCCTAAGTTCGAACATTATGACGATCGACCGATCTAGTAAGGTGAAATATGGCCTCATCAGAGAATAAAATGTTTCCAAGAAAGTCAGGGTTTGTGTCGATTCGATCCAGCAAGAAATTCGTATCGGCGTAGCTTGTCGTCCGGCTTCAATTCTTGCACAATTTGAATTTTGTAACCAAACAATCGATGCCTTTTGTGCAGTACTCGATGCAATGTTGCTTGCGAAACATTTGACCTTGCTGCTGTGGAACCGCCCTTTTGCTTCATGCGACTGTCATGCTTCCTGGTGGCAAACAGTTCCAAATTTATCATGTTAACTCAAATTCTTTGAGTCGCTTTTTCTTCGAATATGAACCACAATTCATCATTACTCGTAACTTATTTACTACAGTAATATGCAGTAATAAATTTTATGAGACGTTCTTGCATGTTATGTGAGTTCGTTTTCCTATCTTTCATACAGTTTCCTTTCTGTGATCTGTTAAAATGTGGGAGGTTTGAAAGAGACACCCTATATTACATGTTCCGTATAACATATAAACTTATTAATCGAAATATTTAAATATACTACGACCATAAATTTTCGACAAATTCTTTAAATTTATATTAATTATAAATACGTTTGCTTTCATTTATAAAACTAAGGCTTCTATATATACAGACCGACGCAACACCTTCCGCGAGGTTGGTGGAAGGGTAAGAAAGGGTACGGTCCCTGTGGATGTCACCCCCTCTGGGTTCTTATCTAAATTGGGTGACACTGTGTCTGTCGTCTTTCTGGTAGGTCGGACTGTTTAGGTCGAAAGAAAGAAAGACTGACGCAATAGCCAATTTGACTGCAAACAAATCTGTCAGTTGCCATCTGCCTGTGCTATTTCAATGGTAAGCGCATGTTGCTTGCCTAATAGTTAATACTCAATTTATCTTAAAGTGAGTGGTTATGCTGCAATAAATCGTACCAATCATTCAAGGAGAAAGTCACGAAGGTTTAAATTTCCTCGAGATCCCCCCAAAAACATATGGATAATGAACTGCCGAAAAAATGGATGGATTCTTGGACCTTCATCTGAATTATGCAGTGTAATTAGTTTCCTATTTAATGCTTTCTGTTGTCTTTTTAAAAGTAGATGCATGTTGAAATCTTATCAAAATGATTTAAAAATAGGTTTTTTAAAGTAAAACTTTCAAGAAATGAATTTTTTATCATAGTTAAATATTAACGTTTCTTGCAAGCAATTGTAGAGTTGCTACTGCATTATGACATGGGTTTATCGAAGACTTGTTGCCAAGGTAGTAAGCATTTGCTTCGAAATTTGTGTTTTTATATTGCTATTGTACTTTAAAGACTCTGCTTTGTATTTCATTTATAAAAAAATCTGATGTGGGTAGCACGTGACTTTTCTTATATAATGCAATGAATTTACTTCTTTCACAGTGAAAAAGGAATGTATAAGATCCACGGTATAGTGTTTTTAACTTTGAATTGTACATTTAGCGCTTTTCGGGATGACAACATCTAACACTGTCTCAAAGTACCCAATTAATTTATATACTCTAATTTAGCAATTGTTGATATTGCTAATACGATATCTCGCTAGATTATTCTCCAAGTTCGACAAATGTATCTCCAAGTGTTACTATAGACAAATAGAGAGAAGAGCATTTCTTATATACTAGAAAGTATGCTCGTTATAAGACGACATTCAGAAGTTGCAAAACATTACCTCCCATTTGGTTGTTGTTGAGACCTAGACCGTCCGACCTACCAGAAAGGTGTAAGGTAACTGTTTGGACGGCCGGGAAGAGCCACCCAATTTAGACCAGAACCGAGTGGGAGAGGCATCTACAGGGACCGTACCCTCCTTCCCCTGCCACCAACCTCAAGGAAAGACTTACGGACCCACATGTTTAACGTGATCGTACTCCGCGTGAACACTTTGGAAGTGGCGGGAATCGAACCCGGGCCTACCGAGTGCAATTCCCGCGCGCTAATCACTGGGCTACCGCGCCCTCCGCGACAATCTCTATAACTTTCTTTTTATTCACCCAATTTAGACCGGAACCCAGTGGGGAAGGCATCCACAGAGACCGCATCCTCCTTCCCCCACCACCAACCTCTCGGAAGGACTTACGGATCCACATGTTTAACGTGATCGTACTTCGCCTGAACACGGCAGCAGTTTTGGCAGTAGCAGGAATCGAACCCGGGCCCACTGAGTGCAATTCCCGCGCGCTAACCACTGGGCTACCGGCCCCACCTCCCATTTGGTGTCATTTCTATCAATTTAGCGACATTTTTATCAATTTGGCGACATTTTCGTCACTTTGGCAACATTTCAAAAGTCGCCATGTTAGCGACTTCTTGCCAAAATTTTCGTCTAGCGCTACGGGCGGAATGGAGAAATGGTTTATTCTTATAATCAATTCTTATGTTCTTTCCAAAATATTGAATGTTCATCAATTAGTCGTCATTTTCATTGATTTAGCGTCATTTTTATCAATTTGGTGCCATTTTCGTCAATTGGCAAAATTTAAAACTCGCTAAGTTGGCGATATTTCGCTAAATTTGACTCCAAAATTTTGCCAAGCATTGTGGACGGAGAAATAATTTATTACTATAGTAGATAAACGACTAATGGTGTCCAAATCCGAAACTATTTCACGAAGTATCTTCTCTTATAGTAGATTCTTATATTTTTACCAAGATATTGAATTTTGATTAATTAGTCGTCATTTTCATTGATTTAGCATCATTTTTATTAATTTAACAACATTTTTATCAATTTGGTGATATTTTCGTCAATCTGGCAACATTTGAAAAAACCCGCCAATTTGGCAATATTTCATTATTATTGAATTTTCATTAATTAGTCGTCATTTTCGTTGATTTAACGTCATTTTTATCAAATTAGCAACATTTTTATCAATTTGACCATATTTTCGTCAATTTTGCAACATTTGAAAAAACCCGCCAAGTTGGCAATATTTCGCAAAATTCGTCGTATGTATGGAGAAATAGATTATTCTTATAGTAGATAAAAGGCTAATAGCTTCAAAATACAAAACTATTATCTAAAGTATCTTCTCTCGTGAATAGAACGAGCAAGATCCACGAGAATGTAACAACAAATTTATCGCATAATATTACATATGAAAAGTGAACATATTTCACGATAGCTAATTTTTTTTTTCAATTTGTTTTGATAAATTTATTTGAAAAATGTGCAATATCTCGAGAACGGTTCATGCTAGCGTTCTAAAGTTTATGTCAATCGTTATGCTAGCGTTCTAAAGTTTATGTCAATCGTTTTCTAAGGAAAAATTACATAAGAAATATCTATTTGTGTAACTTTATTAAAGGTTTTGATTTTTTGATGATTTTTTCAAAATTTTACACGAAAATTTAGGAGCCGTTCTGAACATTCGATTGTGTTTAAAAGCAATAGGCTTCCAGTATTCACGAATTCTAATTTTTGTACCCAATTTCGTTCGAATCGCTTCATTTGTTCATGAGATATCGTCTCACAGACTCACTGACACACACACACACACACACATAGACATCACCTCAAAAACGCTTGATTCGTGTTCAGGGATGCTTGAAACGTGCCCGCCCCCCGTCAAAAACTTGAATTCGAATTTCCGACCCCCGTCACAATACTTTCCTTATTATAATATGCATATGATGAAAGTAATAAGAAGTATAATATTTTACATAAAATATTATATTCAAAATGCGCGTTTAAAAGAAAAATATATTTCGAGACGCTCATATAAAATCAGAGGACAGTCGACAGCTTAAAAAACAGACGCATAGAAACCCGCCATTATTACAGAAAATGACACTTTCATATACATATATATATATAATAAAAGGCAATGTATGTCTGTCTGTGAGTGTGTCTCATACACTATAGGCTCAGCGACAGCGCGCTCTGCGAAATTTGGCAATCGGAGACCTGGGGGGTGGGAAGGTGACATGTGAAAACCGATTTTAAAAATTTGAATTATTATTTTTTTGTTATTTAATGTTTTATGCGATTTTGACCGTTTTTTTTTTCCTTTTTCCCCTTTTTTTTCCACCATCCAGATGTTGTAGAAAAAAACAAATCAGACGACCGGAAAGAGCAGACAATTGCGAGTAAAAATATATGAATTTCATATCTCAGTGACAAATTCTAATATTTCTTAAATATTTTAAAACAAAAGTCACTTTCGGCTCAAATAAACGAACTTTCGTTTTTAAATCCTCGCGTCGGGAAAAGTACCGACAATTTCGACTAATAATTTACATTTTTAGAAAGCTCAAAGATCAGGCTTTCTTACAAGCCCAATCTGGTCAAGTAGCTGCACGATCCGGATTTTAAGGAAGTAATGATTTTCAATTTCTCGGCCAAACAGCGAAAGAAGGGATTTTGCACCCACATGCGCGCTCAGACGCACGGTGTTTCTGTGGTGGAGGGGAGGTGGTCGAGGTTGTGGCGTCACGATTCTGATGAGGTTCTGACGTCATGGTTCTGACTAGAGCTCCTCTACTACAGGCTGACTTATCAAGCATATTGAAGCCCACCATAGCTGGAAGAGCAATCCATTAGCATTAGCTCTATTTGCATTTTCACTTTATTAAGTACTAGCCGCCTTTGGCGACCAGCCTGTTCGCTACCCTTGAAAATTCTGACCGTGGCAAACTCGTTGGCGCGACCTACCAGAAAGGTGTAAGGTAACTGCTTGGAAGGCCAGGAAGTGCCACACAATTTAGACCGGAACCCAATGGGGGAGGCATCCAAAGAGACCGTACCCTCCTTCCCCTACCACAAACCTCTCGGAAGGACTTGCAGTCCCACACGTTTAACGTGATCGTACTCCGCGTGAACACGGCTGCAGTTTTGGCAATGGCGGGAATCGAAACCGGGCCTACCGAGTGAAATTCCCGCGCGCTAACCACTGGGCTACCGTGCCATCCGCGACAATCTCCATAACTTTATTTTTATTCGGCAATTTTGGGAATCGAACCCGGGCCTACCAAGTGCAAATCCCGCGCACTAACCACTGGGGTACTTCACCCTCCGCGATATTCTTCATAACTTTCTTTTTATTCACCCAATTTAGACCGGAACCAAGTGGGAGAAGCATCCACAGGGACCGTACCCTTCTTCCCCTACCACCAACCTCTCGGAAGGACTTACAGACCCACATGTTTAACGTGATCGTACTCCGCGTAAACACGGCGGCAATTTTGGGAATCGAACCCGGGCCTACCGAGTGCAATTTCCGCGCGCTAACCATTGGGCTACTTTGCCCTACGCGACAATCTCCATAACTTTCTTTTTATTCATCCAATTTAGACCGTACCCTCCTTCCCCTACCACCAACTTCTCGGAAGGACTCACGGACCCACATGTTTAACGTGATCGTACTCCGCGTAAACACGGCGGCAATTTTGGGAATCGAACCCGGGCCTACTGAGTGCAATTCCCGCGCGCTAACCACTGGGCTTCTTCGCCCCCAGCGACTATCTCCATAACATTCTTTTTATTTACCCAATTTAGAACGGAACCCAGTGGGAGAGGCACCCACAGGGACCGTACCCTCCTTCCCCTACCACCAACCTCTCGGAAGGACTTCCGGACCCACATGTTTATCGTGATCGTACTCCGCGTGAACACGGCGGCAGTTTTGGAAGTGGCGGGAATCGAACCCGGGCCTACCGAGTGCAATTCCTGAGCGCTAACCACTGGGCTGCCTCGCCCTCCGCAACTTTCTTTATATTCACCCAATTTAGACGGGAACCCTGTGAGGGAGGCATCCACAGGGACCGTACCCTCCTTCCCCTACCACCAACCTCTCGGAAGGACTTCCGGACCCACATGTTTATCGTGATCGTACTCCGCGTGAACACGGCGGCAGTTTTGGAAGTGGCGGGAATCGAACCCGGGCCTACCGAGTGCAATTCCTGAGCGCTAACCACTGGGCTGCCTCGCCCTCCGCAACTTTCTTTATATTCACCCAATTTAGACGGGAACCCTGTGAAGGAGGCATCCACAGGGACCGTACCCTCCTTCCCCTACCACCAACCTCTCGGAAGGACTTACGGGCCCACATGTTTAACGTGATCGTATTCCGCGTGAACACTTCGGCAGTTTTGGCAGTGGCGGAATCGTACCCGGGCCTACCGCTAACTTCCCGCGCGCTAATTTACAATTTAAAATGACCATATGCTCTCTAAGCTCTTAATTCCATCATCCTCATTCCATTGTTCCATCATTTAAAATATCCATAAAATTTAAATATCCATCGTTCCATCATTTAAAATATCCATAAAATTAAAATATCCATCGTTCCATCATTTAAAATATCCATAAAATTAAAATATCCATTTAAAAAATCCATATCGTTCCATCATTTAAAATATAAATATAATAATTTCTACAGTGCATATGTTAAGCTCTTATTTCATTTAAAATCGGAAGCGCGGGAAACGGAAAGTAAAAACTAATTCGGTTTCTTATTGTCCCACCCATCGCTATCCATATACAGAACCGTGACGTCACCTCCACCTTGACGTCCCCACCCACCACCTTCCCTGCTTCAGCGGGGGAGATTACGAAGCGTCACGCCGAGCGGAACGGCGAGAAATTTAAAATCATGACGTCTTTAAAATTGCGATCCTGAAGGCAATTTTCATTATTTCTGGACCAGATTAGACTTGTAAGAATGCCAGATGTTTGACCTTTCTGAAAATGTAAATTATTAGTCGAAATTATGAGTACTTTTCACGATGCGAGAATTTAAAAACCAAAAATCGTTTTCTTGAGCAAAAAGTGACTTTTGTTTTAAAATCTTTAAAAAATATTAGAAATCGAAATTCAGATTTGAAATTGATATATTTTTACTCCAAATTCTCTGCTCTTTCCGATGGTGTAATTTGTTTTTTTCTACGATGTCTGGATCGTGGAGAAAAAAGGGCAAAAAGGCAAAAAACGGTCGAAATCGCATAAAACATTAAATAAATAAAAAAATAATTAAAATTTTAAAAATCGGTTTTCACGTGTCCCCTTCCCTCCCCCCCGGGTCTCCGATTGCCAAATTTTGTAGCTCTCCGACGCGCGGTCGCGAAACGTATAGTGTATAAGACAGACACACACACACACACACAGACATTGCCTTTTATTATTTAAGATTATTGAAATAATTATGGGTGGTTGTTCAGTACCAAACTGCTCTAGTCATTCTAGAAAGGGACTTGGGTTATTTCACTTTCATAGAAACGAAAATAGAAGAAAACAATGGCTAATAAATAGTCGGCGCGATAATTGGATACCCGGTACTGGAGCATACTTGTGCGAGGCAAGTTTTACAATATTCTGATTGAAACTTCAGTTTTTATGTAAAGTATTTATTTTAAACACTTATTTTATAATTTCTGTAACTGTAATATGGATTATTAATAATTTTTAGTTGTTATAGTCTTATCTTAGGACACTTGGTTTGTAATGTAAACATCACCTTGAATGCATTATACTGTCTTCAAAACCTAGAAGTAAATAGCTTCAAATTATACATATATATATATTAAAGATTTATTCCTGTTACACCAATATCTTTCAAGTTTTATACACTTTGTTGTATTTTTAGATCATAATGAATCACAGAATTTGTGAATTCTACTATCAACAAACTGTCGCCAAGTGGAAAACTTGCCATGTTATAGTAATTTTGCAAACATAAGCTAAAATGGTAAATAAATCGAAATACGTTTATCATAAAAGGTTTTTTTAATAGCATATATGAATGTTTGCCTCACATATTTGAAAGTTTGTTAACTACTTTGTGTTTTGAAAGAGGAAAATACTATTAATAACCCTACTGAGCTCGGCTTTTTTTTATCAAAGATTTTCAAACAATAGTTGTTCATTAAGTAGCTATTATGATAAACATATTTCGATTTATTTACCATTTTAGCTTATGTTTGCATAATTACTATAAAATGGCATGTTTTCCACTTGGCGACAGTTTGTTGATAGTAGGATTCACCAATTATGTGATTCATTATGATCTAAAAATACAACAAAGTGTATAAAACTTGAAAGATGTTGGTGTAACAGCAATAAATCTTTAATATATATATATAGCTTCAAATTATATATATATGTAATTTAAAGCTATTTTCTTCTAGGTTTGGAAGACAGTATAATACATTCAAAGTGATGTCTACATTACAAACCAAGTGTCCTAAGATAAAACTATAACGAATAAAAATTATTAATAATTCATATTACAGTTACAGAAATTATAAAATAAGTGTTTAAAATAAATAATTTATATAAAAAAGAAGTTTCAATTAGAATATTGTAGAACTTACCTCGCATAAGTATGCTCCAGTACCGGGTATCCAATTATCGCGCCGATTATTTTTTAGCCATTGTTTTCTTCCTTCTTCGTTTCTAGAAAAACGAAATAGCCTAAAATCATTTCTAAAATGATTAGAGCAGTTCGGTGCAGAACAACCATCCATAATTATTTCAATAATACTTCCTAAAGTGGAAATACGAATAGAGCTAATGCTAATGGATTGCGTTTCCAGCTACGGTGGGCTTCAATATGCTTGATGACTCAGCTCGTATATAGAGGAGCCTTAGTTCTGACTAAGGCTCCTCTATATACGAGCTGACTTATCAAGCATATTGAAGCCCACCATAGCTGGAAGCGCAACCATTAGCATTAGCTCTATTCGTATTTTCACTTTAGGAAGTATAATTGAAATAATTATGGGTGGTTGTTTTGCACCGAACTACTCTAATCATTCTAGAAAGGGTTTTTGGCTATTTCGCTTTCCTAGAAACGAAAAAAGAAGAAAACAATGACTAATAAATAATTGGAAACCCTGTACTGGAGCATACTCGTGCGAGCTAAATTCTACAATATTCTAATTGAAACTTCTTTTTTTATATAAAGAATTTATTTTAAATACTTATTTTATAATCTCTGTAACTGTAATATAGAACCCTATGGGCTTCAATATGCTTTTATAAGTCAGCCTGTAGTAGAGGAGCTCTAGTTCTGACAAGTTTGCGAAAGCGAATGGAACATTCGATATCTGTGCTTGCCAAATAATAAATGTACGTCATTAAACTAAAACAAACCATCCATTTTATTTGAATAAATTATTCATCCATTTTATTGGAATAAATTATTATTTCCGAAATAAATTAATTTTCATTTTAAATTTCAATTTGCTTGAAATGCATTTATTAATTTTTTAAAAAAGACATTTTTTCTTGCAACTCAACCCAAACTTTTTATTGTTGTGTTAGCAGTTTCTTTCGAGCGGTTTATCCGTATCAAGATAAGAATTTATTTTACTTCATTATTGTTCTTTTAAGAACATAAACTTTCTCTTTTTATAACATTACTTATTAAGTGTATTTACACGTTTATAGTGTATTTTATTTTTATTGTTTTAAAATTGTTCTGATTTAAACAGGGGCTATATACTGTTCTGATTTAACAGGTTTTCGACTTCTATTCTAAAATTGTATTTAGATTTTTGTTTAATTTGTAAATATTCCATTCAGTTTAGAGTTGACTTTAACAGTGGACTATTAGTATTATGGGTGTTTATAATTTTGTTTCGTGCTTTTGTTAAAAAGAAAAAAACTTTTAATATATACAAACTTAAATAATGAATGTTTTTGTTTTTAGAATACATTATTTTTCATCTTAAAATTTAATTATTAGTATTAAAGTCATTAAACTAAAACAAACCATCCATTTTATTGGAATAAACTATTCATCCATTTTATTGGAATAAAAAATTATTTTCGAAATAAGTTACATTTCATTTTAAATTTCAATTTGCTTGAAATGCATTTGTTAATTTTTTTAAAACGTCATTTTTTCTTACAACTCAACCCAAACCTTTCACTTTGTTTTGTTAGCAGTTGGATTTTGATTGAAGCGGCTTATTCATTTCAAGATACTTTACTTCATTATTGTTCTTTAAAGAACATAAACTTCTCTTTCTCTTTTTATAACATTACGTATTAAGTGTATTTATGTGTTTATAGTGTATTTCATTTATTGTGTTTATAGTGTATTGTTCTTATTTAAACAGGGGTTATTTTCGACTTCTATTCTAGAATGTATTTAGATTTTTGTTTAATTTGTAAACATTCTATTCAGTTTAGAGTTTATTTTAACAGTGGGTATTGGTATTATGGGTGTTTATAATTTTGTTTCGTGTTTTTATATTTAGATGTTTGTTTAATTTGTAAACATTCTATTCAGTTTAGAGTTCATTTTAACAGTGGGCTATTGGTATTATGGGTGTTTATAATTTTGTTTCGTGTTTTTATTGAAAAAAATGCCTCCAAAAAAAAAAGTCTGCTTAAGTAGCAGAACAAGCCGAAGGAGAAACCGCGAAAGGACATAGAGTTTCGTCCAGAACAGAGCACCAGGCGCGAAGCGCGTTTAATCTCCAATCTCTAGGTGTGGTTCTTATCTTCATACTGTGACATTATTTCATTGGCCCATAGTTGGAGGTTGGAGGTTTTTGATTTACTCTTTTTATTATTTGACCAGCTCCTAGTGTGGCAGTTTGTTGCACATTTAGAGTTTAAGGAGTTTGAAGGATTGATGCAGATCTGAGGGTTACCTAGCATTTTAGCAGTTTAGGATTTAAGACATTTTGTAGAAAAGCAAATATCGCGAGTTTTATTTAATATCAACTGATTAAGGTGGGACGTTCCTAGTACCGAATATCAAAGTTAAGTACCGAGCGGGGTCTCTTACGACTAGCCTTGCGATGATCAACGTACATCCGTTTATCGAACGATCGAGACGTGTACCAAATTGCAAGTGTCTATCTATTCGGGAAGTGCCTAAAAGAGCTTGACAGACGGACACTTGGCAATTAGTATATATAGATAGATTACATATGTTAATGTGTAAATAGAAATTAATAATAATAGGAAATTGAATGAATATTTGATTCAAAAGGATTAAAATATAATTAAATGCATAGCGTTTGTAAATAAAAAAAATTGTTAAATTGAATTGTTAATATATGAATGTTAGTCTGTGGCCGGCTGGTCCTATTTTGTATTATTGCATACCAAAGTGTGGTCTGCTGTGTTAATATATATGTTTGAATAAAGGTCGAGTTGACACTTATAAAGATCAGTTAGAGTAAGAGTTTTTTTTAAACTATATTAAAATTTGTTAATATTATTTAGTTGATTTTGACTCTCCGCAGCTCTATTGTGACAATACCTTGATGGTGCAGTGTTTATATCGATTTGGATTGGCTCGTACTTGGTTTGGCGCGCGTGATGTCGGTAGCCCTTGCGTTCGCTGTCGCGGAGGAGAGTCGTCTGTTAGGCTTCATATGAAGAATAGGACGGATCGGGGATTGAAATGTTTGTTCGCGGAGGTCTGGCGCTCTTGCCCCCACCCACCCACTCTCTCCCGCACACACACATCACCCAGGGCTTTAGATTTTCACTGGGGGTGGATCTCCATCTTTGGAGGAATACATCGGGGAAATCGGACCGTGTGGTCCGGACACCTCTTGGTTTCTGCGGGGTTGCCTCTTGATGTACAGTCTGTGGTGCTTGCTGCTTGCTCTATGACGTCTCGTCCTTTCTAATAGCTATAAAATAATCACGCTCGCATCCTCTATTCTTAAGAGCTGCAACTCTGCCAAGTCGTTCTTCGACGACACCCTGCAGCGTGGACTGTACACCCGAAAACCGCAAGGTAAGTCGGGTCCACTCTGTCGCCTCTCAGTATCCATTATGCCACTGAAACATCTTTTGTTCTATATTTGAAATAGAGCATTTTTTTTTCCTCCTTTAGATTTCATATAAAAGTGCAACTTCTAATCTATACGATCACCTCATTCATCTGCGTTTTTTTTTTTACAGGATAGCATACTATTCGTCATCTCTCTCTATAGATTTATGCCATAAATTGTAGGACGGGCTGTAAAAATTTCAATTTCAGTGTCATTTAGATCTTGGTCATTCACTGCATCTTACTAGCAAGATTAAATAGCACAGGTGTTATTAAGAACTCTTGTTTCAGTAGGGAATAAACTACCAATCTCTGGGCAGGCAACATTCATTGAGCATCTGAGTACAGTGCCTAGAATGAATAGTGTGCCGACCGAGGCGAAAAACAGGTTCCCTAAAAACCGCCTCCGCCAGACGGCGTTGGTCTCGAATAAGCGGTCTAAAGCGGAGGAGTTAACATTGAAACTAATGGGAATTTAATGCAAATGAAATGACCGATATCTTTGGAAATAATTGAAAAATTTGTCTGAAATTTGGTGTAATTATTGCAAGTGGTATACACAAAAAGTCATTTGATTTTCAGAGAGATTGACTTATATTCGTATTTAAAAAAATTTATTTAACTTTATCTGTGGTCTGTGGTGGTTCAAACATTTGAGATACAAAATAATCAAGTTCATTCATCACAGTAACGTGACATTCGGTATGACGTTTTCTCTTGTGGTACATTTCAGTTCTTTCGATTTTGAAGCTTATCGGGCTAGCCCGTCCTGGGCCCGCCATAGGACTTTACTTTTTGGTATAACTCGAGAATAGGTGTATCTAAAAATTCGAAGTTTATCATATGCTTGTCATTTGCTATATATTTTAACTCTTTGGATTAAAAATCTTATCGGGCTAGCCAGTCCTGGGTCCAACAAGAGGGATATATCGTTTTTTGAGAATAACTCAAAATTCGGAGCATCTAGAATGTCTAAATTCAATATATCATTGTCCTTTGTGGTATATTATATTTCATTGCATTTCGAACGTTATCGGGCTATCCCATCTTGGCCCGCCATAGAAATTTTCTTGCTTTCAAGAATAATTCGATAAAACGGAGTAGCTGAAAAATGTAAATTTAGTATATCATTTCCTTTTGGATGGATTTTAATTTAGATTTTGAACCCCATCGGCTAGCCCGTCCTGAGCCCAACAAGAGGAATATATCGTTTTTTGAGAATAACTCAAAATTCGTAGCATCTAGAATGTCTAAATTTATCATATCATTGTCCTTTGTGCTATATTATATTTCATCGCATTTCGAACCTTATCGGGCTAGCCCGTCTTGGCCCGCCATAGAAATTTACTCGCTTTTCAAGAATAATTCGATCAAACGGAGTAGCTAAAAAATGTAAATTTAGTATATCATTTCCTTTTGGATGGATTTTAATTTAGATTTTGAACCCCATTGGGCTAGCCCGTCGTGGGTCCGCTGAAGAATGCATTCGTTTTTGAAGAATAACTCGAGAACAGCAATAACTAAAAATTCCAAGTTTAACATGTCGTTGGCTTTTGTGGTATATTTAAGGTTTTTCGGATTTGAACGTTATCCGGTTAGCCCATCCTGGACCCGACATAAGAATGGACCAGTTTTGTTTGTTTTTTTAGAATAACTGGAAAATCGAGACAACTAGAAAATATAAATTTAGTACATCCTTATCTTTCAGAGAATATTTTAATTCCTTTGATTTTGAACCGTATCGGGCGCACCCGTTTTGAGCCCGCCTTAGAAATTCACTTTTTTGGGGGGAATAACTCCAGAACCAGAGTATCTAAAAGTTCCAAGTTTAGAATGTCGTTGTCATTTGCGGTATATCTTAGCTCATTGGATTTAAAACCTTAACGGGCTAGCCCGATCTGTACTTGAAAACCGTGCAACTAGAATGTCTAAATTTAGTATATTATTCTCTTTTGGGATATATTTTAATTCTTTGGAATTTAAACTTTATTAGATTACCCCGTCTTTGCCCAGGAATGCATTCGTTTAAAAGCATTAGGAATGCATTTTGGAATGCATTCGTTTTTGGAAAATAACTCGAAAATCGGAGAAAAATTATCATTTACCAAACAATTAAACAATTACATTAGTTCTCCTTTGGAATTATATTTGAAAAAGTATTTTGTACTGTTGTGTAAACCCACATTCGATCGTCGACCCCCCCCCCCCCCTTATCCTAGATCTGGGCTACGCTCAAATGCAAGAGAATTAAATAATGCGGAACCAGTCCACGGTGCACTTTAAAGATTCATGGTAATATAGTGATTCGTACTACATAGTATAATACAAAGAAAAGTCTTGTGACGGGATTTTTGGATGCTGAAATTCGCGGATTATGAACGAAAAAGAATATTATACATGTGACGGTTAAACAGATTCGATCTCAGATGACCAATGTGCTAATGAAATGCTTCCTATTGTATCTGGAGGTCACTCTGAAGGCAGTACAAAATGTCCTTTTCTGGTGTTCTATCCATTTCCAGAGCCCCCCCCCCCCCCCTGATTTGCGGATCTTTCGAGCATTGTTCGTGTAAAAGATGTGGCAATTTGCGGAAACGTATGTAAAGGAGACGCGCCTGTCGAAATAAAAGAGCGGCCGATTACATGTCCACTCTCAATCGAAATTCTTATCAGTGCTATCATTCACCGTACAAAAAAGACAGCACTTGTAGACAGCCCCCATCTTGTTCTAATGTTCAAGCGACAATGGTGTTTCATGTTTTTCTTCCAAATTCACAGGGCCACCCACAGGCATTTTCCCCAGTAGCCGAACATATGAAATAAAACAAAGTATCGGCTAGGCATTATCATACATTCTTTTTTTTGGTTTACATGGTAATATGTATCAAAATGCAAAACAAAAGTTTGGTTTTAAAGCATTCATTCAAGTTATTCAATTTAAAAATTAAAGCTTTTAAACATTATTGAAAAATTTCAATTTCAAGTAAACAATATCAATACCTGCGGTCCAAATTTCTGCTAAAGAAATAAAATTATCTTCGTAAAAAGCAGAATACAACTCAAAATGCTAATATCGACCGGTTTCGAAGGCAAAAAACCTTCTTCGTCAGATCACACAGAACCGCAACCTTCACTCGTACTCCCAGTGCACCGACCCAACATCCGTGGACAAATTTCGCACGTCTTAGCTCATTTGCATATGGATGTAACTATGTATCTAGAAAAAAAAGGGGTCGACGATCGAATGGAGCTTATAGTACAAAATTCATTTTTTTTAAATATGGACAATTTTGAGAACTATTATAATTGTTCGGAAAATGAGGTTTTTTACCACACATCCCATCTCCCATGCCTACGCCACTAATTATAATTATATATACGCCGAAAATATTAAATTCTATCCTAAAAGGAATTAATATGCTAAATTTGGATTTTCTGTCTGCTCCAGTTGTCGGGTTATTCTAAAAAAAATTAGTATATTCCTATGGCAAGCCCAGCACGGGCTAGCTGAATGAAGTTCAAAGTCGAAAAAATGAAATATACCACAAAAGACAATAGCATGCTAAATTTGGAATTTTTAGCTTCTCCGGTTCTCGAGTTATTCATCAAACACGATTGCATTCCTGCCCAATGAGGTTCAAATTATAAATTATGATAAACCCCAAAAGAAATTGATATACTAAATTTAGATTTTTTAGCTGCTCCGATTTACGAGTTATTCTCGAAAAACGAGTACATTATCACTATGTCGGGCCCAAGACGGGCGAGTCTGATAAGGCTCAAAATCCAAAGAAAGAAAATATACCCTAAAAGACAATGATATACTAAATTTAGATATTTTAGTTACTACAGTTTTGGAGTTATTCTTAAAAAACGAGTACATTCTTGTTGGCACCGGGACGGGCTATCCCGATCAGGTTTAAAATCTAATGAGCATAAGATCTAAGACATAGCGCAAATGACAACGACATTCTAAATTTGAAACTTTTAGATACTCCGATTCTAGAGTTATTCCCCCAAAAATGTGAAGTACGGTTAAAAATCGAAGAAATTAAAATATTCCTCCAAAGATAAGGATGTACTAAATTTGTATTTTCTAGTTTCCTCGATTTTCCAGTTATTCTAAAAAAACGGGTCCATTCCCATGTCGGGCCCAGGACGGGCTACCCCGATAAAGTTCAAATCCAAAGAACTTAGATATACCCCAAAAGCCAACGACCTGTTAAACTTGGAATTTTTAGCTACTTCGGTTCTCGGGTTATTCTTCAGAAACGAATACATTCTTCAGCGAATCCAAGACGGGCTAGCCCGATGAGGTTCAAAATCTAGATTAAAATCCATCCAAAAAGAAATTATATACTAAATTTACATTTTTTAGCTACTCCGATTGATCGAGTTATTCTTGAAAGAGAGTAAATTTCTATAGCGGGCCCAATACGGGCTAGCCCGATAAGGTTCGAAATGCGTTGAAATGCAATATACCCCAAAGGACAATGATATATTAAATTTAGTCATTCTAGATGCTCCGAATTTTTAGTTATTCTCAAAAAACGATATATTCCTTTTGTTGGAATCAAAACGGGCTAGCCCGAAAAGGTTTTTAATCCAAAGAGTTAAAATATACAGCAAATGACAAGGATATGCTACATTTCGAATTTTTAGATACACCTGTTCTCGAGTTATACCACAAAAACGGGTGAGTTTCTTAGGCAGGTCTAAGACGGGCTAACCCGGTACGGTTCAAAATTGAAAAAATTAAAATATGCCCCAAAAGAAAACGATATATAAATTTAGATTTCCTACTTTCTCTGATTTTCGAGTTATTCTCAAAAACTAGGTAAAGTTCTATGGCGGGGCCAGGACGGGCTAGCCCGATAAGCTTCAAAATCGAAGGAACTGAAATATACCACAAGAGGAAACGTCATAACGAATTTCACGTTACTGTGATAAATGAACCTGATTATTTTAGACCTCAAAGGTTTGAACGAACATCAGATCAAGTTAAATAAAATTTAAAAAATACGAATATATCCCTAGCTTAATCTCTCTGAAAATCAAATGACTTTTTGTGTATACCACTTACAATAATCACACCAAATTTGACACATATTCGTCAGTTATTTCGAAAGATATCGGTCATTTCATTTGCAATAAATTCCCATTAGTTTCAATGTTAACTCCTCCGCTTTAGACCGCTTATTCGAGACCAACGCCGTCTGGCGGAGGCGGCTTTTCAGGAACATCTCCCAGCATTGGGAGGTATAGGCGGTCGGCACACTATTAGTTCTAGGCACTGTAATCTGAGACTTTCATATTTTAATTTTCTTACGATGTATATTATATTTGAAATGGTACCCATAACTATCCTCTGTTGAACTTTTTTTAGTAATATAATACTCGAAGCATCAAATATTTCTGTTATAGTAATCGAAAATTTATATTATCATAACCTGATTTATACACTGTTAATACTTTTATCTAGAGATGTGGGATTTCTGTAATTTTTAAAATTATTCTCAAATGCTATATTTAAACTAGAATAATACATTTTATGAATTTTAATAGTATGTATACTTACATCACCGCTATAGTTTTATATATATATATATATATATATACAAACTCAGGAGTTGTTAGTTGACATCAAGAGGAACAAAGATTGAAATGGAACATGGTGTCACAAACCAAGTTTAGTCGTTCAAAATCGCAAAAATATGTTTGCAGGATTTGACTCCAGAGGAGAGGGAAGGCGGATGTCAGTTGATCGCTGAATGAATTCGTGGGTTTGCTCATGATGTCTGACATAACCAGCGTCGCGTATCCTGCAACATGTACTCCCGGAATTGCTGCAGAGTGTGCCGGCCGCAGTAAAGAGGTACGTGGTTCATGCATGATGGTGGTTCAGAACATTTTTCCCGCGTGATGCGTAACCACCTCGATACTACATACCTAAGGTGGTAGATTGGACGCTCCGGATCCGTTGCTTGGCCTCCACGTTCTCCGGATCTCAATCCGTTGGACTTCTTTCTCTGGGGTCACCTTAAATCTTCCGTTTATGAGACGGTGAACACACCGGAGGATCTTATAGAGCGGATCGTCGTCGCTGCGGCCGACATCACTAGCACTCCAGGTATCTTCAAGGGGGTCCGGGAATCGTTGTTACTTCATTGTAGACTATGCAATGACTTACACGGTCGCCACTTCAAACAACACCTGTAATAATTTCGTTCATACCATTCTCATCGTTCCCTTTTCAGCATTGTATTGTGCACCCCAAGCTGTGCTGTATACATGCTGTCAAATAAATCTTTGTGTAAAATAAATCTTATTATTATACTTTTTGCCGTCGCCACGTGACGTCAGAACCTGCATCCGTATTTTCACAATTTTCACCAAGCCCACCTAGGCAGCCTTGTTTTCACCGACTGAACGTGGTTTGCGACAGCATGTTCCATTTCAATTTTTGTTCCTTTTGATGTTTATTAACAATCCTCTGAGTTTTCTTATGTTTTTGCTACTTTTACTCTTGATTGGCAACACCGTTTTCATATTTTATTGAAACGAATTTAAAATTTACAAATTGCTTCGAAAGCTTTAGGAAATATTCAAATCAGCCCATAAAACATATAAAAAAAATTCAGCAAAATATGTTCAGTAGTCTTTTAAATAAAAATTAAAATAATAATTGCACCCTTTATATGAAGAGATCACGTGACCATTATATGACGAGATCACGTGACCCACTTCAAAATAAAACATGGCATCCATCTTGTGTCAAAATCGTAATTTTTAAAATTATTTTTACTTTATATTTAGTGTTGTATCCGTCCTGAAACCGCTTATTTTTGCTTAATTTCT